>RSEF01000013.1:5333019-5435935 GCA_003993805.1 Himantopus leucocephalus | reverse complement strand
TGTTTGAAATGCGGTTCATGGAAGGCATGCATTTACACACAAAGGAAGACGCTGCTTGTAAAACAGATGAGTGCTTTGTACAGTACATCTTATAATTTCTCAGCTACTGGAACATTATCACAAGTTAAGTATTGTGTTAGCCTGCCTGAGGACAAGAGCTCTTTGCTAAATTCTAAATGATTTCACTTATTGTGCTTATATGTATTTTGTTCTGACTATTCAAGTCAAATATGCAAAATTGTTTTTTATGCTCAATATGACACTGATAAGCAAACAGTCTACGTGCTATATTTTGCAAGTGTCAAAGTATTAAGAGTAAAATCTTGAAATAATAAATAAATTTATAAAAATTAAAAAAGAAAATCAAAAGCCTTTTGGGGTATTTTCCGATACTGTCTGAAGCACAGCATAAGGCTGTGCTGTTACTCTAGGTAGAATGTGAGCAGAGCTATAAGCAAAAATGAAGTAAGTGCTTGTGAGGAAAAAACCAGAATTTTAGAATTATTGTAGTTTTACTGTTTTTACTTCTTTTAACATTTAAGAAATATGTTAAATCTCACTGACAGGTTGTCTTCGAGCTAAAGTATGTTTTTATGGACATAATCTTATTTACTGAATATTGGACAGAATAATTAATAGACATAGTATGACTGGTGTTATAATTAGATTATTATATTTTATTTCTGTTAGGTTCCTGAAGTTTTTTATTAAATAAATATTTCTTTATGAATTAAATATAAGTTTCTTTTAAATAGAATATGGTTTGCTCTATATTGAACGGTAAAATATGAATCCTTTAAATAAGAATGTAAATAGCATAAATCAGCTTTGAATGTGCAGCCCTTATATCAATAAAGGAGGTATTTTTTTCTTGACTGCTTGTCTGAATGCATCTCTCTAGCACAGTTATGATAAGTAATTATCTATTGAATCATTTAGAGCTAGTGCAGTGAAAGTAGCACATAGTGTACTTACCTGGCTAAGCTGATAGGGAATGCTTTATATATAGAAGTAAGGCGTTGCAGAAAAGTAATAATATTTATGCTCTATTTTTTAATGACAAGGAGCTGTCTTTATCTCACCATCTCCTCATCAGAATGTTTATTTTATATTATCCGGTGCTGTAAATTAGACACAATGCTATGCGTTATGACAGGCTGAAAAAAGACAGTAAAAGGGTATGAAATTTAGGCAACAAAATATTTGAATTGTTAGTGCTTACTGCAAAGGATACTACACCCCCTGTTCTCTCTGATGTAGTCAGGAATAAGCAAGTTCTGCTGTATTTCTGAAATGGGCTGACAGTGCGCGTGGAGAGAAGACAAGCACGCTGATGTATAGACAAGCGGTCACTGATTTTGCTTTAAAAAGGAGTTAGAGCAAGCAAGGGAGGAAAGTCTCTTCCTGCGGTAATGCAGTGAAATCTATTGTTGCTATGGTCTCAACTGGGTGCCTGGAAGCACTGATGTACGTGTGAAATGTTTTCATATCACAAACATATTATCAACTTACTTGATACCAAGCACAGAAAAAGAAACCCATACTGCTCATGCATAGCCTTGTTTTCCTCGGTTTTGTACTATAGTAAAGTGAGGGTGTTGTTGGCAGCCAATTTGATGTCAGGTCTTTCTCTGATTCTTTCTTAGTGCTCATCAGGGTGCCCATAGACTAAAGCCATCCAGCATGAAGAGATTTTTCACATCGCAGTTGCAGAAGCAAACTACTTCTTGCCAAGCGCAGAAAATACCAATAAACATTACATATTCACATTTCCCTTTTGTTGTTTAATAAGGGAAAGGTGTCCTGGTGATTGCTCAGCCATCAAGCAGGAGAAATTACAACTTCTTTTCTTCTCTTTTTGCTCTTTTGTCAACAGAGAGTCTCCTTTCCTCAGCCTTCTGCTGTAAACTATAGAGAGCATATAGAGAGTCTCAATAGGAAACATAATGGGAAAATATGAAATTGCACAGCTCTCTTGCCAATCGCAAACGAAGGCGCCTCTCCTCTTGGCTGTATGTGGGTTTCTTTGTTAGCCAGAATTGTTTCCCTGTTTTTTCAGAGGCCTGTTTATATATTTGGGATACCTCTGCTTTCTCCAAACACTCTACTGTGAGATCTTAATGACAGTTGTTTGTGTGCAACCTAGATTTCCCCCTTTGTCTTTTTAGCAGAGGTTTTTGTTGTAACAGCTACTTCTTCTGTTGTGTCAGGTGGGGTACAGCACTGCTCTGCAAAGCACCTCCCAAATACAGAGGAGTCTGAGGGGCTGCTCTTGAAATAACCGATTAATAAAGTGTGTGTGTGTGTAAATGAAATTCTTTGCTTTAAAGTTCCATTTGCTTAATTTTAGTGCCACCACCAAGAACTGTCATCCTCTCTGTCTCACTACTTTCACTCTAAGTTTCTGCTCAGTGTGAGAAAAAAAAAATTGCCTGGGGTTGTGTTGGTGGTGTTTTTTTTCTCTTTTCCCCCTAAAGATGACAGAATCCAGATCCTCGTGCAAAATAGCTATGGAAATTCCTCCTTCGTTAGGCTTGAAATGTCTTTACTAATCTTTAAGTCTACTAATTTACTCTGTCTGCCAACATAAATTTGGCTCAGTTCCTTACATGACACTAAACCACTACTAAACTACTGTTACTATCTTTAATCTTTTTTGTATACCAGGAGTCATAATAAACCAGCAATAATGAATGCCATCAGTAGACATAAATGCTAATATTCCAGAATGAGTTTCTCTTTTTCTGTTTTGTTTCATTCATAGTAACAAAGAATGAAAACTGAAATAAATATGTGAAGCCTTCCCATTACTCTGCAAAGTTTTGCTCTTAGCCTTTCGACCATTCAGTAATATCTGTGGTAGGCATGTACTTCTACTGCTTACATACATGAACTGGAGTGTATAATATATATATGTATACACACGGTATATAATATATATATACAGTTCGTCTTTCATTTAAATGGTGACTCCAGCTTAAAATGATCTGGTCCTTTCAGGCACTTGATTTTTTTCCTAATACTTTGGGGTTAATTTATGTCTTATAGATAGCAAATTATAGATGCGGAAAATAAGACAATGTTCCAACAGTGGTGTTCCTGAACAGTATTCCAGTATTTTACTTAATAGCCACTTCTATGTCTCCTTAAATGTGGAAGTCAGGCACCACCTCCATTGTTGGCCGACCCTTTAGAAAGTATTACATCTTAATGCTTCTAAAAGTACTCTGTAGCAAATGTACTATATTGTATATAGTATATATAAAACTTACCTTTTTTCTTGTAACGCCTGTAACAAAAGTATCTTGGAAATATGTAAGAAACATATAGATCAACTTTCAGGGAGTCATCTAGTGTGCTGTATCTTTCTCAAACTCCAGTTTATTTTGCAATGTTTATTTATTTGTTTCCCAATAAATTCTGACAGTGATTTTTGTTTAGTATGCTAATTTAGAAAGAAATTGTACAAAGATTATATACACTAGTTTATATTTAGGGTACTGGGAGGATCCCTATGTAGCTCCGTATTAGACTACTGTCTGATTTCTCTTTTCATTCCAAGATATGAATTTATATGACTGGCTGCTCTGGGAAGTTCTGGAAAGAGTTTTCTAATATATTGCTTGGCAAAATAATCATACTGTATTGAATGAATTCATACATTAGCATGACTCACATACAAGGCTGAGCAGTTGCACAGTTAAGCCAGCTACTTCCAGTAAATAGAATTCAAAATCTCATGTTTATTTTAATTTTATTTACTGTATTGCATATGCATATTTTCATGTTTTTCCAAGAAAACTTGATTGCTCCCCCCCACCCTGCTCTCTAGTTGGCAGATCGGAGTGACACCTTCTCAGATGGCTAAAAAACCCCCAACTTAAACATGTGGAGTCATATTTTTCTGAAACGACATGTATTTTAGAAAACAGGTCCCTGTATGTAAATCGGCATGGAAAGACAGTGCAGAAAACCTGCCTGCTAGAAAACCATTGAAGCTGTTTGACCAGGAGATCTTGTCAAAATACAATTGCTCTGTTACCGGTTTGTACACTAAAAAAATAAATTAAAAAGTTACCTAAAAAAAAAAGGGAATCTTAAGAGAGAGATATTTCTGCAAATGACGTCAACACATTTAGTCTCTGAAACTGTCCTATTCTCTTTAGGAAATAAATGTAAGTCTGGTTGAAGGAAGTGCTTTTCATATCACTGTATATAAAGAGGATTTGAATTTCAGATACTGAAGTAAAATCTAAATGTTTTTCAAGATGCAGAGTCAAGCTGAATCTCTTAAAACTCATTTTTAATATCTTAAAATTTCTGATTTACAAAATTATTTTAAAATTTGGCTTAAGCTTTTACCTTGGACATTTCCCTTTCCACTGAATTGGGCACAAAGGGTTCTCATGCATCTTCAAATATCCAATTTTTTTCAGTCTGTTATCTTGTACAAGGTGTGATATTTACCTTGTCATCATTCACTCTTACTATCCGCCCTGCTTGAAGGTGAGTTATGGACCAGTATATGACAATTCACTGTATACAGACTTGGATTGTAAAATTTTATTCTGTGTAGGTAGGTATAGCTGAAGTGAAGGTGAATTAGGGTGAGATACAAGTAAGTCACAAGACAGCACACTTCTCTGGGATTACAGCAGATTTATGCAGGTTTATGTTTAGTTTTTTGTTTTCAATAGTTAAAGCTAAGAGCAGAAAGGAGGTGACTTTTTACCTTCTGTGACGTCTTTCATCATACTCTGGTGGAATTCCTGCATATTATTCTTTTAATGGACTTTTCCTGCTGTGCTGAAAAGCAGGCTTGTTAAATAAGATCATACAGAAATACAGGACACAACTGGAAATTATTCTGTAATTTATTTTTTTTTTAATTGATGGGTAGGGAGAATCTCTCACTGTAGTGCTCTCTAGAACAATGTTGTAGAGTTTATGACACAGTTCCTAACTGATGGGGAGGTCCAAAATGGCACCAGAGCAGGGGAATCTGTAAGTTTCAGGGAAGGTAAGGTTTTCCTGGTATAACTTTATCATTGCTGGGGATTAGAAACTTGCATTTTAGTCTCCAATCAGAGCATTGTTTTCAGTTCAGCTGCAGGTGAAGGTACTTTGTGGCAGTAAGTGTCATCAAAAACATTTTTTGAACTTGCTTCTAGTTCATTTACCTTTTGCCATAATATCTGGCATTTCGTACGTTTTTTTTGTGTCCATCTTCACAACATCAGCTAATAGCATCACAGGGTATTTTAGGCTGGAAGGGACCTCAGGAGGTTGCAAGTCCAAATCTCCTGGTTAGAGCAGGGGCAGCTCCAAGGTCAGCCCAGGTTGCTCAGGGCTTTCTCCAGTCTGGTCTTTAAAAGCTCCAAGGACAGGGACTGCGCAACCTCTCTGGGCAACCTGTTCAGTGCCTGAACATCCTGTGACCCTGCGAGGTTCTGCTATCCCTGTTGAATAAGTAGGAATAGAAGAGAGTCTGACCTTTCTTTGCTGAAGTTAACGCAAATTAGTGTCACCTCCAACTGAAAGCTTCTTGGCAAGCAAAAACCTTATTTGAGAAAGCAGTTGTATAAGGATATAGAAGCTACAGATCAAATCAAGAGAGTCCAGTAAGAACATACCGTATAGGAGTCAAATCAATTTGTATAGGGTATTAGTTTGCAGTGTGGTTGTTTCACTTGAACTTAACTCTACTGGAGTTGTTCAGATTGCCTCTGTAGTGAAGTTGTAGCCCAAATGACTACTCCTGGATGACCTAAAAAGCCAGGGACAGAAGGGAAAAGGCATTGTCTCGTTAAGAGTCTGAACCAATGAATCAGAGTACTCCTTCATAGCAGGAACTCTGATGGAGTTTCTTGGCAGGTTTTGGCTGTCTGACAACTTTCAAGTCTTCTCGTATCAGCAAAATTAGGAACAATTCAGTAGTTCCTAAAGGAATTTGTACTAAGAACTGATAACTATTGTAAAGCATTAGGACAATAGGGGAAAGAGGAAGAAGAGTAACAAGTAGCCTAAGAACTGTGCAAACAAAATGTATATGTGAAAAGTGGCTTCTGTGTTAAATATATTAAAATGAGTTAACATATGCTTGTAACCTCATCCTTACAAATTTTTTGTCTGTGTTACCTTACTGCTTTTTCATGCCAGAAACTCAAAATGGATGGACCACTTTCTTATAGTAGCCCGCATCACAGCGTGTGTTAGAAATGGTTTGAACTAGCTGGAGGCATCGGTCCTTAACTCCAAGTCCCAAAATTCACCCAAGGTGATTTATGAGCAGCCAGCTGATGCAAACCCTTCCTTGGGTGCATCGTTGCTGTAGCACCGGAGCGTGGGTTATCTGCCAGGGTAGTTGTCTGCACTTCACCTGTCAGTAGTCAATGCTTCTGTATTTCTCTTTCATTTTCAGACATATTAAAAATTTATCACAAACATTTAAAGAAGAAAAATGCATTGACTTTTCTGAAAGCAATTTGTTAATTAACATCAAAGGGATGAAATTTGCCTTGCATTGCCTGGTGAGTGGCATTCTTCCATCGTCCTGGTTGCTATGGCGATGAAGGAAACTCGTTTGTTCCGGGTCACTCCTAAATTTGCACATGAAAGCATTAGAGATTACTGCTGTCTAATCAAGTTATATGGAAAAGTTTAAAGGGAGGTACAATGTTTTACAGCCAGCAACCCTCAACAGAATAAAACACAATAGCTGAGAAAAAGGATTATCTCCTGCTTTTAAAAACATACTAGGAAAGTTCAAAATGGTATGAAAGCTTTTTTAGCCCAACATCTTGATTTTTTAATGCTATTTTCTAAATGAGGAATGTAGAATCACATTTCTAATAGAGAATTAGTGTATGCACTGCCCAACGCCAGGGCTGGATTCAGCGTAATGAATAAGGCATGTGCTACGCATTCATTAAATGATTTTACTTTTGAACTCCAGATTTTTCTGTGTCACAGTCCCTGGTATCATCGCATCACTACTGAAGTACAAAAAAAAAAAAAAAATTGTTACTCTGAGTATGAATTAAATTCTCAAAAGCAAAGAAGTCAGGACTGACACTGAACTTCCACTAGGAAGCCTCCAGAGAAGCCCACATCTTGCTGCAGATACTTACTGGCAGCAGAGGCTGCATGCAGCACGTGCGGACTGTATTGTGTCTGCGTGTTTGAAGGTATTCTGCAATGCTTTAGGAAATACCAGGAGTATACCATGGTAGAGACTACGTTTTTGAATGAGCTTGTATTTTCATGTATGGATTAGTTTTTTTCTGGTTTTTTTCACCCATTGTTATATTTATTTTTGTTGATTATTAGGTTTTCATGGCTTGCAGTTTCCAAATAATGTGTCAGTCATATTAAGTGCTGTTTAAATGGAAAAGTCTAAAGCTTTACCAGCAGTTGTGCAAACAACTCTGTTACAGAACAGAACATTAAGTTACCTTAATTCTTAGTATTTATGATTTAACAGTAGTGTTCAGAGAATACAACTGAAGAAAGATAATGAGTTCTTCAAGTTATCTTTTAAATTCAATATAAACAAGCATATAGCATCCTGTATCTTAATTATATATGAGGAAATTCTTGCTATAAAATAACATTGTTGTCATGGAAGCAATCAAGACTCAGCAACAAGGAAACTGTTTGATTGACCGAGGCTGTTTTTAACAATACAAAGTAAAAGGTAACTGCTGAAGATATGCATCTGCTTAAATGTTGGCTTTTTTTTTCAGTACTAAACTGGCATTTTTCACTAGTAAAGCCAAGTATAAGATGTGTTTTGTGATGGTATAAATTAGTACCACGAAAATGTAGAAGGAGACTGTGTATACACATATGTCCTTCCTGAATAGGGATTAACTATAGTAGCAGAACATTAGGGTATAGATCCATCTTTGCCTGTATATGAGGAAGGATCAGTTCAGACTGATGTATCAGTTACGTACATTTATTAATCTGTAAGTTTTTATCATCCCATACTGCTAGGGGACTCACATCTATAGCTTTTGGTTCTACTTGGGGACATGGTTTAGAAGTGGTTTTGTCAGGTTAGGATAATGGTTGGACTTGATGATCTTAAAGGTCCCTTCCAACCTCAACAATTCCATGATTCTATGATTCTACTTCTGACATTTTGTTCTCAATTTGAGATTTTTGTGTGGCTTCTCCCCTAGCACTTTCCTATGGGGCAGAAATATGCTTATGTCCTATATTAGTCTGTCTGATCTATTTGTCTGTTCTGTAACCTAGGTACAGATACCTGACGGTGTTTAAGGAGCACACTCTATAAACATGATGGAAAGTGTTAATATATGTGAGAGTCTGTATGTGTGTTAGTATGCGTGACAGCTTTTTCATGTCTCAGGTGAAATACAAAATTACAAAGACTTAATCACATACTTTGTCCTCAGGTTTTTTTTTTTATTATTTGCTGTCTTCTACTTTCTACCAAAAGATTTATCACTTCCTAAGTTTCTAAGTTTTAAGGTATAATGAGTGCAGGTATCCTGTCTTATGCGTGAGGTTTATAAATTCACCCAGGATTGCATGTGCAACATGGAAGTCCATACAGGTATCTATTTTCTATATATTTGCCTACTGAAGAAGTCTGCCATGTGCCAATATTGACAACTTGGTAGCCTAAATGCACCCATTCTGCTCTGTGGGCTCTCACAAGGAAATGCCGGGGAGCTCTTACCCTCTGCCCTGCAGCAGAGCCCACCGCAGAGGGGTGAGGTACTTCAGCATTGGTGTTCTCCATTACTTTCCAGCTTGTCTAACCATCACTTCAAGATTATCAGGTTCCAATATATGACAAAGAGAGCATTTTACTGAAGCCAATAGTAATCTTTTCAGCAAAGTGATTAAGCGAGTGTTTAAATGCCTCACTAGACCAGTATCTTCAATATCACTGCTGACTCTAGTGGAGCCACGGATAATCCTCATGTGCTAATATTTATGTGGAAGGGGACTTCTGACTCATAGTTCTCAAAAATCAAACTCAGGTTAATAAAAAAGAACAAAATGAATGTGAAAAGGAAGGTTAGCTACGTAAATTTTTCTCTCAAGGCTTAGTGGCGACATTATCCATCTAACAAAATCCTACATGACACACATGATGTTACCCATTTTTTAGGACTTGTTATTTGTAATTACATACAAAATCGCAAACAAGGCTGTTCAAATACTGAAAAAAAAATCTCACACAGTATTTGAATTTGAGAGGGCTTTTCTGTTCTTCGCTTTATTGGCTATTTTTAAACTACGTTTGTTGGTAGAACTGCTGTTCTTGGTATAAAAGCGGCCCTAACCACTTGCAAGCAGAGATATTCACACATGAGTAGGCATATTTTCTATTCTTCAGTTTAAATGTGTTTTGTCTACACTAGGAACAAAAGCGATACCGTGATTTTAAATGACCAATTGCACATGATGAATAATGCAGTGTAAAATGAATAACTCATCAGCAACTCTGATGCTGAGATATGTTTTCACCCAGAGTCCACTAATTGTGATCTGATTCATATAAAGTAGCCTGCTTATAAATGCATTGTGAACAAAAAAAGGAATACATTCTCAACAAACAGGATTTTCAATAATTTTGCCAGCTTCAGTCACAACTTTTCATTTCAATTCAAAATCCAGCTCCTTATGCTGTGCCCTATTTTGATCTGAAATGATAGAATTAATTTCTTCCCTTATTCAGCATTTAAAAAGCATCCCTTTCCTAATTCAGCTTTACAGCAAATCTCTCTGTTGGTTACTTTTTAAGCATAAAAGCAAACTAGTACTTCATGAAAATGAAGTATCAGAAGGACTAGATATTTACTGTGATTGTGTTCCCTTTCTCTGACTTACTGAAGGGAGGAAAAGAGAAAAACATGTTATGTCCTCTTTAGCCCTTTTCACGTCCTTTAAATATACAATATTATAATAAGCAGTTGGCAGTGTTAAGAAAATACTGTGGTTATGGATGATGAACAGCCGTTGCACCATGTCACGTTTTCATTTTTATTTCAGAATTGTCATTCTACACTCAAAACTGAGTATACAATGGACATAATGATAATTTAATAGGAGATGAAAATAGTATTTTTTCTCCTAAACAGTGCAAGTAAGAATCGTTATTTAATGAATGACTTTAAGAAGATGCATTGTGAAGGAATGGAGCCTGAGCAGCTTCCTAAACAAATAGAGAACAAAAGAGATGAAAACGTTACTGAGGAGAAAGATGGCTTTTGAAATGTAAGGAGCAGAAAGCTGACAGCTGAGGGCCCAGGTTTCCCTTCTAGGGACCTTCCACACGTGGCTTTTTGAATACTCACATGGGAGAATGAGCATGGCCTGAATGCCATCTGCCTTCTCGCTGCCTGTGCTGTTTTCTGTAGTAGCAGCAAACGGGGAGATTTTTGAGAGGTGGGGGTGGTCTTTTGGGATCATTCATGGCACCCGACGGTGAGGGACTTAGCTGGTGAGTCTTCAGAGGCTGCTCAAGAATCAGTGGAGTGAAGTAGGTTCCTCCAGAGGTCGCTCGGAGTATCAGCGCTTGGCTCCTCTCGAGCTGAAGCTGGGTCATCAAAATATATCTCTTTCCACAGAAATTACCTAAAACATTTTCAGAAACATTTTAAGCTCCTTTCATCCCCCTTTGTCCGTATTCAGAGGAGTTTTCACAATGTCAGTGTGGATATATCATCAGAAAAAAGAGCGAGAGAATGTGGAGACCTTGTTACTGTGCCGAACGACACCAGCCTCTGCTGTCCTGTCCCCACACCCCCTTGTGGGTGCTCCAGCTGGAGCAGCTCAGTGCTTCATTTCATCTTTCTGATATAGATGGTAATGCTCCCCACACTTACCCTATTCTGAAAGTAAAATGAAGCAAGAGCAGTGATGTTTAGAGACCTTGGTGACAAGTGACAGGTAGAAATGTAAGGATTTCTACTTCTTCATTATTGTTTTAAAGCTGGTACAGGTTTGCAGCAAAGTTCATTCCTAATAGGCAAGTGCTCACATCCCAAGCCTCAGGCTACAGTCAGATATAATTAACACCCTTTGACAGTCTCAGAAGGGAGTACAAAGACCATCTGAGCTGGGGAGGTTGAAAAACCCTGTTTCCGTTTCAGCTGAGATCTTCAAGGCTGAGGCACTTTGCTGAGAGAAGTGTGGAGAAGTCAGCATTGCTGCTGTCTGAGCTTTAGCTCTGCTGCTCATCATCTGGATATTGGGGACTGCGTGGAATCTTTCAGTAACCTAAAAACCCTCTTTCCCTAATGTTAAGTGAAGTATTAGAAAAATAAAAATGTGGCATTGAAGTATCAAATGCATGAGAACATTCACAGTTCGTATTTAAATTAGTTTTGATTCTCTTGAAAGAAAAAAATAAGGGCAGAAAAAAAATAGAAACGGCACTGTCTTACAGCATGAAATCTTTCTGGCATTGGTGGAGCAGTCTGTTTTCCACCTCTCCCAGTACTCATTGTTTGTTCCAGATTTGTTACAGTAATACTGCTTTTGCCAGTGCTATATTGTTGTGATAAATGCATGCGTATTTCCTTCAGTCCTGAATTTTGGCTTCAAGGAATCGATTCAGACTGGTATTTTTCACAAATAAGCTATTATAAGAACTTCAGAGAGAGAAAATATTTTTAGCTTTCAAAATGAATTGGCTGTTGCGATCAGGAGCTGGAAGTGTCAGGTGTGGCACCCGTACGTACCCTGGGCTTTTGGGGTCATGCGCAGGCATGGAAGTGAGAAGAGGCCTGACTTCCAGAGATGCTGGAATTGCGCCCGTTTTACTTCTGGTGGTGGTTCTAGGACTGAATTCTTAGCTTTGAAAGTATTTTATATTCAATTTAATTATTGAAAATAATGTATAACTTAGATGATCGTTTTCCTCTAAATGTTAATGAATGTTGGGAGACATACAAACATTTCTTAAATGCTCAAAAAACCAAAACGGTCTCTAGTAGCTGTTCACCTTCTGAAACAGTTATTTACCTGCTAAAAATCAGGTGGACTGTCTGNGTGATCGTTTTCCTCTAAATGTTAATGAATGAATGTTGGGAGACATACAAACATTTCTTAAATGCTCAGAAAACCAAAACGGTCTCTAGTAGCTGTTCACCTTCTGAAACAGTTATTTACCTGCTAAAAATCAGGTGGACTGTCTGGTTTTCTAAAGCCTTATCAGAATATAATCACTAACGAGTCGTTAATTTTTCTTTTAAGCTTTTGGTTATACTTCAGGCTGTGAGAATGAAATCAAATGGAAACAGAAATATAAGGCAGTGCTATGAAGTGACAACTGTTGCAATACTGTACTACACAGGTGCATACCGCGTGTTGAGTTTAATGTCTAGGAATTTCCTGACTCAGGTTACATATTTCAGTCATTTTGGCTTCCTTAGTTCATTGGTCTGAAAAGTAGAATTAAAGCATCCAGCTTTACATAGTGGGAACGAGAATCATACGTTGCAAAATACTATACTAACTTTTGAGCTACTTCCAGCTACCACATACACATGCACTGTTTCAGAGGCATCCTCCCGTTTTTTTTATCTCTGAACTCTTCTCAACTCATTCCTAATGAAAATTACTAGAAGTATACTTGTGAATGTTAATAAAATACAATATAGTGTTAAGAGGTAATCCAGTTAAATCTCCATTGGACTCTGTAATTCTATTTGTCATTCATGAAAAAGCAGATTTTACTGGTGTATCTTTTAAAATGTCTCAGATTCGTTTTACACTCTTCCTTAGCTCATAGCCTCAGAATAAAGAAGGAAAAGTGCTGGTAATGTAGACTGAAATGAAATGTGTTTGTTTCTCTCAGCTTTTTTCTATACTGCGTAGCTCACAAACTGCTGTGTACTTGGCACTAAATCCACATGAGAAAGTAGAGTTATATTGTGAAATGGCAGCAGTTACTGCAGCATGGTTTCAGGACAAACTCACAGCTGTCAGCTTTTGGATCAGTCAAGTGTGGAGTTAGTGCAGGGAAAATGTTTAGCCTCAAGGGGGAGAAAGCCAGCTGCCATGTCCATTAGCACCCTTTGTTGACCATCCAAGAACACTGGCGGCATCCAAGGCAGCTTTGTCCCAGCTCTCTTTGCTGGAGGAAATTATTGGAAGATGCCCAGGATGTGGGCACAGAATGATATGGGTAAAAATAAGGGAGAGGTAGAAATGCATTTAGATATTGAGGTATAGGTTGTTTGGTTCTTTGGGCGTCCTCAAGTAGACACTTAATTTGTACCTGTCCTTTCAAAAAGAAAGGGATTAATGAGACACGACAGAAGAAAAGACAGTTAGCCCCTTTGCCTTGCATGGCGAGTACAGGAAAAACAGGCCCCTCAAAAGGATAATCAACGGAATGTGCTAATATTTGAGCCAGCACTTTCAAAATCCTCAATTCATTTTGGGGCTGAGGATATTGGGTGCTCAATCTGAGCACTCCAGCTGCACTTGAATTATCTGAGAGTGTAGATGCTTGGGATCTCCTGAAATGAGATCCCAGCTGTTTCTGGTTGATAAGTCTAAAATTAGTAATCACTTTTGACAATTTTATTTTAAATTAAAAATTAAGTGCTTTCATTCATTATTTGTATTACATCACAGCACTTGGGAGCCCAGTCACAAATCAGGACCCTACATTATTCAGTGCATACAGACAACGAGCAAAAGATTGTCCTTGTCCCAGAGATCTTACAGGTTAACTATAAAACTGTGTATAAGAAACAAAGGGTACAAGGGTACTATGCCATGTGATCCATCAGCGTTGTCTCAACATAATCAGCAGCCTAAGCAGTGGCAACTTGTTGCTTTGTTTGTAAAAATAAATATTTTTTTAAAAAAAGGGAAAAAAAGGGGCAAAGGGAAGATTGAAAAGAAAACAAAGCAGCAGCACTTTTGGATTACCGTCAAGCTATGCACTTCATATCCACTGAGTATACACTGCCGCAGTTGGTATGGGAAGTTATTCTTACACCTGCAATGGATGGATGTCTCTGTGTTAGTATTTCAATATACTACCTTTTGTTCTTGTTCTAAAATTATTGTTTCCTTTTTATTTTGTTGCTATTCTTCCTGGGACTATGATCAATGGAGGAAGTATTATTTCTATATAGATTATAGTTGCTAGTAACATATGATAAGGCAAGACAGAGAAATTACTGTTGATGTCCAGATGAATATCACCCAATGAAAATTCTCGACTTCAAGAGTTAAGAGAAGTTAAGTACTAAGTAGAAAAAGATACAGTTGACACTGTGATGAAAACTCACACAACAATGCAGTGTATTTGTACTTTGTACTAATTTCCTCATGTAGGCTTTTGTGTGTGTGTGTGTGTGTACATGCAGTTGTGTGTTTTCCTGTATTGTGTGGATGAATGAAAATAAAACGTACAGGGAAATATCTGGGTACTTTGTTCTCCTTTTGTATGTGCACTGCTATTATTACCTAGCTAATTCTTATTATAAGATTGAAGCATTGTATTTCAATCTGTGAAAAATATGCCATTGTTTAAATAAACAATGCGGAGGCAGGAATTCGTTTGAGTCATTACAGAACAATGTGTACACAAAGAACAAAATCCTTAGCAGGTAGCTTGAGTGTGGTTATGTCAAGTCTCCCTAGCGTGGATGGTGCATCCACAGTGCTGTAAGTACACCATAGATAAAGAGTATTTATGTGTGTACTACTTTGTGGCAGAAGGAGAAATCATATTGACAATGCAGACAAAGAATTTTTGAAGAGTTGTTTACAGCTTGCTGGAGTAAAGGCATAGTAGAAAACCAAAGATAGTAAACGTATACACTCACCATTTCTGTCAACATTTTTACTTTTAAATTCATTTTTATTTATGAGACTAAGCCAAAATCCTGAATCTGATCATCATATTTGGATGAGACTGGGAAACAGATGTGAATTTTTGCATTCAGATATATCCTAGCTATCTGACTGGCTGTCTGCTGGATATTTTTTTATACTTTTAATCACTTCCTCAAGTACATGACATATTCTTGATCTGGGCCACAAACATTTTTCCATCTTGGCATTAAGTGATAAGGAATTACTCCTCTGTGTAGGTGCAGGTGCAATGAAGAATTATCCTGACTGCTTATGGCTTTCTAATTCAAATGAGATAATTATAGAAGGTTGTATAAATCTACTAACAGCTGAGAATACCCCCAAAAATATCCATGCAACCATCTTTCAAGAAATGTTCTCTCACGGACCTCAAAAGAGATTTTTTTCAAATGTAGAAGTTTCTTGCGAAGCTCCATTTAAAATATTATATTTACTTCAGACATTCTTGTCTTCTGCAGGACCCTCTAGCCCTGAAAACCTTTCTTATCCTCCTACACTCCATGTTCAGCTTGTTCTTGATTACAGTTATTTTACCACTGAAAGAATTCTACTTCCAAAAATACATATGAAAGCTTTTATTTCTGTGCTATTCAGCAGAAAATAACCACAGCATGGAGGCCACAGAAAATTGTGGATCTTGTTTCCTGTCTACTTGCATTAAACAGTAAAGAACTAAGACCACCAAACCATTTCCATCCACCTGTGTGTGGATCTCCTCTGGAGACCTGATATTGAGCTTTCTATCTCAAATAAGAACTTCCACTTGGTTTGCAAAGGCTGCGCATCTCCATGTTCCAAAACAATATTTTGTCTAATTAATTAGGCAAAACCAGACTGAATGTCTGTCACAATCACTTCCAGTGACGGACGTTTCTTGTTAGAAAGAAAGAAAAAAAAAATAAAGAAAGAAAAGGGGGGTTGGGAGGGGGAAGAAAAAGCAGTTCTGGTTTTAAATTCCTTGCTTTCACAAACAGGATGGTCACAGTCATTTAAAAATAATTGTCTCCTAGATTTTCAAGGCTTTGCTTGCAGTCATGAGTGGTGAACCTTCAGCCAGTCTTAAAACATTTCCAAGAACATTTACCAATCCCCCTTGATTTGTTCAGTTCCCCAGAATTTCCAGAGGAGATAGTAATCCATCCGTATTGTTCTCCATTCATGGACAAGGGGACAGTGATTAGATACAATATTAAACTGCCAAAAGGGCAGGTTTACTTGTTTGACCCTTTTTTCTTTTTCCTTCAGGAATTAGTATCTTTAGATTATCTTTAGCGGGTGAATCGAGGAGGGGTACTGTTTCTCAGTAGGGCTGAAAGGAGACATTCTGTATCCTTGATTTCCAGGGAGTGGTTGTTACTAGCTCCAAATAGAACAAGTGTTAACAACAGGACAATGTGTCAATATTTTGATATAAGTTCAGTGAAAGTTGTTTTCAGTTAGGTGATGGGACTGTTTAAATTTGGGTACACTTCAGTGGAATTCGACTTAATTATTTATTGTGAAGGTGCTCTTAATATAACAAATGAAAAGAGACTAAAGCTGCATGAAAATGTTGCCATGCTTGTAATAATGAATGTTTTTATAAAGCAGAGACATAGTAAGTGGGTATAGTTTTTTGGGGTTTTTTTGGCCATTCAGCCAGCCCTAACAGCAAACCCGTCTCTTTTAAACTTTTAAAAATATCGATATTTTGCAGCAGTAGAATGAAAGTGGTGTTTTTCTCTATGGAGATTAATTTTCAGCAATTTTGTAATAATGGATGAAAGTTTTCCCTCGGCATGGATCTTAAGCATCATTGAAACCCAGTTTTAAGAGCGCGAGCATGATTTGTGACATTTACATCTCTTCATATATAAAGAAATTGTGTAAGATCATTTGTTTTTTCTACTTGCATTATTTTGAAATGTTCACAATTAGTCACCTTTGGAGAGTGTTAAAGACTTCCCCTTGTTCCACAGCTGTTTACCAGCATTTCCAGAAAATTAATATACTCCCCAGCCTTATTCCAGCTCAGCTACACTTCCCCAGCCGTCACAGTCCTTTCACAACACATTCACTGCTCTGTGTTTCACAAATTAACGTAGGCGCCACCACAATGCAGAGGGTATGATGAATGAGGCTTTCTCTGGGCTCCACTTTTCTGCATGCTTTGTTCATCATTTTGATGGAGTTAGATATGTGAATTTATGTCAGAAAGGTCATGTAATCTGATTTCTAGATCTGTGCACAGAGATAGGTCTTTATCTAATTACTCCTGTATAAGAGGAATGACTTATTTTTATGAATAGTATATTTTGGAAATCCATTCAGTCTGGGTTTAAAGATTTTAGGAAATGAGAATGTACAAATTCACTTGGTAGTTCCTTCCGATGATTAATTGATGTTAATGTAACATGTCATTGGATTAGAAAAAGAAAAAAAGATTCTGACATGACTGTAATAGAAAAATTCTCGGCTTCAGAAATGATAGATATTTCGTTGTGTTTAATTTTCCTTTCATTTATGAGTTACTGGAAATTTGCTGATAAACTGAATAGGAGTTGGAATAGGTTCTAATAGCTCAAGTATTTAAAGACTAATAAAGTCTGTTAACTGTTCTGTTTACTGCCTAAATAACATTAAAACAAGGTTGCTATGGATTGTTTTCTTTTATTTTTGTTATTTTATTTCTGGGTTTAGGGGTTTGTTTTTTTTCGTTTTTGTTCTATGTGATAGGAGTGATAGAACTAAGTGATATCTGTGGGGGCTTTGTGTATTTTTGTACGATCTTGTAGATATGTTTTCAATACAAGGATGCACATACACACCAACAAAGATGTATATTTAGGAAACTGCCGTTTCCATAGAGCAGAGTCCTCTGAGATTTCAAAATCTAAGTGGGGTATTTCAAGTAATGCTTAGGTTTTGAACTAAGTCTTTGCACAGGATAAATTTCACTGCCAGAGATGTGGAACTCCGGTGTACATCTAAGAGTGTTTAATAAATAAAATAAAAAAATCTTTATTGTGTCATTCATAATTTGTAAAAACCCCCACAGTGTCAGCAGAGTTTATTGCCTTAAATTTCATGATGTCTTCCTTACAGACTGTTAATTTTTTCATGTGAAAAAATATCATATATTCCCCCAATTCAAAACTTGAGAGACCAAGCAATTTTGTGGATTTTCTTCATCTTCTCATCTTTTAATAATTTTCTTGCTGCTGTAGAGAAGATGGTAGTATAATGGGCAAAATATTATGGGGAAAGCATATAAAATTTCAAATGGTGATAGAAAACCCCCGAGGAAAAATATTTCCATCACAAAGTGTTCTCTTTTCAAGGGATCTTTGAAGTCTGTCATAGGACTCCACATTCAAAAATCTTCCTGCTTTGTTTCTTTTTTAAATTAATCATTTGAACATTTTTGGGGGCTTCAAATGTTTACTGGGTGATTATTAAGACGCTGAAGTACTGAAGAAGACTCATGAGGCTACATATTCACCCTCATAGCCTTTTTTTATTTTATTTTGACAAACCATCAATTGGAATTTTTAATTCAAACTATTCTCAAATGTTACAGCATTTTTACACAGTATATTATCAAAGTATCAAGTCCTTTGATAAGGGTAATTAAACATGCCAAGTTTGTTTCCATAGCCCTAAGTCTGCAATTGCTTAGTCTTTCATTATGTTACATGACTTACTTTTCAGCTCACTCTGTTTATTTACAGCAAAGCCAATGGCAAGGCTCCATCCAGTTCTAAATGGTGTTATCATCAGTGTTAATGATAACATATTATTTTAGAATAGATAATAAAACAATGGACATTAGAAAAGGCAATCACAGAGAAAAAGATGTCAGTTTTACATTGATTATTGGTGAGAGTTGTCTGGATAGAACAAGAGTTTTATATCTGCTCTGTATTAGGAAGACAGAAGTAAAAAGGGCATCCTTATTTCTCAGAAAAGATATTTTAATGGATTATATGATTTTTTTTTTTAAATTAAATGTGGTATAGACTTTGTGGATTTCAATGTAGTTTAAATGTAGGTTTTGCAAGGTTTTACAAACCCATACCTGCCACACAGTAAGTGTCATGACCTTCATGTCCTAACAGAACCTGAAAATGTCAACGCAAAGAAATACTTGCTTTTGCATGATCTCCACTGTTGGAAGCTGGAAACCTACTGCAAGTTGTAGCTATCCTGCAGACAGCTTCTGTGCCTAGTATGAACACTTGACTGTGGGAGGAAAATCACATTTCAAGTATTCTTCACCACTGGTAATAAGAGCATATCTCTGTTTGGAAAAAAACAAAACAAACCAAAAAACTTTGAATTCGAACCCAAACATTATGCTAGTGGGATTGCTTTCCCTGTCCTCAAGTTGGCACCAAGTAAGGCGGTTTTTGTCTTTTTCTAGCCAGGGAATGAAGAGGAAATCTCTTAATATTCTATAATTGTTGTGGTTTCACAACAGAATATCTACTTTGTGACATATCCTTTTTTATTTTCTTTCTCCTTGTCTGAGAGTGCTAGAATTTCTCACTGTTGAGCCCTTGATTTTGTCATTGGAATACATCCTAGTAGAAACTTCAATTTGCAGAGCAAGGTCGTTTTTATTTTAGATTTGTGTAAAAGTTAGCAAATTACAAGTATTTTAATAAAGGCAGTAGTGATAGCTCAGGAATAAGGTGTAGACTTAACGTCTGTGCCAGGGAGTACATTAAGTCTAGTCAAAAATAAAAGCATGTGAAATGGCATACTACTGACATGAGCTGATTATGATAATGCCTTAGTACAAATTTTTGAAAATCAGATACTATAAAAATATACCATTAACTTTATGTTAATAAAATATTTTGCTTGATGCCTTTTAAATTATTCATTTGAAGTAGTCTAAAAATATAAAAGAACTCTTATTATCATTCAATTTACATGATTACTTTAAGTTCACTTTTTTGGTTTAACGTAAACAGAGTATAAAATTCCCATCAAGCTTTTGGATATTTAAAATGAATCATTTTTATGCAAAAATTGGAGCCTGTTAGGATGTTAAGGTTGTCATTAGTATAAGTATAACTTCAATTTCTGATTTGAAACTATTTTACACATAGAAATTACTGCGTTTGCTGATTTGACTCATTATTTCTGCTTTGATTATTCATGTGCTCTTTTGGAAAAAACACAGTTTTAAAAAATAAAAGCTAAAAAGCTTATAAATTGACTTAAAATATTATTATGAACATTTCTTGTCAGTAATGCAGGAATCAAGGTAGCCATGAGACATGTGGCTTATTAAATATGCGAGTTGTTATTTTTTTAAGTAAGCTGAGCTTTGTATGAACGGTGGCATCACTCCAAGGATGAGTAAGGCACTTTAGGACTCCCCGGAGCAATTAAAGTGAAGCAGGTATCTTTTCCTGAGATGGAAACCTCCATCAGCCCTTGCGGGGAGGCTGAGCGACCTCTCCGCGTTGTTTGCCGGTGGCTGAGATTTGGAGAAGGTGTTACCTGATCCTCCACCGTCTCTGGCTGTGCGAGATGACAGATTCATACAACTTTCTGACCTTTATGGTCACTGTTTCCCACAAATAGTGTCAACTTCTAGAGCCTCAGATGACTTTTTTGTTTGTTTTCCCTCATCTATTCCTATCTGACTGTGAAGTCTGTTTCCTTTGCCTGTAAAGGCCATTTTAACAGTGCAGACTTGTTGTCAGACTTCTGAGTCTGATTCAGCTGTCTTCATAAATGCTGGGTCACTTTAATACCATGGCCCACCTGGAGTCTCCTCCTCAGTGCTGCATTTAAATGTCTACCTGATGGGAGCCCCCCTGGCTCGGGAAGCCGCTCCCCAGTGCCACAAGGACACTGTGTCATGTGAACCCAGAACTGTGGAAAAAGGATGGTGGTTGCAAAAGTCGACTCTCGGCAGTTAACTTTATGGTGATGAAGGGAATTTTATTTGGGACTTCCTACAGAGAGCTGTGTGCACAAAGGATTGCAAGACTGGGGATATAAACCTTGGCAACTGGAATAGGGCCACAAAATGAATAAGCCAGCTTTTCAGTCGTTCACCAGGGATACGGCCTGAAATCAAGTCAGCCCTGGATCGCCATCCGCCAGCATATGCAAGGGATTCTCACAGCTGCTGTGCTCAAGCCTTGTTTATTGTAGGAGGTCACAGAAAATAGATGGTTTCATTTCTTATTTCTGAGAGTCATCTCCATTTTCTGTGCTATAGACTTAATCCACAGCAAAGCCACTCTGGCTGAGAAACACTAGACAATGTTATTTCCCTCTGATTAGCACTTCTTCCCAAATGGTTGTTTAATCTCCGTATCTAGGTTAATTTGAAATAGCAACTGAGAACAGAGACTTCCAAGAAGGAAGGAAATATATTGTACTGCTTTGCTAAAAAATGAGCTTGACAAAGTAAAGGCATTTGGATGTGGTGTTCGCTGTTAAAAGGCACTTTCTGTGGCTGATACTATTTGCACGAGTGCTATAATGTCTTAAGCTCTCTTGCTAGAGTTACTGTGAAAACTGGGGAAAGTTAGTATGATGGGAGTTTTGCAGGTACCCATAGAGTCTAATTTTAGGAATTCAACTGATATTTCCAAGAAAGGCAGCTTGTGTCGTTGGCTATCTGTATACTCAGGGGCAGGAGAAGAGGATGATTTTTGAAGCAGTTCAGGGAAGTACAGATAAAGTAATTTCTAAGTTAAGGCTCTTTCACCCTTCTTATTGCTGTGCAGGGGAGCCAGTGGTTAATTTAGGTATTTCGATTGGATATAAGAATAGGTAGTATAAATATTCCTCCCTCCCCTTGTTGCAGTTTAGCCATGAAGCACAATTAAAACAGCTGATTTTCGGAGTGTCTTTGACTGATGCCCGTAGAGGTTTGTTAGTGAAAGAGAAATTCCTTTGTTTGACAGAAAATTCGTCGCATGAAAATACTTAAAGCCCAAAGATTTCATGACCATGGGTGCTGTGATGTAATAATCCCTGTCTTTAAAGCTTTTGTTACCTTCAGGAGCTTGCAGAGCACAGAACAAAGCTGATAAGCATTGCAGATTATCCTGTATATTTTCTGTGTAATTGTATCATTATGTTTCTCTGGTTTAAGCTGGTAAAAGGCTGCTGGGTTTCTTGACAGCCCGTACCTCAAAGGTGTCAGCTACTACAACACAAATTAATTTAGAACTGGAATGTTTGGAGAAAGTTTTTTCCCTAACTTGTAAATACAGAAACCCTACTAATGGGATTTTTTTTCTAGGTACCATTATGTAGGCATGCAGGTAAGGAAGTGTCAGTCAGGTGCTTGATAAGATGCATTTTTTTTTTATTTCCCCAGCTTTTGTAGCCTAAACTACAGAATACAAAAGCAATCTTTTTTGGCATCTTAACAAACAAATGTATTGTATTGTATAGACATATCACTAAAACTTGTTATCTGGTTGCATGTTTGAAGATTTAACATAATCAAAGCATTGGGGATGTAAAAAGATTTGATAGAGGTGTACCAATCATTTTTCACTAGTTGGCAGTTTGGCACGATTATGTTTTTGGCTTTCTTGAGATCCATAGCTTCATATGCAGCATGGACATTAGTGGGTCACGGCAGCGAGAAGGCAAAATATATTTGGGACCTGAGGCAGTAATTACTCACAAGAAGTTACAGACAGAGAAAATGTAGCCTACCTCTTTCTACCTCTTCCTGGCAGAAATTCTGAACAGAAGGGTTAGAAGCAAGTTTGTGTAATATATGAGGCTCTGAAACTGATAAAGCCTGTGGGGGATGTTTTCTTTCTTTAAACTGGTAAGTCATCTTGTGATGCATAGTATCAGATCATGTCAAACAGGTGATGTGACAAAATGACCATCAGTTCAGCAGTGTAAAACAAAGTGGTTTTCTTAAATTGCCTTTTGTTTAACCTTGTTAAAAGTAGTGATATTGAGAAAAAGAGCCTCCATTATTCAGTCTTTTATGTAGAATCAGACTAATTTTTTGTGTAATGAAATTCAGGATAGAGCTATTAGCTGCTTCCATAATCGTAGAAATTGCTTCAAATGTGACTGTGCTACTTGCAACCATAAAATCAACTTAGAGATGATTGATTAATAGATATGTAACAAATGTCTGTTGAATCAGCTGAAGAGAAGTGCTCTGATCTGCCAAGCATGCATCAGTATAGCTCTCCTTTCTCACAAAATAACATACCTCCTTGCAAAACATACACTTCAGGAAGAGCTAGGGAGTACAACTCTTTGGTCTCCTAAATACATTTGTACTCTTCATTTACAAATGTCAGATTTGGGTGAAGGGAGTGCCACAAAACTCTTCCCTCTGAGTTCATCAGTGCCTGTCATTGAGCCAATGTGTACCCCTGGGACCTCCTGCGTAGATTTTCTTACTAAATTGCCTGAGGTGAGAATTTGCCTGAATTACTTAACTTTTCTGAAGAACTAATTATGATGGTTCTTCAGGGGTTCCAGGGCAGGTGCAGTCCACGGAGTCAGAATTGCAATGCACGGGTCAATGATAAGCCCATCCTCTCCCAGCAGTTGGAGTGGGAGCACTTTCTGGACAGCAGTTAGTCCCTTCTCACCAAAAAACAGGGAAACTTGGGAGCCTTTCACAGTTCTGACTCTTACATGTTCATTATTCCCTGCAATACCAGTTTGTACCCATCAGCAACTCTAAAAAATTTGGACATCATTAGAAAAATAAAAAATCTTCAGAGAGGAATTTCATACCTATTTCCACATTCCATTTTTATCTTGCATTGTACAAAAGTCTTAGCTGAGAGTACAAAATGATAAATTTGGCTCTTGTGCGCTTGCTGTGCTGTCTGGTATGAAACGTAACCTTACTAGCTGGAGACAAAGCAATGCATTGGTATGCAATGAAAGTGTTTTTACTTTGTGCATTAGTTTCTAGCTTTAAGGGTTTTTTTAAAGTTTAGTTTCCTTTTTAGCTCTAGTTTCCTTGTTACTTTATTCTCCTCTTCTTTTGGTCAGCTCTCACAAGACTCATACGCCAAGGTGTGAAACGTTCTGGATTGTTTTGCAGCAGCATTTGTCTCTCTGGGAGGAATCGGAGTTTGTTTCACTGGCAAGTATGAAATCACCACTGGGTCTGTCATGTGGTTAAGCTGCAGATGGTTTGCATCAGTTGCTTGTTTCAACTGCATGAAATGTCCCTCTGGGCTCTGCTGTGATTCTGAGGAATATATGCACTATCAGTCACACGAAAACAAAATCATGTTTTACTTTTCTGTGACATTAATCCTCACTAGCCATAAGTTTAGTTGTACAGTGCAGCTGCTTCTTCAGGTGAGGGAAGGAAGACGCAGTGGTGGGATGCAATGGTAAGCTATTACAAACCTTTCATAGGCATCATACAGCCTGGTTTAACCTCAGGAGATAAGTTACTGATAGTCAGGGATGGATGGGGAAGAAAATCCTCCCGTAGAAGTTCATGTCAAGTGTCATACCAGAAAGGAAACCTTTTTTCCTTCAATGCATTGTCAATACAAAAATGTTTCAAATAAATACAATAAACAGTTTTCTCCTTTACAGTAATTTTTAAGAGATACATTTTCTTTTTCAGAAGAGTATGTATAAAAAAGAGGCAGTGGTGGTCAAGCTACTTTTTCTCAACAATGTAATGTTTTTGTATGCAGCCATGCTTGATGTGAAAGCCACGGGCAATGCTGCAGCTTGTTGTTGATGGTTTGTCGCTCATCTAGTTTCCCTGGCACAATTTATGTATATGCAAATACAAATTCTTGTCATGCCGCTAGATATTTTAAATGTCAAAAAACTCTGGTTACCCTGTACAAGAGTAGAGGCCTACAGTGCTTGGCTGCGCTTCATGGTTCAAAAAGAGATTACAGATCAGCTGGAATTATAGCAATATTTCCCATAGAAAATAACGAATACATTGAGGAGGAGAGGTTATTGTCTTTTGAGGAGGAGAGGTAATTGTCTTTATGAATTTGAGGCTCATGAAAGGTGCTCAGTTATCACATCTGAAGTATCATATCTAATTATTGTTAACCTAAGACACCAGTACAGTGTGGTTAGAGACAGCAGGGCACTGTTTGCAAAAAGTTTGTTCATCATTTAGATGCTGAAAGAAATGGCCATGCTTTCAAATATTCTCATTATGCAAGATACTGACTGCTTTCAAATGTCTGGACAGAAATGGCAGGAGGACAACTCTTGAGTGCTGAACCCCTCTGAAAATCTCCCATTTACCGTTATCAAACTTAAAAAAATCCCAAAATACACGGTTTTGTTACTTGTATTCATTATCTAGTTGATTCGTAGATTTTTAAATGAATAGATGTTATACTGTTTTAAAAATGCTGAATATTATTTTAGATTCCCGAGGTTGACGCTCTAACTGAATATTGACATCCCATTAAAATGGGATGTGTAATTTGGCATAACACGCATGGACGGTCTGAACCGTAGGACAGAAGGCTAGACTGGTCAGCCTGTAGGTAAATAAGATGATAAAGAAACTACAGACATATCTGAGGTGAATAGGGCTTTGATATGTCAATCTCAAGTTGTAGATGAGATGCAGAAGTCTATTACTAAAGAGTTGTTTTCATGAAAAAGCAGCTTTAGGGTGAAAAACTGGAGACCAGCATTGTTACAGTAGCTGGCTTTCCTACCTTAAAAGTTTACTTTCATCTTGTGGCACAACACTCCAGTTGTAAGACTGAGTCACGTTTGCTCCTCAGATTCTCATGCGAGACCCAGCCCGGTGCTTTCAGCATCAGGTATCGGTTGTCTGTATCAGAAGGCGAACTGTGGTCAGTTGTCAGACCTCTGTCATGTTCTGGTGAGAGGATATGAAACCATAGGCTGTAACAAATTGCAAGATATGAATGTTGCATCTTCCCTGTTTCCTCTTTCTCTACTTGAAAGGCAAAGTTACAAACTAAAAAGAAAAAAGAGAACCTCTGCATTTTCTTGTTAAGTAAAAGTTCCTGACTTGAACTCTCTAGTTTGTGAAAGGGGCGTGGGGTGTGGAAGTCACTTTGAAGTGTTAAGCTTTGTCTTCCTGGGGAGTAACTATATGTAAAGGCAGAGCTGCGATATTGGCTTGCCGAGTGTCGCGCCACCTGCTCTCCGTGTAAGTGACCTTGGGATTGTAACACAGTCACACAGCAGTAGTCTGACGCTTCAAGTCAGACTGTTTGCCGATGGCAGCTTTATTTTATTTGTGTGGAAATTGCTCTGCTCTGACATTTATAGCATGATTGTTGCTCTGCTCAGATCCTTCTCTGATCTATTCATCTGTGCTTTCTTTTCTACTGACAAAGTGTTCCGTCCTCATTTATAAACCCTTGAAATTAGCAAAAGTCATCACCGTAATATTTTGAAATAAATTGGACATTCACAAATTGCTGAAAGGTCATGATGCCAGTAGGAAAAAATGTGACCCAACCCCCAGTCTTAGCAGCATTCCTCCAAAAGCAGGAGCGTACACAACTTGTACACAAACTTGCAGTACAGGCTCACATTCTCAGTTTCTGCTTTCCCCTTTCATTAGCAGGATTGGAAAAGTAGCCAGATTTGGGAAAGGGCTGTCTTGCACAGTGCTGGAGAATGCAGCATTTGATTCCATCCCACACTCTCCTGGTGTGGAATATGAGAGGCTGATACTATTGCCCATGAGCTGTGCTCAGCTGCTCAGTCTCCTGTGCTGGACTTGCACTAGGCTCAGCGTAGGGACGTCTGTCCTGAGGAAGGATCCCGGTACTTCCCTCTTCTGCACCAGATAGAAACGTAGAAAAGCAGATCATGTGGAAATTAAACCAGCGGTTTGTGTGTCTAAAACAGTTATACTGTTCGATATAACAGTAAATCCAAAATAATTTCTTAATCGATAAGAGAATTGGTTGATAAGTGCTTGCAGAGGTTGCATCAAATGCAGGCCAAGTCAGCAGTGGCTAAAATTTTCTAATTTGAGCCCTTGAAATGTTTAGTGGCAACTTGAAATTGTTTTGGGAGCTATAGTCCATGTCTCAGTTGATACATGTCTATATTACTAATCATAATGACATATATTTTTTCATATTTACCAAGAATAGAACCAGAAAAGCGGTCCACAGTGAGAGAATGATTTCCATTCTAACTTGCATACATTATCCTTTCACTTCGTTTGGAGAAGTGTAATTTCTCACTCATAAGAGACCAGGCTGGTGGGACTTACAAAATCTGTGCTGATCATGACTGTAATGTACTGTGCAATACACAGAAAAATATTTTGCCAAAAGCTTCACTAGCAAAAAAAGATTTGCTTCATTTATAAAGTTTCAGACCTAAGACACTACTAGTGTTCTCTTAAGAAAGGAGAAGAGACGAGACTCTGAAATACAACATGGATTTCTTCAAACAACTTGGACGGTTAAGACGGTAGGAGAAAAGAGGAGTTTTACAGGAACTGTTTACTTATTAACCAAGGCACATAGCCTTGCTCGGGTACTCTGGAAATAGATCAGACATGCTGGCAGAAGATCAAGGATCGTATAGAAGCTTAATATGATTTGCCACTTTTATATAGGATTCTGTCTCATAACTGTTGAGAAGTAGTCATTGATTGCTGCCATAAAGGAAAAGAACAGCCACTCCCCATGAAGCACAAATTAACAGTAATATGCAGAAAATATTGGAGTTCATGTTGGATGCCAACAAGTAAGAATAACAAAAAAGCATGACTGCATGAGTAAGAACTTCTCATTGCTCTGTAATAACACTTTTAGAGCAATTTGGAACTGAGTTAGTGTACTGACAAATGCTTCCTGAAAATAGTCAAAATGGTTAAAGTTTTTGTGTTGTCATTTAAACATGTCTGAATTTTAGGGGTAGAATATATATAAACAGAAGAATAATTCAAGAATCCATGTACAGAAAAAAGAAAAAAAAATTAGGAAACTGGTGCTGAAGAGAGAAAAACTCATGAGAATTGGATTGAAAATGATCTTTAGCCTTTACCATTTCTCCTAGGAACTTACCATTGTTTCCGGCTGGTGTTTTTATTAAAGGCTTTGCACAACGCAAAACACTGGGAAAACTTGCAGGGTATTTTCCCACTGTTCCTCCTAATTTAGTTGTTCAGTCATAAACAGAAAAGGATGCATAACATTTCCTCATACTTTAGATATAAGCAAAAATTGATGATCGGAAAAAATCTTATAAAATTTCTATCCTCCACCCTCATTTCCAGAGGATCAATAAAACTAAGGAAATAAAAGAATCTGGTGGCTATTATAATTGGTCATAAAAAGACTTTTCTGTCTCTCAGTGACTTATTCATTGCATCAGTGACTGTCAAGTGTCAGGTGCATAACAATTTCTCTCTTTCTCAGAGTAATGTAGCAAGAGTTCGTGTTCGTGGAAAGATCATACAGCTTGCAGATCGGGCAAAACACAAGTTTAGACATTCCTAACCTGGCTTGACAAATGCCATTATATCTTAAAAAATCAAGTCCAGGATGAGCTTCACCTGGTGCCCCTTGGTCTGGGGCACGCTCAGGGCCCCCAGCTGTCCGTGTTCAGTAACGTCACAGAAGTTTCCTCCGTTACGTTTTCATGTCCTGTTTTTCTACATAACTTGTCATGAATGAGATGGAAGGATTTCCCATGAGTGATGGATGTTATCCATCCCTTTGGATAATTCAAGCTATCCTGCCACCTTTGTTGTCTTAGATGCTTGTGGAGTAGTTGTAATGCTGTGGTGCCCGCCGTCCATTCTGCTGTCACTGGAAGAGATGTCTTGTTGGGATGTAAAATATTCTAGAAGGTATTTTCATTACCTTGGAGTGAATGTGGTGGGTCCGTCCCATGTTGGAGAAGGAAGGCCTTTTATAAATAACAATAGAAGGTGCAACTGTCTTTGAATACATTCTTAAATAAAAACATTTGAAATTACACTTTGTGTTAGCTACAAAATACTTCCCCAGCTCTTCATGTTGAAGTTCAGCCACATACGACATTGTCATTTTTTCAGAGAAGATTCTAATTCTTCCAGAAAGACTATGTATTAATTTTTAAAGTCATATTTACAAGTAACCTACATAAGACCTGCTGATGTCTTGAATTTTCATAAGGCATTCTTTTATGAATTACAGATTCATAAAATGTCTCGGCAATTGTAGCTTGGGTATTTGATTGTATCATGGCTACTGCTGGTGGAATGCATTTTCCACTATAAATAAGATTCTGCTTATAAGGCCTGTCCCCTCGTAAACTGCATTAAACAAGATGTTGTCTCCATTTGAAAAACATCCAGCTTCAAAACAAAATGGATGGTAGAGGGCTGCTTGCTTGCTTTCCCCCTGCCCCCCCTTTTTTAACTGTGACGAAGTTTCTTATGGTTTATTCTTCAACCACTCTGACGCACTTGAATATTTTAATTTATTTAAGACTCCTAAAAATACTGAATTGCACTATGTTCAGAATTTTTAGCTGAATACAGTGGGCAGAAGTCTCTATTTGAATGTGTAACTGAACATATACTGCTAAAACAGTAGCAGTCAGATGAGTGTAATAGCCAAAAAATGACTTGTGCTGTTACAGTTCATAAAGTCTTGGTCATTCGATGAGGAAACTCTCATCATGAACTTAATACAAGTGGAATGTAAGCTACTTAACTTTACCAGTCCTTAAACGCACTTTAGAGAAGCATCTGCTTCTTTAAACTGTCTCATACCCTGTATCAGAATTGAGTAGGCACACTCACGGATGTTCAGTTTCTGCTTAGGATTTTCACTCAATGTATTTGAATGCAGTTTATATACATAGCAAATAAACTGTTTAGCATTTATATTCCTTTTGAACGGTGGGTTTTTTTTTTTACAATTTGAAACTCATTCTTCACTATGTTGAGGAAGAAAACTTACATAATCTGAGCGCAGTTACTTCAGTTGCATATGCTATTGTCATCTACTTGTATGCAAGTTAATTTGCAAGAGTATTTAATTGATGATTGAACTTTTTAAAACAGATGTACATATGCTGTGTGTATGGCATAAAAAAATGGAAGTCCTCCTTCCAGTTCTTGGAGAACTGAATGTGTAAATCTTCTGTCTGATTCAGATGTCCCAGTTTTTCACATGCAAGGATTCATCAGAAACCTCATGAAATCCTTGAGTTCCTCTGTAAAATGTCAGAAATGAATTTTCTTATTGTAAAAGTTACTGATCCAAATCAGAATCTCAGATATTTATGCTCAATAAAAGGACACTAAAAAATTCAGGTTATTAAAATATTGTGATTGGGGGGTGGGGGGGAGAGGGTGATTGTCTTTATGAGGAAAAGCAGAAAAACTATTCACTGCCTCCATATTTAGTTTACAGACTCTCTCTCTTCCTTCTCTGCTTAAGAAAAAGATCACTTGTCTAAAAAATGTGGGAAAGAAAGAAAATGGTTAAAAAACTCAGCTGTTATTACATGGGTAATTAGAAAAAAGGGATCAAATTCCTACGAGTTCCAGAATTTTTATTAAATCTGCTAATGTCTTCTCTGTTTAGATGCATATAAAATAAACCAACAAATCAAATTTAATATATATATATGTAGTCGGTGATCTGATAAAAACTGTAGCCCTTATGCCAAATTTATACGCATTATTCCCCCTTTTATAACTATACCGATATTCTCCATTGTGAGAGAAACACAATAGGAACTCTCATATTATTAAGAAAAAAAAACCCTATCAAATTTGTAGAACAATTATTCACTGTAGTTGCCTGTAATCGTCCAGAATCTTTTTTCTTTCTGTGTAGATACTTTCTTAGAAGTACATTAATAAAGAGTAAATCTAAACAAGATAAGAAGAGAAAATTGGAAGCCTTCTCAATACATTTTCTTCCCCACAGCAGGAATTAAAAAATAATTTTGTTTCTTTTTTCCAGTTCTTTGCTGTTGCCCAGCCAACACCTGAGGGATCACGAACAAACCTGGGAGTAAGTAATTAAAATTCAAAGCTTCAGCATTCAGATACTTTTTACACTTTCTTTTGCTTCCAACTAGCAAGGAATTTTCGAGACAAGCTTTTAATTAACAGGTGAGTTTAATTGATATGTGAGTTTTCTGTAAATGGAAGGGATATCAGTGAGAACTATGGGAGGACTCTTTCATACTCACTGTTTAAGACCATTAGTTTATTTGCGCATTGATGTTTTTATTGAAGCAATTTTCTTTAGTGAATAAATAAGCCAGAAGATGTAAATATTGGAAAGAGCTGAGGAAGAGTTAACCAGAATGATGGCTAACTTTCATAGCACCTCCTGACACAAAACTCCACCTCAACGATACCTGTTAAGAGATGAGCCTGCTGTCTCTATTAAAAAATAAGAGTGATGGAAATTCATAGGTGCCATAAGCAATCGGTTGTGCTTAAATAAACTTTATGTGATTTCATTTGATTTGGACTAGTTTCACGTAACTTTGCCAGCTAAAATACAGGAGTCAACTGGACTTCTGTTTCAGCGAGTGGAGAGTCAGAAGTGGTGTTGAACCCACCTTAACATGAGAAGAGTCACCTTCTGTAGGTGGCTAAAAGCCTGGCTTCAAAATGCCTTAATTTAGACAACATAAATGAGTTCCCTAATGTTTAACGTGGATCTTCCTCACTGCAGTTTAAGACTGTTGGGTTGTCTATGGGGTTTGGGGGTGGGGTTTTTTTTGGCTTACCAGGGGTATGGAATTGTAAGTGTAGGTGGGGTTTTGGGGGGCTTTTTAAATGGTTGATTTCTGAAAGCAGACCAAAGTATTGTGAAATCTGATAATGTATTCTCTGTTACGAAGTCAGCTATTTCAAGAGACTGAACCGTGCGGTGCACTGGAGGTATTTTATGAGTTAGAGAAGCAACCAGCCAAAGAGTTTCTTCTGGTTAAGATAGTAGTGGGACAGTGCACCCATTAGTTCGTGAAAAGATTTATTTCCTTCTCCATCATTACTACTCTAGCTCCATGTGAGTCTGGTGGGAGAGTTGGGGAGAAAACAGTAGCATAGTGTAACTAACATGCTCATTACATTGAGTTCCATATTTTCATCTTGCTGCCACTCTTTTTGAGTATTTGTTGCCATATTTATTTGACTCAGTATACTTACGTGTATAAGCAAGTGATTTCCACAAATCAAGAAAGATTTCTTGATCAAAGCAGGAGTGACCTAATTGGGCATTTAATATAAAAAACATATAAAATTGAGCAAGCTCCTACAAGAATATTTATAAATTCTTGCGTTTATAGGAAGACAGTCTAGCTTTTCTCTGAGGGTAGTTGATCTGTCTTTGTGAAATACGATCTTTCAAGGAAAAAAAAAGGTGGAGATTATTAAAAAAATGTGGGTTTCAATGAGGTACATATCTCATAATAAACATTAAAATGACTCCAGCCTTTCAAATAGTTTTTAGGATTTCTGTCCTTATGAGCATTATATAATTCCTTGCAGGTAGAATTAAGGATATGGTTAAATATGACATTTATTGCATTTGTAAGGAAAGACCAAGCAGTCTTCTGCTGCAGAAAATACTAGGTATACCTTTTAGGAAAAATGCCAAGCTGTCTTTCCAAAGGTATGAGTGTCCCTTACAACCTTCGTCCCGTCTTTCTACGCAGACGCTGAAAATGAATAATCTTTCCTGGGGGCTTTCTGATGTGATGGAAACAGGAAGCAACTTTTCTCTGTGTGTGTTAATCAGTAAAGGGAAACATCTCATATACAGCCCACTTAGGCTCTCCTGCTATCATATTATTCTGGCTGTAGGGTAGACTTTGTGGTGGTTGCACTTGGTGTACTGTAGCTTTGCTGGTTACATTTGACAGTGAGGCAGGGGGTTTTGTTTCTTTTAGGGTTGGTTTTTTTTTTTGTAGTGTATGGTTGTATCTGTGGATTACTTGGAGTAAGCAAAGGTGAGAATTATGTTAATTTCCATTTAAGACCTCTGAAACGTAGGTTTAGGATGATGCCTTTCTGTTTTGATGGCTTTCTTTTTTTTGGTATCAATTAATGTTTTTTTTCCTGTTCAACATGTATAACAAGCTGCTCAGAGAGATTCTTTTTTTTTTTAAAAAAAAGCAAAGTAGGAGGAAAATGGCTATGCAATGTAATATGCTGATGCTACTTAACTCCATTTCTCAACATATGAAAACCTGCCTGCTTCATGAAAAAAGCAACTCATTTAATTAAGCCCTCATTCCCATGAATCTTATAGTCCAAATGTATCCTCTTGTCAAATGGGCTTGCCTTTATAACCTTGCCATCCATCATGGCCATGTTAGAGGAAGGGAAGGTCTAGCTAGGAAGCATTTTGTTCTCCAATTCCTAGTGCCTACTAAACCAACTTCCATATTTTTCATTTGTTACGTGCATTTAGAATTAAAGATGAGCAATGATCCCTACAACAAAGCTGTACGTGTATAATTAGTGTTGTATTCGAGTACATAAACTTGAAAATTTGAGGTTCAGATAGGAACTTGAGAACTCAACTACCCAGCTAATTACCAAAACGCTTGTCTCCGTGCACTGACCAGCTAGGGAACATGCCTCTTTTTTCTTCTAAAACAGATGGTGCTTTCAGCCTACTGTAAGGTCACCAAATTCAAGCTGTTACAAACCAAAAACCAGTTCCAAAGTTTTGCAGCTCTCGCAGAGATGGCTTTGCCAAGCAACCCACTCTGTTATAATGTGAAGGAACCGGTGTACTAGGCACAGTAGTGGCAGAATGTCACCGAGCATCCGGGAGGCTGATCTAAGTCACTCTTTGGGAGTGATCCAAGGATCAGAGAGTAAAGGCTTAAAGCCACCTTTAACTTCCCAGGAGCTGAATCAGGCGTCATAATACTAGCCCAAAGAGCTGGCTCAGAGCTTTATGAAATTGTAGAATATGTGAAAGCAAGCTGTGAAGACTTAATCCAGATAATATCACAGTGGTATAACGATGGGCTGGGGCAGCAACTGGGAGATTTGGCAGGGGCTATGTCGCAAAATGGCCAGCATTTCCTTCTTCAGGGTTGTTATTTCTTTGTTAAAATAAAAGATAGATTGTTAAAACAAATATTTTGAAAGTATTTCACCGTATACTGAACAGTGAGCACTGCTGTACACTGAGAAACAAATTAATGAATCAAACATTGCAGCACTATCCACAGGGGCTCGTTTAAAAGCAAATGCATGACAGAGCTGGAAACCAGCTTAAATGCAAATGAGCCAATGTGATGAAATCTGTAATGTTTGATTCATTAATTTGTCTCTCATGGTACAGCAGTGATCATTGTTTAGTGTGTGCTACTAATGAAAGACCCTTAAAGACAAGGATTTCCAACTTTCTAGAAGAGCTTTACTTTAACAGAGAAGTTCTGCCACAAAACCTTTTATGATCATGTGAGATTCTTGCAGCATCTGTACTAATTAGTTTCATAGAAAAGTACTATTTAATATATATTTTAGTTTTCTTATGATGCAGGCTAGCAGATGGAAAGAAGGAGAGCCAGCATCATATGATCCGCTAGCTTTCCAAAGGCCACCAGCAGCTAATATGTTATAGTTAAAAGGAGAAAAATACTGGAAAAAATAAAATCTTGGCTATGTGATGAAACAGAAAAGCACCCCCCCACACACCCCCCCACCCCCCATCTGTAGATACAGTGACTTTCCAGAAGATTTAAATCCACTGTAAAAAACATGATTGAATGCCCAAAAGGGGTGGGAGGGGGGATGGTCAACTTTATTCTTTACCTTTTATAGAAGTTAAAATGTTAAATGTCAGTTTTGATAGATATTCTGGTGATGTATATTCAATCTTGTATAGCAGTGACATCAGCCTCTATTTGTCAGCTCCTTTACTCTTAACCTATAGCTGTGTTTCTGTTCTCAGTTGTTCACGTGACTATAAGATTGGGGAGGGAGGACGGAAAAGGGTTAACAAATTAAATGGCCACTGTAAAGCATATCATAAAATATAGCAATCTGGGCTCCAATGATGAACAAAATTTTACCTGAGTCAGTCTCAGCATTTACAGCCACAAATACGGAAATTTGTATAGGTTTGTTTTTGTTAGAATTCATCAATATGATGATGGCTTTGATTAGTAAGGACCTCCTCGTGTCATTTTTGAGAGATGGGTGGCACTAGCTTCACAGTGTACCAGAAAAAAAGAAAGAAAGGCTTAGCAGCAGCACATAATAAGAAATTGGCTCGGTTAGGATTCACATTTTTGAGATTGTTGTTCCAAATCCAAACAACATGCACTAGGCCAATCTGTCTATTTATTTCCATTCTGTATTTACAATGTGGTGACATTTAGGCAAGTACAGTGCTAATTGCCTTGCAGGTACCTCTAGGTATTGACATCTACAATTAATCACAAAGCAGGTACACTCTTGGTTCAGGCATGCCACTTGTTATCACATCACCATAGAAATGTGATTTATTTACCAGATTCTGAAACCTTTTTTTCTGATAGGAGAGTTTGTGTTCTCTTGGCTTTTTCTGAGATTGCATCTAAGATGTCAAATATTGCCTGCTACAAAGCAGCTGGGTCTTGAGGGCAACTAGAGAAGGTTGTAAGGTCATTAATAATGACATATAAAGGATCTTGTCTGTGGAAATGACTGTCTAAAATCAAATCAAGGAAAATCTGGCCCTGCTGTAAACAGAATTTGATGTTCATTGGCAACCAAATCAATTCGCACTTTTTCAATGGCTACCAAAATCACTCGATAAAGGGGATTGAAATAAGTGTTTAGAAGTGTATGAATAGTGGTCAAGATTTTCTCAGGGAAAAGTTTCTGGAGTCTGCTGTCCTGAAATGTCCTTAGATGTGGAGTAAGCTGTCAGGATGAAATTTTGGAAAACCAACCAACCAAAGAAAAGAAACCCACGTGCAAAGAAACCCATGTGCAAAGGCATTAGAAATTAAATTCCACGAAAATTTCATTTCTGTTTTCATTGAGCATTGAGCAGTGTTAGACTTTGATTTTTTGCTTAAATCTCTTTTTCTATACATAGTTTTCTGTGTGGTAGCCACTGAGTTTTCAGCTTCCCCAGCACCGTTTAAACTCCATTTGNAGTGTTAGACTTTGATTTTTTGCTTAAATCACTTTTTCTATGCATAGTTTTCTGTGTGGTAACCACTGAGTTTTCAGCTTCCCCAGCACCGTTTAAACTCCATTTGTCCCTATCATCCTAGATTAATGGTGTTATATATCTTCTCTGGATTCAAAAATATTTTGAAATTTCTAGGAAGAAAATAGCTAGTTTTTCAGTCATTAATAGCTAGTGCTGTTCTGCTAAAGCCAGTGGCAAAAATCCTCCTTGTGTCAGTTGGTCAGAACCGAGACCAAAGAATGCTGCAGTGTATTTTGCAGAAAGCCATAGCTTTGCCTGCCTGTTTTCCTTTAATTCAGATAAAAAAATAATTTCTGTGGGTGTTTTTGAATTTAGCAAACCATTATTTCTTGTAATAGCAGCATCTTCTACCCCACAACCGGGACGATATTTAATTACCTATTCTCTGTTCCTCTTTTGAACGCATTGTCTCCTATTCTCTGTGATTAGAAAGACGATACTGAGTGGGCTTTCCACCCAGGGCACAATGATTTGTGTGGCTTCTTTCTGAAAAGGCAATTGTGCATTCTGTGGGTAGGCATGGGAGCAGCGTGATAAAGAGCTGGGCAAGGTAGCTGTTGTGCCTTCCAGCCGAGAAGTAAGCTGCAGGTGTGCTGCTAGAGATATACAGGAGGACGAAACACGGGACGGAGGGTTGAAGAGGCAGGCGCAGGAGAGGAACTGCACAGCTGACTGAAGACAGCCTACTGCTGTGGTGTTGAAATATTCATTCTCTTTAACCACTAAACTGGTGCCACAGTGTCAGCACCAAAGGGTTAACAGAGTAATACCAGGGACGTAGAGTAAGTTGATCTTGTGCTTAGTATGATCTTTTTTGGTCTCTCTTCTTTTATATTTTTTATATTACTCATTTCTGTCTATTGGATCTTTTCTAGTCTTTGAAGTCCTACCTAGCATGCTGTTTTCTTCTTCAAAAACAATTTTTGCTTATCTTGAGATTCACAGCTTTGTTGTGGCTCTTATGTCAATGAAGCATTTTCTCATGGTTATGTTTATTTCCATTCACAAACCATTGTGGGTCTATTGCTTCACTTCTGAATGTCGTTCCATTTCTTATCAGCCTCTTTTCACCATCTCTTTTAGCATGTCCAATCCCTTACATCAGTCTTTCGGATGGTTTAATTCCTCAATTCTTCAACTGATGGTATCAGACCTGTTTATGTTACTAGGCACAGCCAAAGAATTATAACTTGTATGCGCCGTTCCGCTTCATGCACATGTTTATTAGTAAGCTAGTAATGTTGTAAGAAGTTGCACTAGCCATTGCCTGATGTAGTGTACAAAAATTACAGTATAGCAATTCAAAAATGGGTTATCTCAAAAGAAGGTTGTGCTTATGAACTTTTACTCTCTATTTAAGCTACAGCAGGTGGTTTTAGCCAGGTAAAGAAAATTTGTAAAACTTTCTTTTTTTGGTGATTTTAAGTATCGGAGGAGCTGTACAAATCAGGAGGTGTTGTTGCTAAACAACTGAACTAAATACCTCACAAGCCACTAGAGATTTTATTTCAGCATTTTCCAAAGTGTTTTTGTTGAACAACAAAATGTTACGCCTTACTCACATTCTATTTTAATGTTATGTAAAGTAGCTTTCAAAAGTGACAGTCACTGCTCCTAGTCCACAGTCTATGTCCAGGAACGCTTTTAGTTTTTCCCTTAAGTGTTTAAGAAATAACTTTGTAGTTTAAGTACAGGCATGACAAAAACAAAGAAACTGGAGATAACAGAAGAGATTTAAAATTAATAAAAAAATTGCAGTTGCTTGAAACTATTTCCAAGGTCACTGACCTGTATGTTTAAGATCTTGAAAGAGCGAGCGTTGGCATGGTTTGAATGCTCAGACGCGGTCTGAACAGTTCCCTGGTTACTACAGCACACTGCAGACGTGGTCAGTCCGAGGAGTGCCGTGCAGAGATTTCTGAGCTAACCCAGTGGTGTCGGTGAGCACGTGAGACAGAGCGGGATTCCTGGCAGGGCTTCAGCTGCCTGTGTACAGAGATGCTGCAGCTTGGTAAAGGTTACCCAGCCGGGCAGTTCTGGAGTTGGTGACAGCCAACAAAATCTGCTTCCCAGTGCTCTTCCCTTTAACACGTTGCACATACTTGTGTAATTGTAGAGATGCGTGAACTGGTTGAAGGTGTGTTCCTGAGCCACACGGCATCGTACTAGAGACCTAAGAGGAGAGCAGCTGCCGAAGCATGGTCCTATGTCCATGTTCACACATCCTGCTTCTCAGCGGGGCTAATTAGTTTGGAGGCAGCCTGGTTGTGGTTCTGGGGCTGGCTACCTCAGTCTGGGGCTGGCTACCTTGGTCTGCAGTAACATGGGCCCGATGCACCGTACTCAGTTGTATGTGCTGGACTTGCCTGCTGCTTTTGCGTGAGAGGAGCAATGTAGTTTTGTGTTCATATCGTACAGAGGTTATTAGAATTTTAGTGTATTTTACAGAAAGTTTTCAGAGAAAAGATGGAAACCTGATCGGTATTAAAAAGAAACTCTCCTGTGTGTCAGAGAAAGCACAGGAGCCAGCACTGGCCTCTGAACCAGGCAGCTGAGAAGCTTAAACCGCATGAAGAAAACACAAAGTAAAGCCCGCCATGAAGTTTTTAAAACTAGATGAGGTGTAGCAGCCTATCACATTAATCTTAGTGCCTTCTAGATGTTTCAGGAGGGCGCAGAGGAGCTACCCTGTGACTGTTAGAAAAGCAAGTGTGTGCTCACAGCACGCGAGACTGTGCTAGGATAAGTTAACGTTTGGTGTGTGGTTCTTCTTAAAGGCCAGTTCAACCCTTCGTGTAAGTTATGTGTGTTATTAGCAATAGAAATTGATCCCTTGAAAGTGGCATAACATAAATAGATCAGTTCTGAAGACTCATTACCAGGATAAGCGAATAGCATGTATTATGTTGTGTAATGTATTCTTTTATTTCATTTTTAAGTACCGCGTAGCTGATTAATCAAAAAGCAGTAGTACTGCCCGTTTTCCTCTTGTGTAAAATGTAATTTAATTCTTGTGAAGAATCTTTAAGAAATTACATCAGGAGTTGCAGTAAATGTTAAAAGACATTGTACAGGAAAACCTCACAGACTTCCTAGTTAGTTAGCTGGTCTTTCTTTAGATCTGAGTTTCCCCTCTTTGTGTTGTAAGACATACGACTAAACCAATTTGGTCTTTAATCCATAGAACACGCTGTCAACCTCGCCTGTCTGTTTTTGTGTCAGTGCTTACTTGACTATGACTACAGATGTGAAAAATTGAATAGTAATAAGTCTCTTGCTTATATTTGATATGCGATTTTTAGATGTTTTATGCTATTTCCATACATACATTTGCTGAGAACTAGCCTTTAAAATTACTTTTTACTTATCTTCATGACTCTAGACTTTGAAGTAATACTTCAATGACAGCTGAACTGAGACATTTTAACAGTTTCTGAACAGGGTCTGAACAGACCTCTCGGTATTCTGTACCATGCTAAAGAACTCCTTCCCTCTTGAAAGTTTTATCATGTAGGAGGCTATTAGAGTTATGAGTTTAGGCTGAGGCATGAATAAATCCTGCGTCTTACTGATGATGTCATTATAGTGGTCAATAAAATACATAGAAGCAAACGCTTTTCATGCTACTAAGATCAGCTAACCAAATCAGGATACACGAGCAATTAACTCTTTAATTAAGATGAATGGATGACATTAGCCCTCCTTAAACCCTGCTCGTCAGCATTTACAAATAGAAAAAGACGGATGTCTCCTTCCCAAGAAATCTCGCTTTTATTTTTCATTCTTTGACAGCATCTCATTCTTTCCACTTTGTAAACAAATTCACTGATGAACACTGCCAACCGCAGAGATTTAAACAGCCCTGTTCAATCAGTGCAATTTCTCATTGCTCAGAGGTAATGTATATGAATTTAATTTATTTTCTAGGCAAGTTGCATTGAATCTAGTTTTTAATTAAGAAAAATAAAGGGCTTTTGATGCCCGAATATATAAGATCATATGAATTCAATCAGCATGACATGTTAGAGGCCACATAGTTAAGTACTATGAAACTTCTTGCCTTTGAATTGGGTAATTAGTTCTGAGAAAGGTGTGTATAAATTGAAGGAATAAAGTCTCTCAGTTCTCTGTCCTTGCAAATCAGAATAATCTGTCTGGAAGCAGATAGATTATCTCTCCCTACATTTAATACACATATTGCAGTGTATTTTGAGAAACATTCAGATTTCCCAGTAACTGAGGTGTTATTGCCCTTTTGTAACCCTACAAAATTGCAGGCTTCCCACTAATCAAGTCAATTTATTGCTACTTTCTATTTTTAATGATATATGGTGCACGTGCAAATTCTGGAAAGGAGTAGTTTGTTTTCCTACTACATGTATTCAAATAGCATACCCCACGTGTGTGGGACACAGATGGGAATCAACATAACTATTGAAAACAGGAATTTAATATTGTTTTCACTAATAATTCTACATGTGTGTAATGTTTTGGGTACAGCTTCTATCTGTATTGATGTGTAATATTGAAAATTTTTGTGAAGCAGAATTTTGCAAGGTAATATTAGGATATTGCTTTCTACTTCTGTAACAAGTCCTTTGTTCAAGGGATCAGAAAGCTGAACAGTTATTTAAAGCCAACCTCTCTGAAGAACGGAGAGTCTGTATAATCTTTCCTCCCGTAGTTGCACCATCAACTGGGAAAAACAAGGTTCACTGCAACTATTATGTTTCTGGTACAGCAGTATAGGGTTGCAGCAAAGAAACAGAGAAGTTCTTCTTTGAACATAGACAGATTTTTGCATAGTCATTCGTTTAACAGCAGTTAAGAATAATGACATTTTCAGCTTTTGTGTACACTTACCCGCACATTAAAAGTAGTAGTCCAAACGTTTTTCTGCAATGTGTTTGCTCTCTGTCCTGACCTGATGCGTCTCTACCCTGCTGCTGGTGTCACGTACATGAAATTAGTCAGATAATTTCCTCGTCTCTATTGTGAGATGTTCTGTTAACCACAAGCCCCATCCACAAGATGATTCTTATGAGATGCTTTACCAAGACTATTATGGTTTCTTTTTATTAAAAAAAAAAAAAAAAAGGTCAAGAATGTGGAGGTGTATATATATAGGAACAAAGTGGGAAGTAGAAGACCATAGCTAAGATTAAATATATTACACAACATGTGTCTATACCAGGATGTGGAGAAGTTGAGAGGAGTCAATGTCCTGGTGGCTTTATACCAGAGGTGTACCAGGGGGTCTTCCCATCCAAGAAGTTCTTAATGGTTCAGATGCATCCAGAGAACTGGCTTTAACTTTGCTTAGCTAGGTCCAGTGAAGGAAAATTGAAATTTTGCCCCAATGTAAATAGCAGAAGTGGAATGGCATCGTAACAGAAGGGTATTATTGACTCTGTTTTTATGGAGCCTTTTATGAAATCACATGGCTTTTTGATCTCTGTGACACGGTTACGTGTAGTGAGGCTAGGTGGGACTTGGGGGAAGGATAAGGCAAGGTGGGCAGTGGTGTCATTTGCTACATGTAAAGAGAAGGTCTAATTCCCGTCTCTTCAGGGTTGTGATTTCCCCAGAAGTCTGACTGGCAGGGGAGAGATCCCTCTCTTCCTGCATAGGCAAGTTCTGGCTCCGGTGTTTTTCCTGCTGTGTGGCTGCTGCCATGCAAGACTGGAACGTGGGGACATAATCCCTACAAGCTATTTTTGTCATGCTGTACTCGTGGCAGAAGGCCTGGTGGTACCTGTGATATATATGACATTGTTACTTGCAATACCCAGAGCCTGAGGCAATCACCCAGCGTGTTATCCAGCGGCACGGTCTTCAGTAAGGCATTCTCATATACGATCAAAACATCCTCACTTCGCAGTTTGTAGCTCTGTTCTCTTAAAGAAGAAGGTGCAAAAGCTTCTCTACTCAGGGGAAACTGTGACAGAGAATGAAGTTGAAATGGTGAGGAGATGGCTAAGGAGCTAGATGATGACAGGGAAATAGCCGTCTGTGTTTCAAGCAGGTGTTTTGGGGTCCTCACAGAAAATTGTAATAATGCAGCTATTTGAAGTGCCCCACGATTGCCTTACCCACAAGTCTAGTTGAGTAAGTTATTCTTTTAAAAGCTTCAGATGATACAAATCTGCATGTACAGAGAAAGATACAGGGATGTAATGAGAAAGGGCACAAGCCCAAACAACACAGATTTTATAAGTGAACTCTTGCAGTTTTTAAAATGTTTTGGCTTCGTAACAGAATACAAATCTGCAATTTTGCCAAAACCTAGATGCAAGGCTTCTGTGGAGGTGATGCTGTCACTTGTTAGAACTTTGGGAGCAGTTTGGCATGCGGGGTGCTGCCTGCCCGGCGCCCAGCTGAGGTGGGCAGAGCTGCCTGCGTACGGCCCCCTTTGCCCTAGCGGGGTACGGTGGGGAGGGCACATGGGGGCTCTGGTCACCCTGCGCGCGTCTCTGTGTTTCGTTTTGTTGTGCCATTGCAATACAGACTACTGAAATTTCTAGAAAACTTTTTAAAATGACGAATGGAAACAATGTTTTATGAGTATTAGTCTCACCGGTACTGAAGAACGAACATAACAAAGGATGCAGAGATGTGGCGATTGGAAAGCGTACAGCTACGCGGTGAGAGGCAAGGCTGCTACATGTCGTAAATCAGCACATGCAGCTCTTCATGTTGCTCCGGCTGGTGCTGCTGCCTGTACCAAAGCAAGCTAGTTTAAAGTTTAGTTTTGCATCTCTTTGTTACGCTGCTGCCCACTCTTTGGTGCACCCTGAGAGCTCAAGCCAAGTCCTGCAGACTTCAGTGCAGGTCGGACCGCTGGCCGCACAGGACACGAAAGCGTGGCTCGCAGAGAGCAAGGGGGCAAGGGCGCAGGGGCTGCGCAGGCCGGATCGCCACTGACTCACATGGGGCTGGGCGGGCATCAGCCTGCACCACTGCGCCACCGGCAGCCCAGCTGTGCCGGCCCAGACCCGGGGTGGGAGCAGCCGGGGGCCTCACGCCTGCTTCTCCGCCCGCCATGGCGAGGGCAGTTCCTGCACTCACCTCTCACGTGGCTGTGGACTCCCGGGAAAGCTTCTTACCTGCTGCACAGGATGGGGAATGGCAAGTCTTTACTTCAGTCGTTGTTTCTGGTGTAGAGGTAACTTTACAGCATGTTGGTATGACAGCTTGCGATGCTTTTAATGCTTATTTATAATTAAACTTTCCATCAAGTTCCCATGTTTTGATTATAATTTTAGTCATTTTGGTTTTAGAAGGTTTGTGAGGATGCTTTTAACCTCCAAGTCAGCTTTCTCGTGTGCCTCTTAACTTTCAAATTGCTTGTTCGTTTGCAGGGGTTATCCTTATAGGTTGGTACATGTTCACTTCTGCTGAAATAATACACAGACCACTTGCCACGGGGTGGTGGTTATCTGCATTGATGTACCAGCTTTATTACTTATAGCTCGGGTACAAGTAACGGTGAAGACCCAATGGCCCAGGCTGGTGCAGGTGCAGGTGCAGGCGCAGGCTGGCTCCCCCCGCACGCAGCACAGAGCCCGGCCGTGCTGGCACAGCCTGCACCCTGCCTGGTCCGGGAGACTGCCGCCAGCTCCGGGCGCCTCTGGGTGCTTCACTTGTGCCGCCCACTTGCAGCACGAACACAAAGGACTGATTTGGTAAAATAATTCTCTGTAGCTGTAACTTTGCTTGGAATATGAACTGCCAGTCACTGCTTCTAATAAGGACCATACCTTCAAGGTTAGTTGGAAATGTTACGCCTCTGTATCCATGTAGGCACATACAGAAAGTGATCAGGTGGCTAACTTCAAGGGGTCAGGCCTAGAAATAGGTGTCTAAATAAGAATTTAATTCTTTGCTATCTCAATTGGAAGTCATTCTGCTCCTTAAAGTCTTAATAGGAAAATTGTTGGAAATTTTTTATGGAAACCTTCTTTAACAGAATATCATTGCTGGCAATTAAAGACGGAGATGGGACTGCCAAAGCCCAAGCAACTCAGGCAGTAAATCCTGTTCAGAAATGATTGTAACTTACGCATTTGTATCTTAAACAATTTTTGACAATTCCATTGCATTTTAAAGCATGAATTAAAATGATTTTCATATATACCTATATACATTGATCTATAGAGATGTAGATACAAAATTATTTTCAAAGACATATGTATCTATCTGTAGTTATGGGGGAAAGAAACTGAACTCTTCAAATTTTGCATCCAGCTGGTTGGGAAATTAGTGCTTATGAAAAACCAGCACTCACCGCTTACGTATTTGTAAAAAAGTAAAGTAGTGCTATTTAAAAACATAAAAGGACATTAAGATGGAAGACACAAAGTAAATAAGAAGTCCATAGTGGAAACGGAGAATAATCAGAAAGAAAGTTGATTACTTCATTTTACAACTGACAGTTCAGTGAAGTTTCTGTTTTAATATTATGTGCAAGCCAAACTGCCAGGTTTTATTTATCATCTGATATAACTCTAGCTCTAGTCCAGGATACTGGAAAACCTCTCTTGTAGAGTTTTACCTCTTTAACCTCAAATGAAAACTGGCATTCCATCTGGATAGTGTCCAATGTGTCACATTTTGGTAGTCATCAGCCAGCTCGCCTTATAAATCAAGAGCACTGATTAAATAATCAAGATTTTTGAAATGCCTTGAGGGAGCTGTACGTTTTTTGCATCGGTGATTAGTATTCAGTGGTAATACTGAAATCTATTTGAGCTGCAGATATAAAACTGCATTTTGCATACTAGGCATAATCAGGGAGATTACATTCAGAAAGTGTGCTTCCCCTAAGACAGCAGAAGGTTATGACTTTTGCCATGGCTCCATTGTTAGTTTAAGTGAGCTTTGTCCTTGCTGTTGTACAGCCCCTCATTCACCAGAATAAAATCTTTTCTGCAGCTGTGTACTGGGAAAATGAAAACTCCAGGTAATAACTTTCATAGGGCAGCTGGTTAAATAAAACGCTAGCCCCTGAATGGAAAGCAATTTTAATTAAAGATCTTTTCAGTTATTAAAACTTAGCTTATATTGTATCATTTCTTTTGTTGTTACAAGTAAGCATTTTGTCATTTAAATCATTCCCCCAAAACACATATTACTGGCAACAAGGGGGACTGCAGTTTACAAAAGAGGCAATAGTTAGTGGTTGCAAGAGAGACTGGTTAAGAAATAAGTTATTGTTCATAACAAAAAATAGAACCTAAGCCCTAAATCCAGTAATGAACTTCAAAGAAGTATAGGAATATAAATAAAATTGCTTTCCGGAAAACCCATGCTCAGATTGCGCAAAACTTTGCAGGTTGCCTCAGCTGTTTTTACCCCCCTCCCCCTTTCTCACGTGTGGGGTCTGCGGCTCCGGGCACGCACCCGGCTCTGAGTGACCAGAGCAAACTCCGCACAAAGTGTGGTGCTGACTGAGTGCCAGGCTGCCCGGAGCCTGTCAGTTCAGCTGTATTCCCCACGCTCCCGCTGCCAGCTGCGGAGTTTTCCTGGGCAACACAGAGCAGTGGAACTCTCTCCCTCCTTGCAGACTCATCTTCCCAGCTCCCAGACTGACGAGTTTTAGCGGAATGGAAGCGTATTGTGTTACCCTTCAGACAGGCTGGAGGGAATGCCTTGGAGGGCGCTACATTTCCCCAGGTTTGAGACCACCGCTTTTGTTAGGACAGCATTTCCTGATGTTAAGCTATCATATTTAAATTACCCTTACCTCAAAAATTTAAAAAGTAAAAAAAAAATCCTTGCAACTGTCAAAAGACTGTGTGAGCTTTGATGGTGGAGCCTTGCCATACATCGATCTGTGTATTTCATATAACCTTGCAGTGTAATGTGTAATCATACTGAATACAGTCTGTATAAGTGGGCTTAATGCGTGCTCATCACTGGCCTGGAGGTGATTAGAGATGATGATGTATAATCATTTGGAAGGGGGAAAGGAATGATGATTTGAGGGTGATCTGCCCCGCTTCCTAGCCCTGTCCTTGGTGGATACTCTGACTGCCTTCCGGATTCATTCCTAGCCCACTGGAAGGCAAGAGTAGCAGCTTGTCCTGCCTACTGACAAACCTCCAGACCTGAAAACAGGTGGGGTTTTTCTCTCACTGCATCAGTTAGCCTTAAAAAGAGATTAACTTTTTCTTCAAACTTTGCTCGTACCCTGAGATTATCGTGACTACAACAATACCACTGCTTTATCTGCTGTCAGAGAGGGCTCTCTCCCAGGAAATGGAGGGCCTGAGTTCCTGGTCTTTTTTAATGGAGGATTTCCCTCTCACGTTATTCTCACAGTCCAGTTGAAGTTGTGCTATGATGCAGAAAGGAAATTGACCTTTATTCCGCTGGTGAGAAAGGGGAGAAGAAGTAGCAGGGACTCGAGTGTGGGAAGCTCTTCCTTTCAGCTTTCATATCTCTGTACTGTTTTTCTATTCTGTGTTACGTGGTTATTGGATAAAAATGCATTACGTGAGGATAGGGTTCCCTATAGTAAAGGAAATGGGGCAGAAGCTGGCGTGACATCGTTCTCGTGCATACAGCTAGATTTTCTTGTATCCAAACCAGGCTGGGTGGGAGTGGTCCTTGGCCAATGCTGTCACCTCAGCTGCGTGCAGGAGTTGTCTGGGAGGGTGCTGGTTGACTTAGGCCTAAAGCACATTGGTTAAACACTCTCAGGGTCGGGCCTGGCCCAAGCGTAACCTCTGCCCTCCTGCCTAGTGAAATCCTTACAGATTAGGTGTGTAAGTACTGTACTGAATCTAGGCGTAAGGCAGAAGGTGCTATTGTGCACACTTCGGTAGATGTGAGACTGAATTAAAGCATGTGAAATATTTTCAGATTGCTGGATGAAAGACACGGAAGTCAACCTGAAGCTGACAGGTGGTGTTGCTGCATTGTTTTGATAGGAATAAACGCATAAAAACATTGATATAGACACACACAAATACTGGCTAAACCAGAAAAAGGCTTAAGAGAAAAATGTGGCTCTTAATAGCCCTCCCTTCTCCTTGTCCCATGCTAGGGGTGGCATTGCCTAATTATCCTAGTAGTGGTCAAAAGCATGTAGTCATTAAGATCCAGTACCTGCAGTACTTAAGCAGAACTTGACACTAGGTGAAAAGAAAGGATGAGGATGTAAATTTAGATATTCTGTAATTTTAAGCACATACTGTTTTTTTCTAGGTCAGATTCATAGCTAATTCCACTGACATTTAATATGCTAGAGTATGTGGAATGTGATCTCTGCATGTTCCAACTGAATGCTTCTTCATTTCGTACAGTAAATTGGAGATTAAAGATGTTTGACCCTATCGCAGCGTACTTGTTTCGGTGTTTGATGAATATACTGTCCTTCAGTTGCTATGTTAGTCTGTTATTGATGCAGGCTTTGCGTGTCTTACTTGTAAAGACAGCTACATTTTTACCCCCCGCTTCTCACTGATTTTTAATAACAAATAGCATACCTTGTGAGGAGTTCAGCTGCTTTCTTTTTAAGTTCAGTGCTGGTAACTTCTAAGCTACTGCAATTAGCAATTTCCTGTTAATTAGTACAGTACATTCTAGTACGGCTAAATCTTCCTTATCTTTATTTTAATGAAAATAATACTATAAAATAATTTGTTATTGACCCTGGTTTCATAGTATTGCAAGTCCCTTTCCTTTAGTCGATTTCATCCTGATTCATACTGTTGGTGTCAAGCAAAAGGTTGTGCCCATTAGCTCTTAAGGTAGGTATTTTGTTCAAATATTTTTGGGGCAGATGTCTACAGATTTGTCATCTAGCTGCTCTGCAATGCTACTTTTCTACATAGCGGTTCCTTTCCGTTCCTGTTGGTCCACTAGATCCACGGTCTCCCTTACAGGCTTGCTACTTGGTCGCCTGGAAGCATTTTGTACTGGTTGTTTTGTGGCTGTGACTAATTGCTTTTCAAGTGTTTCCACAGGCCTCCAAATTTTAGTCTTCTATTTCACCTGAAATATAAGCACTTCTTGTTGGCTTTGAGTCTCTTTATTAGAGACTAAATTTTTGCTTTGCCTTAAACTGTGATGTTTTCATTCTTTAGATGGATTCTTTAGCTGGAGTTATGTCTTGGCATATATCCAGAGGTACAGTACATGGGCAGAGGGGATCCTTAACAGAAGAAGGAGAGAAAGACAGTTTTGTGGTTTGGTAGACAAAAATCAACTTCAGAGATTGAAGGGTTCATTTTCAGGGTACAATACATTATTAGCTGATCCTCTCAGGAAAATTCCCTGCTGAGGTTTGTGAATGTTTTGGTGGGAGTGACTAGGGAATACTGAACAGAGCCCATTGATGTGGGTATTTTAATCCGTGTGCCTCTTAGCTTAATACAGAACATTAAATTACTCTGCTGAATAATTAGGCATTTGTCAAGGAAAATAGATACTTATTAATGGATGATTTGCCATGTTTCATCCTCTCCACAGCAGACATGCTTACTGTTCTATTATTTAGAGAGTGCAGAAAGTTCTCTGTACTCATCTACTCAGTTATGAACCTGCAATCTCATTCCCTTCATTTAGTGATGCTTGTATGTGGAAATATCTGACTCTGCTTTCCTTAATTTTTTTTTAAACAGTAGGTTCTCATAATTCTTTCACATGATGCTTTAGTTTATGTATTATTGGGAATAAATGTTTCCCAGACTTGATCCTTGCGATACCCGGAGCGCTGTGTCCATTTCTGGGCTCCCCAGTATAAAAGAGATCTGGAGCTACCGCAGAGAGTCCAGCAAAGGGCCACTAAGATGACGAAGGGACTGGAGCATCTCACACAGGAGGAAAGGCTGAGAGAGCTGGGACTGTTCAGCCTATTCAGCCTAGAGAAGAGAATGCTCGGGGGAGATCTCATCAGTGTGTACGAATACCTGAAGGGAGGGTGTAAAGAAGATGGAGCCAGGCTCTTTTCAGTGGCGTCCAGTGACAGGACCAGAGGCAGAGGCCACAAACTGAAACACAGGACGCTCTCTCAGAACATCAGGAAATGCTTTACTGTGAGGGTGACTGAGCACTGGAGCAGGTTGCCCAGAGAGGCTGTGGCGTCTCCGTCCTTGGAGGTGCTCAAAAGCTGTCTGGGCATGGTCCTGGGCAACCAGCTCTAGGTGACCTTGCTTGAGCAGGGGGGTTGGACTAGATGACCCCCAGATGGCCCTGCCGACCCCAGCCATTCTGCGCTTCTGTGTGATTGTGTATAATGATGGTCAAATTCACCAGACATGGACAAATGTAATAAAAAAAGCTGATGCCACCTTTATGTGGACATGCATGACTATATTGAGCACCTGCAATTCACAGTAAAATGCGGCCACGCTGCAGCAGTTAATTTAATAAAACACCAGTTGCTAAAATATCATTTCCTAAAATGAACATAAGAGATGTGGTGTATTGTAACTAAAAGCATAAGAAAGCCTTTCACAATGATATCATAAATATTTCTTGTTACAGGAAAACCCCTATTTTTTGCGGATACTAGCGATAGCAGAAGCAGGAGGCAGTAATAAATAGGATTTGAAAGAGTTGAAAAGGAAACCAACAAAAATAAGTGGTCTGAGGTTTTTGGATTTCTACCTATTGGTGGTTACATGTAAAGAATTCTTTAAGAAATAATATATTCAGCAAGTGATGTAAGTAATTGAATTATACAAGGATAAAGTGCTCAGTTTCATCAAGGGTTGAACTCCATGCCCACGGAATGCAGTAGCCAGACTCTCAAGGGCTTTAGATCAAACCTCAAATAAAACAGTTTGATTAGTGCTGTTTGACCAGTGTAACAGCAAGTCTGTGTGAACTTAGTCTCATGCTGTGTTTTCAGCATATTCAAACTGATTATAACATAATGACCAACATGCTGTATGCCTTCAGTCTAATAATCTCAGTGTATGCCAGTTTTAATTAATGAAAAAGCCCTCTTGCACTTATTTTAAATATTGATGGCTGTTTGGATCTCCTTTTTTAATTCATGCGATACTAATTTTTATCACCTTGCAAACTAATGTTCTCAATGATAACCTGACAAGGTAAATTGTAAATCTGATGTAATGGGAAGTTTCTTGTCATAAACGTAGCTGCTGAGGACACGTACAATTGCCAGCCGTTTGAGCCCCTGGCAGAACTAGCAGAAGATTCTGCAGGCTATACCCAGGCAGTTTACTGACCACGCAGCTGCAGCTGACACCCACAAGAGGGGAAAAAACCCGCAACAACTGATAATGTTTATCAGAAGATTGCAGTGATAGAAGACTAAACTTTATCAGCGTGCTCCAGACTGGACAGTCACTTCTCTGGCAACACTGCCATAAAGTGGACTAACGTGTTTCTGTCTCTGAGAATCATTCCAGTAATAAAATACCATACCATTTTGTGCATTTATGCTCACTTAGCTGCGTTGTTTCTCCACGTGGAGAGGAGGGATATCTCACCTCCCTCTCAGAACAACTGCACTCCAGCTGGCAAACGCTGCTCGAGCTGAACAATTCTGATAAGTATTTATAATAAGCTATTGCAGCTGCTCCAACTCATTCTTTGCTTTTGTAGATCAGATTTTGAGTTTGGTTTTTTTATGATTTCATCTGTTATACTAGCTAGATTCCTCACAGATTCACTCTAAATAGTAACAACAAATTATACTACCATTACCAGGATTATATTATGTTTCTACTAACAATGGAATATTTTTTCACAATTTAGGCTACATACAGTGGAATAAACAGTGTGCCTTGGTGGCCTTGTTTCTCCTCTATAGGAGGCAGCAAGTCTTTCATTTCAGCATGCTGTCCTCAAAGTTCATGCCGTTTGGAGGCTGAGCTGTGGATGACAAACTGCAAAGCTGACAGGAAAACATGCAAGGTTGATATATAAAACAAGCTACGCTGCTCCCGCTTTGACTGTCATTGCTGCTTTCAGGAAAATAAACAATACTGCCTCAGTCTGTGCGATGCTCCTTAAGAGTTTCTTCAGCTTACATGGGGGATACTGCAGATTTCTTTCGTATACACTTGGAATCGAAGAACTGCAGTTTTCTAAAACAAATTCAGAAAAAGAAATATTTTTTCCCAAACAAGTTCATAAAAGAAAAAAGCTTGTATAACTTGTTCTCAAATTGAACAAAGCTAACAGAAAAGTGATGGTCCTTTTCATGAACTGTGAAAAATGCTGTAGATATTTCGCTGGCTTAACAACCAAATGAAAACATTCTCTATTCACCACTTGCTCTGCAAATTTTGCCGCAAGCACCAACAGCTTTACACCAAGAAGACCCAAAGGAATTTTCCATCAAAGCAGAAGTGTGCACCACATGAGCAGGTGAAAATGTGATGGAGAAAGGTGTGATGTCTCCGTGTTTGCTATAAGCTTAACCCATGCCAGCCTTCACCTAATATACAGTGTTTTGTTTTATTTCCAAATTCCTGTGGATTTAGCAGTTTAACATTCTTCTTGTGAGATAGTTATTATTTGGCATTCACGTACGTAATGGTATGCTAATACATCCTTTAAGAAAAATCAGAATTCATCTTGCCTGTTAACATGCTGCAAAATGTACATGTAATAGAAAGGGATATTTAAAACATCTTTATTTCATTATCTCATTTATTATGTTGTAGGTTGGCAACTAATTAGTATAGATATTTGAAGTTACAGATCGAGAGAAACTAAATTACTGCGCTATAATATAATTAATCATAGAAAACTTTGGTTCAGCAGCTAATCTTCTATTAGCTACTTCTTCGCTTCTTGTTGATACTCATAACTTTGATTAAGATTTTCGGTGCTTTATTTAACGTCATAGCTTATTCATATGAGATTCAGTGAAGTATCTACTGCCTCTGGAATAACATTCCCAGAAAGATTTGCGATGAAAATCCTCCTGGCACTAGACTTCAACAAGAAATAGCATATATAAACCACCAAGGGTCAATGTATGCGAGCAGTCCATTGGAGCAGCATGCCTCGGGGGATCAGACATTCTTCTCATTTATGCCCTTCCCTCTCGTTCTTCTCCTGTGCTTTCAGACGTTCGAGTGACTAAGTATACAGCCACAGCTGAAAGCGATGGAAGAAAGTAGTAATCCAAGCCAAGACCAAGCTTCTTGCTAGCCCCTTCAGAAACCTATAGCAGAGATACTGCAAGGGTGGAATGCAGTGGCATTTTTGGGTACGTGAGAGGGCGGGATAGGGTCTGCGTACTGTAGCTGATTTAATTTGATTTAGATACTTCATCTTCCTTTACTCCTGGAGTTGGTATGCTGTTCAGCACTTTTTCCTATCCTTTCATTTACTTAGACGAGTTATCTCTGACAAGCAGAAATATCTGGTAAGATTTCAAAAGTGAAAATAAACTATCCCATAATAAAGTTCACTAGACTTATCCTGTTGTTACGATTTTCTTTTCAGGTGAAAAAGTGACAGGATACGTAGATCTATGTTATTTCACAGGCACAACCTATCCTTGAAAAAAATTTAAAGCCACTTTCAAGAATCACTTGCACGTACTTTAGTGTGTGCCTCTATTCAGGCTCAGATCCTTCCGACAGTCTTGCTTTTGATAACAACAGGAATGCAGGAAGCTCTAAGAAACTTTGAATTGACAGTCGCTGCTTCCTAGAATCTTTCTGACTGCAGCCCCTCTACCGCAAGGAGCTCGTGGAGTCGTTTCCTCCTCCTTATGGTTACAGGTTGGGTTGGTCAGTTTTTGCTTCGCACAGTCTCCAACGTGACTGCAGGTTTATCACACATCTGTACTCAGGTCCTTATTTCTAAAATGTTTGTAAGGAAGATCTGCTCATAAATTCCTTTGGAAATAGGTGGCAAGCATACCCAGTGAGCTGTACACTGTGACGGTGTGGAAGAAGGGATAACCTCTTGTGTTAGGCCAACCAGTATAGTTAGCTTTTGGTGGGTCAGGATCTGAAAAAGAGACTTGTATGTCCACAAGCTTGTCAGCTTTTTCAAATAGTGTTTGCTGGTCTAATAGAAAATGCTGTTTCAGAAACAGGCCTTACCTTGCCTGTTTTCATTGCCAGTATAATTATAAAGACATATTAAATTATGAAACTAAAAATGCAAATGCTTAATCTGTATGCTTTTTAATCTGTAGGCTTTTATCTAGTCTAACGGTTACCAATTGCAACGCTCAGCGTATGAATAAAATACCTGAGCAGTCCTTTAGAGATGCCAGCTAAACGGGACGACAAGCTATTGACCGGTCATCTGGGAAACACTCTTTAATCCATTTACTGAATGTCAGAATATTTAAAAAATGAATTGTTTTTACTGTAACATGGCATTGCTCAGAATACACCAACGGAAAATAACTCGTTTTAAAATAGTACCTTTCGTTGGGGTAACATTGGTAAACATTTTAAAATTCCTAGTTTTTATTTGATTTCACTGTGTGTATGAATCTTCTGGTGCAATTTGACACAACTGTAACCTATATTCATATGCTAACTGTGTATTTATGTTAGGCAGTTATTTGCAATTCATGCTTTAGTGGCCATTTATGTAGTTTTACTTATCATGTCAGTCAGCTCTGACATTATCACGTGACTCCAATTTGTTAAATGCTTTAAATAATGAATAGCTACTAGGCAAGGACTAAGCAAAGCAAACACCATTTTATGAATAACAAACCATAAACTGATACAGTAGTAGTAACGTATGTAAAGCAAACACTTTCTTTTAACCAAAATCCGCTTTATGGGATGTTTGCAAATAGGAGGAAAGAAAAGTTATTGGACCGATTGTCTGCTAAAAGAATATTTACGGCTCAAATAATGATACTCATAACATTGAAAATGGAAATTTGTTATAGAAGATAAAAAAATATTAAGAAGGTAAAACCAGTTTTCCTAATTTTATTTTAGTAAGTGGATGATGTGTTTTCTGGTATATACCTGAAGGGGTTTTTTCCCCCAAAGACCATTATACTGGGATTAATTATAGTAAAAAGTACAAAACGTCATATGAATAACAATCCTGTACTGGTGAACAGCTTCAGGTATCTTTCAGGATTTTATTTTGAGAATTTGATAATGAGGAAAACCTGTTAAAACTCAGCACCCAAAATATTTGTAAGAGCAGAAAGATATACACAATATAAATGCAGGATTTTCTCCTCTATATATTCTGATGGATTTTTAATTGCATTTTGTTCTTATCCAAAATTAAGATTTGGTATTAGAAGTTTAAGTGACACACAGATTTCTTTAGACACTGGTTTTATATATGTACGCATCAAATGAAATGCACAAGTATAGAACGCTAGTCTCTACTAGGCTATAATACTTTATGGTTAGTGCTCTACGGTATTTATATAGTAATTTAGTACATCTCTTATTTTCTTAATGTTGCTTGAAAACAAAAAACCAGCTGCGTCATTTTATGAAGTACAAAATAAATGGCCATTTTACAGAATCAGGAGTCAGAATCAGAAATGTGTGAGCTCTGAATTGTGGTCACACTGTATTACACTGCTTGATTTCTTTGTAAAAATTTGTTTGATTTGCATGGACAATATCAGTAAATGTCTATGAGTCAACGCATTAATGGACTTTTTCGTACCAAAATTCCAGTGATATCACCAATCCACCTCTAGCGAGAGCTGTGGTGTGGGTGTTAACACATAGACAAGTGCCAGTATTTGGTGCAAGTCTCTGAACAAAAATTTTTTTGGATGTTGCAGTGCCACACCTGGGACTTTTCTGTTCCAGCTCTCTTTGTTGCTACAGAGAAGCTGCACTGGTAATAACAACAGTGGAAAACAGTGAACAAAAAAATTCACTTTATGCTTTCCCTTCAGGAAATTAACATGCCTGTTCTCCTCCTTAGGCCTTGATCTCACCACGAAATTAAAAACATGCAAGTCATAATTCTACTTAAACACATTTTTGCTGACATAATTCATGGACAAATACCGTGAATAATCATGCGCAGGTATTATTACTGTGTATGGTGTCTTATAAATAAATCAATAGTGGTACATGAATTACAGACTTCCAGCAGGAGTAGGGTTTCACAGAATCACAGGCTTTAAGGCCAAAGGGGATCATTAAATCGTGTAACCTGACCTTCTCTATAGCATATCATATAATTTCCTCCATTTGCTCTGTACCGAGTCCAATAACTTATGTTTGACTAACACATCTCTTCTATATTTGCCTTTATATTGAGTTTCATGGCCAAAAATCCATTACCATTTTTGCGAGGTCTACCATCACCTAAAAGAACTTTTGAGGATTTCTTTTACTATATTAGAAACCTGTCATTGGGAATGCGGTGCTAAGTTCCTTTAAATGGCAGCGATGATCCTAGACTCTACAGTTTACCATGATCCGTAGTGTTTGTGTTGGGCTTCGAGATTCTTTTGAGTGAAATATGTATGCAAAATATACTACTGCCTGGGCTATTTTCTTATTTATAGTTTTTTGTTAGGAAGTTTTAGCGATTTTTTAAGAAACTGGTTACGTTAGTAAAAAAACAATGTTTCTGCCATTTTCAAAAGAAGCATTGTATACTAAAAATGCATTCTAACACCATCAAGACCCTTCCTCTCAATCTTCTTTTATCCTGTATAATTCATAACAACATCTGATGTGTTCCTGCTAGCGTTGTAGCACAGACTATCAGAGAAGGATTTTTATCAGGAAAGGGAGATTTGGGAAGACATACATTTGAACTGTGTGGCTTATACTCCCACGGTGGACATTGCCAGCATTCTTCGGACTCCCAGATGTAAATTGGCACGCTGAAATAATGGTATCGTATTTAAATCATCCGTCTCCTCTAGGCTGTTAGAGATTTGCATTCCCAGAATTTATTGTTTGTTTGTAGTCATCTTTTTTTTCAATAGATATTTAAAGACATGGCTTTACTTTAAGTCACAGATTATTCTTCATGGTTTTTCCAGGGGTATTATTTTGGATCATCAATATATAAAATTACTTCAAAGTATTTCTGTAAATTTGATTCCTGTACTATGATCCTTAAGGTATTCCTTATCTTCCTTACAATAATATTATATATAATATAATAATAATAATATAGATAATATTATATATAAACATAAATAATATATAATATATTATATATTATTATATATATAAAATATATATTATAATAATAAACAAAACCCCAAACAAATAAACAAAAAAATAAAGTGAAGAGCAGATATTCCTCTTGTAGCTCTTGTAACTCAAGAGGGGAGGCTTTTGTCTTGCTGGCTATCTTAGACCTCTAAGAGGACTCCCTGTAAAGGTAATGAAGACTCAAAAGTACAGTTGGATCATTTAAATTAGAAGCCTTATTCTTTTCCTCACACTATAGCTTATGTTCCTATAGATAGGCAAGTTCACGTCCGACGGCGTGCCTACCCGTGCGCAGGCTGTTTCTGCGGGTGTTCTCGTAGTACCCGGACCCAGTTGGATGAAACACACTGAAAGTAGGAAACGAAGTCCACTTTTGCTAAATTCTTTATACCCTGATTCAATAGTTGTGGGATATTTTCAACAGCAATAAGGAAAACAACGGTAACTTCATGCACAGCCTGTGGAAGGCTTTATCGTCATAGATTAGCATATAAGGTATAAGCATCTTGTCGAGTTGGTCGGAGGGGAGCTAACAGTTCCTGAAGGCGTCTCATGCCTGTCATTACCTCTGAGGTTTTGTTTTGTTACTCATTTAGAGGTGATCATACCTTTTTGGCAAACCTAGTGCTTTCAGATATTTTTAATAAATTCACAGTACAAAGTATCCGAAGTACAGAGATTTTATAATGAGGCAAAAATGAGAGATATTTTATAAGGCTGTGTAACTACCACTTGCCGATTACTTTTAATTGGTGAAAAATTGCTATTTTATCTCTTTAAGCTTTTGACCTAATAACTGCACTGTTTTTCATGAAACATATCGTTTGGTTGTAGCTAGAGGCTTTCTCAGTGTTTTTGTTCACAAACTTATAAATGACTCTCCGGTGTTGGTTCATATAATCGTAGAATCACAGAATGGTTTGGGTTGGAAGGGACCTTTAAAGGTCATCTAGTCCTACCCCCCTGCAATGAGCAGGGACATCTTCAGCTAGATCAGGCTAGTTATTAGTTAATATGCTTTTCTAACAGTGTAGTTACAAGTCTCTAGTAACATGCTCTTCAGACTGTTCCAATATTTAAATAGAATTCTGTGTATTTTCTTGCTTTTAAATGAGACCATTGTTATTCATAACCTATTTAGAAGAAAAACTTTCCTCTTAAATTGATTCTAATATAAAAAGGTGTACATGTACAGTGATGTCTTTTCTTTGACCAAAACAGAAATTATGTTATGAATCCCATTCAATTGTCACGGTTCTCTGCTTTGAAAAAAGTTAGTCCATATAGAAAACTAGGCTTCGTAGAAGTGCCTTTGTACAGCTTTTCCTCACAGGGAAAAACCATAGCTGACACAGTCAGAAAAGATTTTGATAGACCCAAGAAGAATGGATTTTTATCTGTAAAAGTGGACCAGAAACCTTAAAAAAAAAAATAATCCTCGAAGACATTATTTTAGGAAGCAAAAGATTTTTCTCTCTTTCTTTATCCAGTCAATCTATACAAGCGCTGTGGAAGTTCTGTAGACAGAGGGATTATAAACAAAGTTCAGGTGTTCTTCTGCTAAAGCGCTGGCATCTGGTTTGTAGTCAAGGGTTGCAGACCAATTTAATGTAAATTATTAATTAATTTATTTATTTATCAGTCGTTTGAGAGTGTCCTAGGATTTCCTTGTAGAAGTGCTCATTCTGAAGGAAGTAATGCATTAATTTGTAATCCATGTAGACATTAGTCTGCTGATATTCTCTCATGAGAAGAGAAATATTGGTACAAAACTAAAGGAATAGCCAAAAAATGATGAAACCGTGTCATCACTTGTAAAGAATAAAATGAACAGAAAAGAATAGATACCTGGATATTTTGTTAATATTTGTTAGGTACCTTTCCAGTTTTTACTGAAGTAACAACTGAGTACACACTTCTGGTTTAATGAAAGTAAGAGTGATTTTTAAAATTTTTTTTTACTATCCCTTTCTTTTGTGGATCTTTTAAAATAGAAATTGGTTTGCTGTTTTGTCAGTGTTCATCACTTCTGATGCACTTCCTTGCACGGCCAAATTCAGCCCTTGGCTAAGCGATAAGGATACTTCCAAACGAGGAGATTGCTCACTGATTTGTCGCTGCTGTGAGCTACGCTGACCTGTTTCCAGCTACATGTGATGTTTAAGCTGGAGACTAAAACATCTTATTGGACAGTAATACAGGCAGGAAGAATCGTAAGAAAAATTCTATTATCAGATAAGTATTTTCAGTAATGAGAGAGCAGGATATAGTCATGCTAGATGCTTAATCTGAATGCCAACAACTCTTCAGATCACAATACATTTATAACATTTTCCATTTCCAAACAATGAGCAATCAAGCATTAGCTAATTAAAATGCCTTCAGTGGTGAAAGAAAATATAAAAATACATGAAATTATCAAATAAAAAAAAAGTGACTAATTTGTCAGCTTCACCATCACTTTACAAGTAGCAGCAGCCAAGTTATCCCTACACTGCATATCAATCAATTTTACTTTTTAAATCTGATAAGATACTCTCTAATTAAATTATGTTTTAATTGCCTTTGACTTTTAATGCAAGGAAAATGGCAACATGCTTTCCATTCAAATACTCCCTACTAATTTCTGTATACTGTGATTGTCATTATGCAGTTAACAGTTGTTCCGCAGTGGTATCAAGACGCCACATTTTCTCCTTAAACAAGGATCCTGAAATAAATCCGGGGTTATTTTCTATATCCTAATATAGTTCCTTTAATTGTTGGCAATATTGAGTAATGCCCACTTATATAGTGTTGTCATTCTTGGAGTTATTCAAATAGCATCTTTAGAAACATTTGATTCCATGTGTGACTGCATTTGCAATTAGAATGCCAGTCCTGGAAAACACAATCTCCTTACTTTTCACACTGAGTTACTTACTAATTACCTTTCAAAAGAATTGTTTTTTATAAGACTGTCATGAAGCGCATAGATAGAAGTCATACTCCTGCTTTATGATATGAGAATTAGAGTTAATTATAGTACAAAAATGCGTGCCATTAAGAATGTGCCAGAATTAGGACTGTAGATCCATCTCAGCCTCTCGGCACTGGTGTGGCTGTCCTGCATACGACAGCAAGCATACAAGGGCCGTACTGATAAACAGACCACATCCAAGATGTAAAACTTAAAGAGGAATCTTCTCCAAGGACCTGTTCTGCGTCTGCAAAGCAAAGGGTGGGAAGGAAGCAGGCAACTTCTTGACAGTTCCTATTCTTCAATTCAGAAAAGGCAGGAGTGTTTTGGGGGCTGGTATTTTGAATGAGTCAAACCATGCTTCATCTCAATTCAGCTCAGAGGTAAAGAAAGGCGAGCAAGCTATAAACAGACACTGCTGCAAGATAGGAACGCAAAACCAGAAAAACAACAAAAGGGAGACAACTTTTTTCTCTGGGCTTTGAGATAACCAGACTGGAGGAAAAATCCAAGTGCAGCCATACCGCATGTAGTTTACTGTCTGACCCAAGAATTAATTTCTGCACCAGTTGCAAAGAAAGTACCACCTCAGGGTTGTACATGAAGGCTTCTGTCACACTGCCACACAATTACTCACCATACAGCGTTCACTCATTGCCATATGGACCTAATACTATGCCCCTTGCGCCTGGTTTCCAAATAAAGAAAGAAGTGCTGCAGGTGTATTGCCCAGCCATTCCTTCAATGAACAGATAATGACATAGCCAATGCTGAGATACTTGATGTGGGTAGTGGACATTTTAGTCCTTGCACGAGTCCTTAATCTCCCTAGGATCCACAGGAAGAAAATTATTGGATATGAGAACCTTTGATATTACAAGTTGTATTTAACATTTCAAGGCTCATTTGAATCAGCTCAGCTCACTGAACTGCTAAAGCGTACAGGACAACGCATCCTGCAGAGAGGAAAAACCCTGTAGATGCGTTTTGGGGCCAAAAGGTATGTTACAAAATATCGCAAAAAAATGAGTTGCTGAAGATAAGGCCCAAAATTTTATTGGTGCCATTGATTTCAGAAGTCATCTGACAGTGCAGGCCTGCTGCATCACACAACAGAAGGGTAGACGGATCAGGAGCAAAAAATAGTGCTGAGATTTCCATGACGCAGTGGGGAACTTCTTAAGACAGAAATTCTGTTACGACCCACAAATACCTGTAGAACATGAGTCAATGACATTTCGTATTGATGCAACACCAACTATATCCTAAAACTGTATCGTGATTCCTTTTCCCCTGTTGTAATCCATTAAGATGCTAGAAAATTTGATTTTTCAGTAGAGATGTGCAGGCAATAACATCTACCTCCCGTGCCTTGGCAATGTACTAATGGCTATTGCAACACAGTTCCTGGAAGCATTCGGCCAGGTTTCTGCCCACAGCAGAAAGAAATGAATAAATAAGCTTTTACCCGGTTGTCCTACCCATCTTAACACATTGTTTTGTAACCTCAGTATAAAATAGAAAAAGACCAAAGCATTTCGGGGGTTATGTATTTTGCGGTACATTGAAGATGGAATCCTAAACAGAAGGTTTTGTGCCTTTAGAAAAGCCTATCTTTGTACTACTCAAAGTGCGTGGCTTCTGAGTACATAAAGAGTGCTTTCTGCAGATCTGCCTTTTTAACAAAGTGTACATGCTGATAATGTTGAACCCATCCTGAGGCTTTACTTGGGTGACATTCTCCGTGACCCAGTGGGAGGGATTTGGCTGGGGGGGCATTTCTGTTAACAGGCCTGCAGGATTAAACTTGCATTTAATTTCTAAGACTGGCACAGTTTTTGACAAGACACTTTTATTTCTACTGGTGGCATGAAGTCATTGCAAAGAAAAGGCATGATATAATGTGCACGTTATTGCAAAGAAAAGTCATGATACAATGTGCGCATTTTCTTCTCGTGGCATTTCTTGGAAACGCAACCCAAGTCAGTGGTCAAAGAATCAAAAAGTCAGAAAATTCAGTGGAAAAAAAGATATTTTTGGAGGGAATCAAAGTGTCTAATGTCTAAGCTTGCATTTGTGGAAAAAGTAATTATATACAAGTAGAGTGGTACCTCCTAGGAAGCACAGAAGGACACGGTGATACATTGGCCAGTTACTGTAGGGGTGGGGCTGCTGTAGGCTCTCAGAAGTCAGTAAAATTCCCTGTGTTAATTCACATCAATGGTGGCTCATGTCCTAGATTTTATAACAACTACATTACGAGTATTGTGATTAAAAACAAACCCTTGGTTTTTCAATATACATAAGTACAGTGGGAACTAACACTTACCTTACAAGATCTTTCACAAATGCAGTTAATGTGCATGTTTTTAATCTTTTTCTTTTTTTTTTTTTCATACTAGGCAATACTTACAATCCAGAGGAAGAGGTTGCAATCTACAGGAAGCTGGTAGGTCAAATTTTAAAATTATATAAACTCTAGTATAATTAGGCTGACAAAAAAGATATAAGCGGTAAAGTAATGAAAGTTGCATTTACTGGGTATTCAGAGAATATGCAAAATCATTTAAATTTACATACTGAGGGGGAGAAAATGTGGTTTAGCAGAGGCAATTAACATGAGAAAGTAAGACAGATGCTGTGCAAATAATTCATAATGAATAATTTCTTTGCTCCATTTTGTGTTTGCAAGTTTTCCAAACAAACTAGTTTTTCTGATGTATATGTTCAAACTGTTTGCTGAATAATATCTATGCATAATTTTTTGTCTGTAATTCATTCATAAGCAGAGCTTTTTGAATATTCAAGCTTTTTTTGAATGGGTATGTAGGTCGTACAACACATTTCTCTTTTCCAATTGGAGAAACATAACTTATAGGTTCTGCTATGAATAATCACAATATTTAACAATATTTGCTTCATTATTTTACCAAACATTCCTGCTAGTAAACTCATTTGTTAAAATAATCATGGAAAAAGAGATGCAAACAACAGCAAATAAATTAATCTGGCATCCCCTCTTTTGTTTCTCATTTGAGAAAAATAATTTGTACTGTCCATAATTCTGTTTGTCTTTAATTAAAATATATGAGGAAGCTGAAAATACAAAGTCATGAAGATACTCAGGTTTCATATGGCTGTAGCGTAGAGTTACACTTAAATACGCAGAGTTTGCTGCCCAAATGGGTGTGCTCTAATTGACTTCATACATTCTTCTTGGCTGGTTTTCTGCCAATTGGGCAGATCCACTAAATGACAAACCGGCGTTTCTTAACCACGGGCTGCTCTTTAAGCACGGTCCGAGTAAGTGACGTGATGGGCAGCTTGCGCCACCACTTGTGTTACGTCTGAATTTCCATATATTCTGTAGCCAAACGTGGTATCAGCTTCTGCTGTATAGCATACAGGAAAGACTTACATGTAGGAAGATAATGAAGATAAATATACTATTTGTTGGCAGTCAAGGTGATTAATTGCCAGAGGCAAGCTTAATTATGCCAGTAGTAATAATTGGTGTCATGGACAGACACCAATTTTTTTATGGCCCAGTGTTCGAAATGTGTTAAAGTTTGAATATGAATGTATTTATGAATTAGTAGAAATTGTGTCTTCTTCCATAACAGGCGTATATTCTTAATTATATTTAGGTTCATATTTATTTGGAACGCTGGAAAAGTCAGTTTTTACTCTTTCTGTAAGTGAAGCAGGTCGTCAGACCTGAGAGATTGCAGCGTTCTTATGATAAATTGTGTATGATGAACTCAATGATGAGTGAATTCCATTTGCAGAATCTTATTAGCAATGTAAAAAAAATAAATTGATTTTATATATTTATTTTTATTTTGTACATGTTTTCCTATTTAACACATTTATATTTCAGAGTTTCTATTTCAGTTTACTATTTCAATAGCCGTAATTAAAAAAAAAAGTAATCTTGGTATTAGTAAAAAAGTAATCTTGGTATTAGTAAGCTAAGTTTGACATTCCTAAGGAAACAGTGGGAGAATTTTCAGTTCTCTTTTTGGGGTACCTTTATATCCCATTTATACACTTGCACTGAGGATCTGACAGTCTTAGCTTACACCTTTTTTCCTGGAGATCAGAAATTATCCTGGGAATAGCTTATGACATGAGAAGTACAAAGGATCCCCCAAACCTTTCCAACACTAATAGGACAGGAGAATGCAGAGAACATAGAAATACAGTTTCACAGATGTCAACTCTGCAAACATGTATCAGTGTGAAAGTTCTGCCATTGTCATTTTTTACACTGAATAATGTGAGAATGCCCAGGAAATTATTTTAAGTAACTGACGTATACCTACATGTCTTTGGAAGAGAATGGAAATAATACAGTAACTTGCTTTGTAAGTCCTGGTGTAGTAGTGTGTTGACCAGCAATTACAAGTTCCTTTGGGTACAAAGAAATGATGTCTTTAATGAGCATGGCAAACTAAACAATTGTTTGATAATACAGAAAAATAACAATGAAGTGACATTAAAACTAGAAGGAAATTGTATTTCCCTAATTTGGCAGATTTTATGTAGCAAACGTGACTTCATTTTTTTAGATGAGACATATAAATTAAAGTAAGAAAACAAGAGAAAAGAAAACGTCCATTAAACTAATGTAGTTGAGTATATATTCTCATTGTTCCTCGGGTCAGTTGTCTTCCCTTCTCTTACCTTTGTCAGCACTTTAAATTTCAACTTCATAAAACATCTAGACATAGCAAACCTTACAATTACTATGTTTTGTTGTCTTCTTTCCTATTTATCTACAGTTTAAACCAACGTGGTTTGGAACCTAGGTATTTCGTTAGCGATTGCTATAATACGTTATTTGTGTAATCTTATAACAGACGTTCTGGACTGTACATCCCTGCAAATATAATTCCTGCTCTAACTTCCCATTCTTCTGTGGCTGCCTTCATTTCTTTTTGCACTACAGGAGTTCTTACTGGTAGGAGAGATAAATGAGCGTGTTTCTTTGCATTATACATATTTACAGCAAATAAACTGTGTATACCATATCAGTTTATAAATCTATTGCCCAGTGCTGTTATAGCCAATGCATTAAATATTGGGCTTCTTATGGACTGCTCACTGCAGTTTAACACAACAGATAATGAAAAGAGATCAGGCATGAAAACTTCCTCTTTATCTTGCACCTTTCGTCACACAGAGTAACTGATAACAGCTAAGTTCATCATCCTTCTTTCATACCATATTCAGGAAATCAGGCACTTAAACCGTGACCTTCACAGAGAAAGGATCTTGTTTACTCAGTAGCAAAAACGGGGCCCTGATCCTGAACGGGGTTGTTGGATTTCGTCAGAAGGTAAATGAAGCAAGTGAATACTTCTGTGTGCTTGTATGGAACTTCTTTCCAAGGAACGTATTTTGCATTAAAAGAAAAGAGGGTAGAAGAAGGCACAGAGCATAAAAATCACTCATGAAAGATGGGGCTAAGTTAAGGTTAAGCAAATCAAAAATAAAATTGTGTAACTAATAGCATACTTATACATAGTCTCTATTATGTCATTATTTTATTAAAAATGCTATTCAGTAACACAGAAGTTATGCTATCTGTTGGAAAAAAAGTTATTTCAGTCCTGAGAACGTTATGTTTGTTTATTTTTATTTAATATTTCTCATTGTCTTGGTAATTCTTGCATACTAAGAAAATGAAGAAAATATCATTCTATTATATTTTCTAATGCCAAGTGAGCCTATGAAAGTTAAAAGATTCACCGATATATGATAGTATTTTTGGGTAACAAATTCATCTTTTCCCCCTCTAATTCCTCCCCCAGTCTGGGGAGTGGTCTTATTTAAAAGGAACAAACGTTAGTAAAGTTTGCATTGGCGTTTTATGTAGGGATAGAGGTGTATCACTTAAAAGGTAAACTGTCACAAATTGTATGCCCTATTTTATATATTGTACATGTCTACTTTTTTTTTTTTGTTTTCATCATTCTTTCCCCAATCACTGTTTGCATTTTTACATGCATCTTCCAGTAGATAGTTTCTCTGCACCTTTTTACGTGCTTACTGCTGAAGGAGGCTGCTGACTTCATATTGCTTTTGAGTCAGACTTTAAATCTTGTACTGACTGAACTAATTTCAATGTCATGCAAAATAGCTACTGTAGCCTTTACACCTTGCTAGTTTCTTTCTCTCTTCTCTATGTATTGTTCCAGATACATTATTGTACCACTTCTTGTGGATAAAACAATTTAACTGACCTTTCACCTAGACTAGATACTGGAAATGTCTGTGTGCGTTGCCATCTACCTAAACTTAGTCTCATTTTCTCTTCTGCGGAGTATCTATCTGTGGTGTACCTCATCCACACCAATACCGCTTCATGCAGAGCTGAGAAAAAATACTTCGGATAGCAGAAATAAATGTTTATTTTATCCTTAGTTCACTTTGTCAGTGAACTCATTGTTGCTAAGCAGAATGCTCCCTGACCTCCATGGTTTTTATCATAATCAGCTTGTAGTATTTTCTCCCAGACCAAAAATGCAAAGGCATTTTTCTATCCGCAGACAACTACATAAAGCATATACTTTTCTCTAATGTAATGGTTAGTACCTCTCAGTAATTACTGCAGGAAGACAAGTGAAACTGTTCATCCTCTGTGGTGTCAGAGTCATTAAAATGGCTGAGAGAATTAACATTGTAATAGCTTGCAATTACACTCAGTAGCAGTCAGGAGCTTGCAAAACCAAACTAAGGACTAGTTAACAACTGGATCTTCCGTTTACATTACCACAGTAGTGAGAATACAGATTTCCGTATTCGGGAACTGGAATCTAAAATACATATTAGAAACCAGTATGACTCCAGTAACTGGACAGGCCAGAAGAAGGTAAGAGACCCGGGTCCTGACTCACACAAGTAAGAATGGCCCTGATATTCGTGCATTTAGTTTAACATTTGTATTAGCAGTTTAGGATTATCATATAAGCACTGTTAGCACGGTAGCTACAGTGGAAAAAGTGCATCCCACGAACTCTTCAACAATGATACCTAATTCCAGTACCCACAAGGTGTCATCTCCTGCGCGCTGGACAATTTGAACACAAAATTTTTCTCAGAGCCCAGTTAATTCTCCTCTTGATCTGCCAGATGAGCAAAGGCTCATCATTTGCTTAGAGATGGCACTAATCCACTTTTAAATTGGCAGCCATATTCCTCAGCATTCCTTGGAAATGTTTGTGATCAGCAAAGATAATAGGGGGAAAGGGGTTTAGGTACGTAAGTCTGGAGTTTCATGCATGTAGAACACCCTGCCAGCATGCAGCAGGACAGGCAGGTGGTACGCTACTGAATTTTGCATGGGGATGGGGGTTTCATTAGGGATGGCTGTGCGTACCCAACGTGCTCATTTGCAGACAGCAATTTCTCTAAAGAAAAATGATCCCTCGTTCAGTACAACGGTGCTCAGTGCCTGTAAAAGTCTGCACATTTCCTTTACTTGCCATTGAGCAGGTATTACCTACAAAGACTTTCCATCTTTTTTCTCCTCTTCTTCTTCCAGAACTGCAAACTTGTTGATGGCTTTGAATTGTTCGGAGCTGTTCAAGCATATAGCAAGTAGCTTTCTACCTGCTCGGTGCTTCCATTTGAGCCATTTCAAAGACAGGCTATAATTCTTCCAAGGTAGATGGGCTGGCTGGAGAAGGGAAGGGAAGAAAAAACAAAACAAAAAAAGGCCGAAGGGACTGGAAACTACCTGAGAATACTAGTACAATTTCAACGCCTTTCTGTTCTTCTTGTTTGACAAATTACGGACAGCTTCTGGCAATATTTAAGAGGTGACACAAACTCCCTTATTTTAATGTCAACCGTGCACCACATTTACTGAATTACCGAAGATGGTAATTCCAGTGTGTTAAAAGTCTGTATCTTGCCGCTGCTCCTCTGTTGCTAGCTCACTGCGTGATACTCGGATATTTCTCCCGTACCGCTGTGCGGCTGCTTCCTTGGAACAGATACTCCCATGCGTATTTCTTTTTATTTGTCTATTTTTTTATAATTCAGACTACTGTTTGGAAGTTGTATTTCTTACTATGCAATTGCAGGCATAGGATTAAGAATGAAAATAGGACATCTAAATCAGGTGCAACTAATGATATTCCAGTGTATATAATAAATGTGAGAAATTGTACCAATTAATTAAAATAATCCTCTTTACAACATGTTAAAGCATTTGAGAGGCATTGTTCAGTAAGATAAGCTCTGTCTTTATTCTGAAGAGTCGAGTCCTATGTTGATACGATGGATCATTGCGTATCGCAATGTATAGCTTACAGGGTTGGAAAAAACTGTGCTTAGCATCTGGTGTGACCTGTTGTGTAATGCCAGCCAGTGAACTTCACCTGAACTTCACCAAGGAACCACTCCATCAGTCCCATAACTTACATTTGAGATGCAACATGCCTTTCAGAAAGACCTGCACTTCTATTTAAAGACTCCAAGCAACCCAGAATTCACATTCCATAGGTAAAATGTTCCAGTCATTAATTAGCTGCAATATTAAAATTTCACCTTCATTGTACAATGCATTTACATAGCATCAGCTTCCAGAAACTGTCTTTAATTATGCCTGTTTTGATCAAGCTGTGGCAATGTGTGTGGTGGAGCAGCTACATACTAATAGAGGAATAATGATATATAGGGACACATTGAAAAATCAGCAATTCCAGCTTAGCAAATTCAAACACATGCTTGAAAGGCAAGGGGACAAGCAGCCAGCATTTATCTCCAGTAAACGGCAAATCTTTTTTTGTTGTCTCCTTTTTCCTTTCCTTTCAAATCACACTGAAGGTCAATTTTTCAAAGAAGTGTGAGAAAGAGAACCCCGGCCCTGCTGAAAGTGGACAAGATGTTCTCGTGTCAGCAGGTTCCATAAGTGACAAGGTGATACTGAGAGAGACTCCACAGATACTAGGGACCGAAGGTAATAAAGCAGGCAGGTTCTAGGCTGTGTATCGCAGGCCTGCCTTTCAAGCATCTCAGGCATGGAGCAGTAACTAATATAGCCAACAGGAAAGAGGACAGCGGTACCTCTGCAGTCCCATTCCTCAAGGCACTTTACTAAAGTCTGAAGAAATATGTTTATATTCACTTGGGATTCACTGCTTGGAACTTGTTCTTGAAGGTAGGCGCTTACATTCTTTCCTCTAAAGAACTAAAAAGCGCTAAAGGATTTAGAATGTGCTAGAGGAAGAGTAGCCTGTGGTCACCATTTACTTACTAATCCGGTAGCTAGTTATAACCCAAGAAATGAGGTACTTGGTTTGTTCTCCTCAGCCTCATGCATATTCAGTCTCGCATCTTGCGTTCCCAGGAGAATACCCTTACCACCAGATTTAAAGGGGTGGGAGCAAACCTCTTCCATCGAAGCCGTATCACCACATCTAAAAGAATTCAAGATCAATTTAAATGGAGAACAAGAGGAAGAGAGAACCTCGCTCCCTGACTCCTGTTAGGACTCCCTCTTTAGGGAGAACACATGGTTATCCTTCTAAAACATATATTAATTATCTCTCAGCTATTCTAATTTTTTGCAGTTATCATTAATCCTAAGTGTGGCTACAAAGCCACTATTCCTACATTGGTCTTAGTAATAATGCCTAGACATGTAATTTTTTGTTTATTTTTGCTTTGATACTCTCTCAGCTATCCATCCACTCGCAGCTGTCATCTTTACTAACCCGTAACAGCGGGAGCATATATTCATTTACTCACCAGGACAAACTAACGCTGTTTACTGTAAACTGCCTTCCAGAAAACAATCCCCAACCTGAAATGTAACCCGCGTTCTTTTTCACTAGATACCTGACCTTGACTGCAACATTCCTGTTGAACAAATGAGGCCACCTTACCAAGGCGTCTAGATTGGGCTATGCCATTAGCCCGTATCCATCATAACTGACCATCAATAAATCTTCATTGCGTGGCATTTAATCAGCCATTTGTTTATTCTCTCTCAAATCACTGGTATGTTAAGTAGCTTTGTAATATTCAGTATATCACTACTTGAAATACTCCAATGGATGAAGATTTACAAATACTGTAGATTGTATGGGCTAAATGTATGTTGGTTTTTGCTAATTTCCATTTAATCATCATAAGGATCAAGTCACGTGCTTTATGGACTGCTATTACAGACATTCCGTTACCTTTGTCACTGAAACTTGCGTTGCATCAAAATGTAGTTTGACAAGATTTGTTTCCCATCTGCGTGCAATACTCGCTCTTTCTTCCCGATAGGGACAACTCATTACTTAACTGCAACAATCTTTTTAATACATCTCTAGCATTCATTTTTGCAATCTAGTTTATTTTCAAGCAGAGAGATTATTTCCAGTAAAATGACTATCACAGTATCTCTGTACAGAAGTCTCTGCAGAATCAAGATATCACCATGCATATTACATCAAAATTTAGACCACAGCATCTGAGACAAGGACACATCTTGAAATCTGTGAAACGCCGTAGAAAAAGATGAGGCCAGGGAGAAGTTGTGGCTGCGTGGATCTTCTTCACCCCTGTGAATAGATGCAGTCCTCAAGCTACAGCATTGCGTGTAATTTCCCAAGCTCTGCTAGTATGCCCAGCTCTCCCCTCTTCTCAATTAACCTTGAAAAGCTGAGAGATACTTCCCTGCTGATTTCTGGATTGCCCCTTAAAACTCCTGCTCTTTGTTGACAGTTACAAAACTACAGTTGCAGCTGGAAAATTAACTCTGCTGTAGTTTCTCTCTAATCAGACATTTACAGTACGCTTTTCCCAGCTACAGGTAATCTGATGTGCTCAATTTTACTTCTCTACACAGATTTTCTGTTTTTCTGTGTTTCTGTTATACAGAAATGAAGACTGCTATGTTTTAGCAGCACCGTTAGCCCTGCTGCTGTGCATTACCCCTGTCTAACGCTCCTTTCACTGCTCTTTCTGTATATGCTGCCTAATTTAAGTTGCTGCTTTCCCCCGGGCCTTGCTGAGGATCTGCAGAGAGCTGTACAGGTTGACATCAGCGTGTGTCTAGCAGTTTGTCATTCTCTCCCTTCCTCATGTACTTTGCTTTAGTGCTCCTTTTTTTGGTGCCATTGGTGCTTTCACGGATGTGTAGCAAAGGGTGAGGGGAAAATGTAAGGTTAAGTAACAGTCAACATTTAATTACTCTTTACAGAAAAGGTAAGTATTCTGCACAGTAATTGGCAGTAACGTGGTACAGAACGTGATGTCAGAGGGTCACCCGTGCCCGGTTCATCGAGAAGGGGAAGATTACAGCTGAAGTAATTCCTCCTGAAGAAGTGCAGAACAGTTTGTTGAGACGTTTCTAACTTGCGGCAAAAAGATGGAAGCAATTTTTTAACAGCCTTTTTCCCCGTGATGAGATCTCGCTGTTGTCGCCGTTGCGGCCGTTCCCCGCGCTCGCCGCTCGCTCCGGCGGCCCGGCCCGGCCCGGCCCGCAGCGGCCGCCCGCAGGCTGAGGCGGGGGGCGGCAGAGGGGGCCCGGCTCGCCCGCGCCCGCCGTTACCTCAGCGCCGCCGCCTCCTCACGGCTCCGGCGGGAGAGGGCCGGCGGGGGCCGCGGCCCTCCACCGGGGCGGCTCCGTCCTCCCCCTCCCGATCCTCGTCCCCCCGCCGGGGCAGGCACCCCGACGCCGGCGTCGCCCGCCGGCATCCCCCCCCCCCCCCCCCCCCCCCCCCCCCCCCCCCCCCCCCCCCCCCCNGGGGGGGGCTGCCCCGTTCCCGCACCTCTGCGGCAGCGCTCGGCGGGGGCAGCCCGGCCGCTCCGCCGGGGGACGCCCGCTATGCGCAGCAGCGGTCAAGGAAACAAGGACACCCACGCAGCGCCGCGGGAATCCGCGGCGTGACGGCGGCCCCGTCCCGTGTGCCCGCGGCAGCCCGCACAGCCGCTCCGCCGCCGGCGGCCGCCCCTCACCGCGCCGCCGCCCGCACCCGGCGGCGCGCCGGGGGGGGGGGGGGGGCCCCNGGGGGGGCCCTGCCTGCGCGCGCGCGCGCCCGCGCGCGGGGCCGGGCGCCGAGCGCGGGGATTGGCTGGCGGCCCCGGCCGCGGCGCGTGCAGCCGGGGGCCGGCGGGGCTGCAGCCAGAGCGCGGCTGGCGCGGGCGGCTGCCGGGGCCCGCGCTGCCTCCGCGCGCCCTCCGCGCTGCCTCCGCGCGCCCGCTCTGCCGCGCCGCGCCGCTCCCCGGGGGCGGTGGGAGGCGGCGGCTGCTCCCGCTGCTCCGCTCCTCGGGGGAGGGACGGGACGGTCCGGGAAAGGGGTGTCCCTCGGCAGTGAAGGAATCCGCGCCGGTGCTAAGTTGTCTCCCAGCGGCGGTGTGAGGCGCTCGGGCTGCTCAACCTGCTGCTGCTGCTGCTGCCGGTAAATGCTCTTCACTTCTTACTCGCCTACACGCTCCGGGCTCTCCCTGCCGCCGCTCCTTCGGCAGCAGCGCCTAAAGCTGCAGCGTTTCTGTCTCTGTCCTTTCTGCCCCCCCCGACCCCCCCGTTCCGTCGTCGCGTTCCTGGAGTTGACAACTCGTGGTGCGCGGCGGTGAGCCGCCTCTCCCGCGGCCCCGAATTGGGCACTCGGAGGGGTCAGCAGTTGCGCGAGTTCCAGGGAAGGCTTCTCTCTGCCTCTGCGATAAGTGCTGCTGCTTTCCTGCCCGTTAATTCTCATCCTTGATCGCTGGTATTTCTTTTATTCTCACGCCGGTTTACTGTTGCCTTTGTTCTTTAGCTACTTCATTATTTTTGTTTTCCTTTTTTCCCCTTTTCTTCTGGGATTGAAATGCATTTTTTTTTTTCCTCAGTTTTTGCCAACAATGTGCAAAGGTATCGCTTATTCAGAAACTGTTGTCCACAGTGCGGCTTGGTTAGGAAGCAGTAGAAATAAGAGAGGGCAGGCATCTGTATTCCGAAAGGGAATTAAAAAAAAATGCTGCTTTGCATCATTGCTGCAGATTTGCAGGAAGCGGCAAGGGACAATAATATTGTGTTGTTTGCGAAGATAATAAACGTAGAAGCGCTTTGGTGTTTCACGTATAGCCCTGCGATTGAGCTGCTTCGAAATTGCACTTAATAATAAATTGATAGCTGTGGAGGAAGCGATTGCTGGCATGTACTGCGTACATTGCTGAGACAACGCTCCAGCGTGTGCTAACACCAGAGCAAGTCCCTGTTAGCCCTTACATGGAGTGGCAGTTTGACAAGATACTATTTTGTTTCTTGCATACACCCAAACTGAAATTTAAATAGGGTGGCTTAATGGATGCGTACGGAGCTCTTCACTCTATCTCTGAACCAGACTCCTTTTTCAACACTTCTTGTTAGGATGCTTATTAATGCTAGGGTAAACCTTCCTCTGTAGCAATTTCAGATGATTTAATGCTACTGTTGTCTTAATACATGCATTTCATGCTTTTTTTTTTCCTTGTATTTCCATACTTAAGTGTTCTGTCCTTTTAAAAGGCTCAAAATGTGATGGCAAGTATCGTCTCTGTGTGTGTACGTAAATATTTATATGTTTTTATACATAATGTTTGGCTTGTACTTGTTTAAATTTACCAAACCTTGTACTACATGGAGAAAACAGGTATTATAATAGAATTGAAATGCAGGGACACAAAATTAAAGGAGACTTTGTTTATAATATTTAGTTATATAGTTAAAAGATTAGATAAGATTAAAGAAATTCAAAATGCATGCGTTCTAGGGAAGTAAAGTCTAGAAGTAGCAGTGTTGTAGCAATTTCAGAAAATTAAGCTTGGCTGAAACAATAAGGAATGCAAACTGTCAATAAGTGTGTGGTTATCTAACGTCCTCATAGAGCACTTCACGGAGCATTGTTTAAAATTTGCTGTATTTAAAAACGTAGTCTTTAAGTGCGTGGTTAATGAAAAAGTAGTATCACCTGTTAATACGGTTACTTTATGTAAGTTTAATAGTTAACCTTGGTTGTACAGTCTCAAAGTTTTTCATCAAACTTCAGAAGAATTTAGAGAGGGGTGGCTCTTTCTTCCAAGACATTTGTGTTATCATTCAAATTATACTGATTTGAGAAACTGGTGAGTTCCACCATATAGAACAATGGCAGGTATTTTTCGAAGGGGCTTATGTAAGTGCTAGGTAAAGTGGATTTTTACAAGGGACTGACAACATGAAGATAGGTAGCATTTCTTGCATTGTTAAGGTTTAAAATATATACAAACAGTGTATTTGGGCATCATTTTCCTGTGCATTGGCAAATCGGTAACCAGGTTGACGATTAATTTAGCTTGGCCCGTACGCTGAGGTTTCCAGTCGCTGAGTAATAAATAAAAACTATTCATATGTTACACTGATATAGACTGTGTGGTATTCAGAGAGCCAGCTGTGAGGTCTGAGCTTTAATTCATTTCGAGAGGAAAACTTTTTTAGCTGTGGTTTCTTAGTGTCCTGGCAAAGTCTAAGAACTCACAGAAGTAGGTTTTTTTTCCAAGTTGTTAACACATGTTCAGCGTATTTAAAAAAAAAAAAAAAAGTTTTGATCCAGATAATCTGTTTGAATTTTTATTCTGCTTATTTTTAAACATTTCCTACAAAGACAGTGCTTATATGAAAACAATAATCTTTTAATTCTCTTTGTGCTTATTTTTCATGTGGATAATGAAAATGAAATAATCATGTTTCTGTGTCATTAGATTTATACTGTTTATGTAGCTTGGGGAAAATTAACACATGAACATCACTAGTAATGTTTTAGTCTAATTAAATTGAACTGTATTTTCATTTTTAATATTTTGTACTAAAAGTCAACGAGCTGCATGAGGAAATAGAGGAGGCACTTTCTCTTGTTAGGTTACAGAGATGAACAGTGGTAGGAGCATTGATTTGAGGGGCCTAATAGTTAAATTTCTTTGCCTTTTTTAAAGAGCGTTTTTATTTCTGGGAAAAACAGCAATATATTATATCAGCTTGTGATGTATTACGCTCATGGCTCTGGCATTTTCCTGTCAAATACCGCCGTTTTTGTTTCTGCAGTCAAAGAAAATTTCTTGTGAACAGTATTACTGTTGGAGTAAGTTCTGGTGTAAGCTGTATTAGTGATCTTGTGCTTAAAATTATTTAGAACAACACAGAAAAGGGAGAATGTTTGTTCAGTTCAATCAAGGTCAGTGTCTAGACTTTCTTGTCTGAGAGGTCAAACTAAACTGAAGGTCAAATTAGATGGAGACAAAGCTCGAGCCACTGTTAGACCACTCAAGTCAATATACCGATGTTTGAAAAGCTGTTTTGTGTTTGTTTGCAGTTTACTGTGAATTTAATCCCTCAATCCTTAATGTTTTTGGCAAAAGATGCACATAGGAGCAGCACCGCTGAACTCCACGCTGAAAGATAAGACCAAAAAAATTATTGGCCTGATCTTTTAAAAAATAATATTCTTTTATGTAAATGGATAGTTTAAAAAGTCTGCCCTCCCCCACCCTGGATCCGTAACAGGAAATACAACCTTGGAATATAAATTAAATTCGTTTCTATTGAACTGATTGATAAGAGATGTTTTAATCTTGACTTGTTTTTTCAGAAGGTTAGTAATTAATGGACATCACAAGTTTTTTTCCAGGCTTTTTTTTCTTTTTAATTATACTTCACATAAAATTTCACAAGGTCTTTATCAGGAAGAATAGTTTTGTATAATATTTACTGTGCTACAATAGAAAAGATAGTTTTTCCGATAGTAAACATATGCATAAGTGGTCCATACTTTCTGACCTGAGACGGCACATCTCAGAGCCTTCATACCAACTGATAGTGACTCATCTTTCTCATTTCTTACTGCACAAAACAGCTCCTGTACGGTGTACTTGGAGTTTATGGAGGAGGTAGAGTATGAAATGACTCTGGCTGCATCAGGCTGTTCCAGCCACAGACCGGACCAAATTTGTGTCCTGGTCATCTCTGTGGCCTGAAAGAGCCCCTTCTTCTGATCCTTATTCAGAGTTACTTAGCTGGGCGGCTACAGCAACATGTGAAATGCTTTCTGCAGTACAGCCTCATCTAATCCACGTACGGAATTAAAAGATACTGTGAGGCATTCTCTGTTAGCTGAATTTTGTCTCACAGTTATTGGTCTGCATTGGGATCTCGTAATGCTGTTGAAGTTCAAATACGTTGTTTTAAATCCACCTTGCTGACTAACTCAGTATTATCAGACGACTTTTCGGATAAGCAGGAAGCATGTTAAGCTTAGATATTACTCATTTTTTATTATTTTTTAAATAGATTCTTTTTGGTTGAATTGATTGACATTCAGTGCCAAATTGTAATAAATTGTCAACTTTCATGTTTATTGCTGAGCATTAATAACCTAGTAGTCATCCAAATAGGGATGTAATTGTAACATTTTTAGCAACAAGCTGCACAACATTGAATTACAGACTTACGTTTAACTGAGCAGGTTGCGAATGGGTACATGATGCATAGACTGTCTTGCACCAGTGGCACTATTCAGACATGTTCTGGGGTAATAGTTAAGGAAACAGCTTATCTTAAGTCGTGCTTCTTTCTTTTAACTTGGGAACAGGTTTTGTAGAAGATACGTTTTATTGTCTGATGAATGGAAAGCAAATTTGCCCTGAGGCAGGGCGGGTTGGCTTTGGGGTTTAGGGATTTTGTGTGTGTTGTGTTGGTTGGTTGTTGTTGTGTTCTTTTGTGGTTGTTTGGGTTTTTTTGAATTATAATGCCAGTCAAGTAGTATGGGGAAATTAAGAACAAGGTATCACCCTTTTTGTTGTTGGATAATAGGGTCTTCATTCTAGTTCTGTTCTTAAGGGACGTCATTGGTATCTAAATGTGTACATTTAGCCCAAAACACTAACTGTAACCCTTCAGGACTGCAAATGTGTGTTAAAATTGTATAAAATATACGAGTCGCTGCTCTTGAAGGATTTTCATAGTAGTTTGGGTCACACTGTAGCTGCCTTTGTGTCTTTAGTAGGAGCATTTTAAGCTTTCAACTGATCTCGATTCTCCAGATTTATCTGTTGTTTTTCAGCCCACACAGGCAAGGAAAGCAGCAGGGATCATTCAGGGGGGTACGCAAACCTGGCGGAATCATTAATGAACATGTCCGTGAAACACTTTAAGAGTATGGCAGTAACTTCTATGTAAAGTCCTTGCGGAAGGTGCCATGTGGAGAGGCAGCCCTTGAAGCCCGACCCCGTACCTGTACCGTAGCTGTGCACGCGGAGTAGGCGCAGTAAGCAAGAACAGCCCATAGTTTTATGCTGATGTGCTGTTTGGGGGACGCAGTATAAGTGATGGGAACACAGCCCTCTTCTCTTGCCTGTCTGTGTTCATGTAAGGCGTTTGTGGGCACAGGGACAGCAGCTAGTGTAAATTTTTTGAACCATAGTCTGAGAGAGCTGAAGAAGCTTCTAGTGAGGGTATGAGTCCAGGTCTGCCAAATTTTAGCGTAGCACCCTAACATTGTGAGTCATCTTTTTACACCAATGTGCATGTGTCCCAGAGCAAACAGAGCCCGTCTCCGTGTGTGTACTTTGGTGGTAGCTAGGTAAGAATCTAGGTGCCTCCTGGGAAGTTTTATGTGTGCTCCCTTAACTCTGAACATGAAAATCTGTTTGTTGAATTTTTTTGGGGGGGGGGGGGGGNGGGGGGGGGGGAGAAAAATGAGAATGTTTAGGAAAGTCACTTTTCCTAAACTAACAACGTTGGGAGCATTGGTTCTGTTGTGGTTTTGAGTGGCTCTGTACAGTGCTACGTGTAAACTATATTGCAGAAAACGTAAGTTTAAAGGGATGAATGTATGTAAGTGGAAACTATACAAATTCTGTTCTGAAGCCATAGTTACATGGTATCATAGGGCTTATGTGTAAACACATGGAAAACCAGTAAAATATAGAAAGTCTTATTAAATGTAAACAACAGATTTTTTCCAAAGCTTTTTGCAAGTACGGGTTGCCTAGTGACTTTTTTAGTTTCTCTTTAAAACACAGCTATCTACAGTGAAATAAGTTATCATAATAGTGTGCTCCAACACTGTACTGCATACTAAAAAAATGGTAAGCACCTTTTTCAACCCCCCAAACATAGTTGAGTATTTAGAAAGGCAGAGTACTGGATGTAGAAATGTAATGGTAACACTAGAGACCAGACTGAAAATAAAGTTCACTTTACTTGCTAGACAGCTCGCCAACATTACAGGAAATACTGTGTTTGAATTGGATTCTGGGGGAAAAAATGAGGTGCTGGCTTGACACCAACTGAAATAAAGTAGCAAAGGTAAATCTCAGATGCATCATAGTATATATATATATAGTATACATTCTCTAGGGAGGAATGTTACGCGCTTTCTACTTGCAACACTAAATGAGTTTTTGAAGCAAATGAAAACAAGTGATATGCAGCTTAATACACTTAATATAAAAAAATCAAATTTCGTTAAAAATGGCTATCAGTGCACGCTGTTCTCTTAGTTCTACTGTTGCTGTATAGATACCTACTTTCACCATTACTGAATTAGGCATTTAAAGAAAATAATTTTTCATCTTAGTTCATATTTACATAGATTGCAGGTTTGAATGTGCATGTGTGCAGGTTCTTGGTGCATTTGGGTTTGGTTTTGTGCCTAGGGACATTCAGAAAGTCATGGTCCACCACGAGCTGGTGAGAGTATAGCCTGGAACGTAGAACTTTCTCTTAAGGCATGTTTTCTTGCCTAGGCATTTCTTCTAACTTTTCTCTATGTAGTTTTGACACAAAAAAGTGGTTTTATCATTGTCTGTGGGTTTTGAGAGAGCGAGCTGTGACTGCTGTACTAGTTTTGCATGAGAACATACAAATGTGAACATCCACAAAAGCATAAGCCCATAAAAGGATCGGAAAATAGTTTTCTCTTCCACCTCAACATAGCTGACTGGGCACTAAAATCAAAAGGATTATTAGTGAATCTCACAGAGAAATAATTGTTTTGGCTGACTCCTTCCAATCACGGGGAAGTTTTAGACGAATCTTAGTTTACAGGAGAACATTTGAATGAGTTGAAACTTTGTACTTGTAACTATAGCTGTAAGTAAACACAGCAGTACCGTGAAAGTGGATCTGTAATTTTAATAATCTTGTGCCAGTTTGATTTGTCTTCTGAGTGTTTGTATTACATGTGTACAGTTACCTAAACCATAATTGAATTTATGTAAACATTTGTGTGACACAGGACGGTCTGCTAGCAATGAAGATGCAGAAAATTTCCATGGTGAATGGCTTCGATCAGTTCCTTCTGTTTTGGGGACACGTGGCCTAAATATCAGCTAAAGAACACTGGCAAAGGCTGTTGAGGGCACTGTAAATGTGTAGATCGCTATTGGAAGTGAAGCAAGAGGGAATAGATTTTTAAAGAAAGTTGACTGTTTAGAGATGAGTGGGTGCCTATAAGATGATCAGAACTTCCTATTAGCTTTACTCACTTTAAGATCAATTTTTAATGTCCCTCTGGACTTTATCCTGCATCTGTAGCTGCGGCAAATCCTTGAGGAAAAAACCTGCATCGAGGTGTTTCAGTTAAGGCACCTGAAATAAATGCATGTATTTCGTGGTTAAGTCTTTTCAGGAAAGATTTATGAGAAGTAGCTCGTCGAGTAGATTAATAAGAATCTAAAAAGGCAGGTATGGTAACAAAGATTTGTATATAGCCTTGGTCACAAAAGGAACTAAACTTTTGTTGTTTTTTGTTTTTTGGTTTTTTTTTTTTTGCTGAGAAGTGAGCTGGCTTTAGTTGTCTCCCGGCATAGAGACTAACCTAAGGCTTCTTTTCCCTTTCTCTCCAGCTGCTTGTTGTGGGCACAGAGCAGTCCGGGAGAAAGTCTCTTAGTGCAGTGCTAAATTTGGAGGTCACAGCTTTATTAACCAATACTGAAGTATATGGTATTCCAGTGCAAATCTTAGCTGACACCAATGGCCCCAGCTGCGGAATAAAGAATAAGCTGTGCGGCTGTCTTTCGGCTTTCCTACCTGCTAAGGGATGCTGACTGAAATCCAGAACATTGTCACCTTCTTTCTTCTCTGGAACCTACTTGAGGTTGAGAGGTGACAAGAGAGTGGAGCTGCACAGAACATACCTTTTCAGAAAATCATGCCAGCGGTCAGGACCAGTGCCGAAGTGGCTCACTGAGCCGCAGAACTCTCTGCAGTGTTTTTCTAGGGAATCAAAGTCACAATTATTTCAGTAATCCTTCTACAACATGCCCTTTGGAAGGTGGAAGTAACTTCGTGGTACTTTGACTGCTTCGTCATTGCAGGGCAGAGAAGAGTCTCTTTCAGATCATGACACTGATAACCAACACACCTTCCTTTGTTAACTGATCTTACTGTCACAGAAAAAAAGCTGAAATAGTGAATACTCAGTGGATCGCTGTCATTGATCTCTTCCTCCTGCTCCTTTAGGATCATTCCCCAGCAAGGTGCTACCTCCTGCTTCAGGAGCCTGGCTACAAACAGCGATCTCTTTCCCTCTGGGCATGAAGAGGGGGGAGCAGGAGAATGATGCAGAAAAGAAGTGACCTGAATATTGCATCACCTGCCCTGGGGGGTGTCTTTTCTCTTTCAAACAATATTTATGGCCTTTGGCTCTACCACTGCATTGCTGTTACTAGGGCGAGTGCTTACAAGACCTGGAGCCCTGCATTCTGCCTTGGAGCAGTGGAGGGAAGGGCTGGCAGCTCCTCCTGGTATTGTGCTCCGTGTTGTGTCACCAGTGAGGATTACTAACTAATGAGTTGAATGAGAGAGACCTTTCCCTTCGCTTTCACAAGCAGCTGTCACCGCTGGAAAGAAGAAGTGGTGAGAGGTGAGAAGAACCTGTGGATTGCCTGTGGAGTATTTATTCTTCTATTGAAGCTCTAATTACCTAACTGAAACTCTTCTTCCATCTCTTCAGCAATCCCAGGGGCCTCCATAGGTTCCTCTAGTTCAGCTGGCATTCTATAGCAGCTACCTCTAGGCTAAAATTGCCTTTTTTTCCTGCATTGTTCCTTTAAAGGAGCAGTAATCACTTCCCCCGTGTTTCTCAAACAGTCCAAAACATAAGCCCTTAATAGATTGCTCTTTTACAGAGCAGCTTATGCATTTCCGCAATGCCTGTCACTCTCTGCCCGTAACCTTCATTGACTGCACATATCGGAGTTTATACATTGTCACTTCTGTAGATCTTGGACTTAGCGTGTGTTACAAGATTAAGATTTATAATTGTACCCCAGTTAGTTCAAAGCCAGCTTCTGGAGGGCCTTTCCCCTTTGCGGGAGGGAATTGGGATAGGGAGAGCTGTGCCATTCTGTTTGCCTCTGCAGTCGTCTTCGGGAAAGTCACAATTCAGATTCTGTAGGTACTCGTGACGCAGATGGTCACTCCCTTCTTCCCTGGTGATGCCATGCACAGGAGACAGCCACGATACTTTTTCATTCCCTTGCTCTTATAGAAAAGGAGCAGTATGAGGTGTGGGGTTTAGGTCTTTTGAAAAGCTGCTCTGATTGCTGCTTTGTACTGCCTCCATTTGCCAAAGGTTTTCCATCTAGCCCTGGTACCAAAGAGTCTCTGATTACTGAAAATTTCCTGGCCCCTAGAACAAAGTGCTAGAAGTCCTGTGTATAGTCAGACTGGGTTAGTCCTAGTAAGGCTGGAACCTGGTGGGTATTCCAAAAATCTTTAACCAGCTTCCATGAAAACAAGTAATTTGTCCCTATGAATTGTAGAGTAGGAGTGTCTTTAAATTTGCAAGATAACAATACTTAGATATAATGATAGTTAAGCCTGAATTAGCTATGTTTGAATATTAGGGTCTGATCCTGTGAATAGTCATCTTTGTCCTGCTGTTGTTCGAATGACTGTGTGAGAAAGGGTCGCACACGTGCTTAGGCACGCTCTGCTAGAACGCGTTTTCCCCACTGGCGTCCATTTGCAGTTTAGTTTAATTGATGCATTTGAAAGAAGGATACTTAAAAGATGGTTAGACGTCACTTTCATTTTGCTAATGAAATGATGTTTAGTACTTAGAAGGCCATAATATTGGCATGGCAGAACCTATCATTTATAGCTAGCAAGTTTTCTTTTCAAAACAAGCAGCAACAAACATATATGTGAGCTTGCATTTGTGACAGTGGACACCTGGCAATGATTGTAGTGACTTTGGATCAACCCTTGCTTATACATGCTACTTTTGTAGCTGGGTAGGGAGGCTGGCTTGCTTTGTTTCAAAGTGTTTTTCTTTAAAGAAAAAGAAAAAAAGATGGAGCCTGGTACTTCACGTTACCCAAACGACGGCCAAGGTTAAAGAAAAAACACTCGGTGCTTGGTTTAAGATGGCTCTCCATTCAGGCAGTGCGACGCTAGTAAAACCAGGGACTCTCCTGGTGGTTCAAGAGCAGTGATGTGTTGCTCTACCTGTGTCTTACCTTGTTTGCAAAAAAGAAGGTTGGCAGGCTGGAAGGGCTCTGGGCGGAGCTCTGTTCCCTGGGCCCAGGTGGTGAGCAAGCAAAAATGCGGATTCAAATCTTTCTAGCTGTCTTCCTCTCACTTCACTTATCTGCCTAAACTTAACTCTGGCACAGCTGTATTTTAAGCTCCAAGACATAAGCTCCATGACCAAGGGTTATTTGACTTGGTTCAGTCAGTTTGTGAATATTTTGGAGTATAATTCCCCAGATTTATTATGAACAGGTCTGTCCGTGTCAGAAGTCACGGTATGCGTATCACTGTGTATTTTAAAATACTGCTTTCTGTGTCCGGTGGTTGGGTGGTGAATTTATCACATTTATGCCGTGATCCTAAAAGGAATCTCTTTAGTTGGATGGTGGTACTTTTTCTCCCTTCCCCCTTCCGTTCTCCCCCTTCCCTACCCTGCTCCCCTCAGCCATGACGTTGACGGCGAAGGTTTTACAGGTATAGTTTAATGTTTGTAGTTGACTAATTATCTTATTTCCAGAAGTTGTATGAATACTTGGTTCCAATTTCTCCTGTTGTGTATGAAATACTATTTGTGTCTATTACCAGTAGATTATAGCTAAATGCTGAATGTTATAAATGAACGTTTATTTCCACTTTGATTACTTCAGAAGTCCATAGAGCTATTATTCATCTTCCCTACTTAACAGTTGTTCAAGATAGGAGTTTGCTCACATAGTAAATCCGTAATAGCTTTATGTATTATAGAAAACAATCCTTCCTTTAGTAAGGAAGCAGTGGTGCAGGATAAGCTAATGCACTGAAAAATAGGTTTCTTCTCCACTTAGAAAAAGGGCTGTTACAGTCCCGCAGATGAGGGTCTGGATCCGTTGCCTCTGAACCGCAGACAAAATTCTGGTCAGTTCAGCCACTCGGCTCACCCACGGCACGCACTTGCCACACCTCCCGTAGCAGATTCATTTGGGAACTGGTTTTACTGCCTGGAATGTATGAGTTTTGTGGAAAGATGCATGTCTTTAGGTTTGCTAATTGCGCACCTTTTGCCATCATGATTTTTTTTTTTAATTGCAGACGTTTCAATTAGAAAGTGTTTTGGAAGATGATAGAAGTTGGATGAGGTTCCAGTAGTGTAGGAGGCAAAGAAAAATTAATCCAATTTTTAATTTCAGATAAACAGCTTTATTATGGAGGCTATCTTCTCCCTTTGCGATTAGTCTGAGCACGGACAAGAGTCTTTTGAAATCACTAAAATGGCTATATTATATTTTAACTATATGGTAGCTAGGTGGGCTGTTCATTGGTTGCTTTTAGCACGTTATGGGACCATATTCTTCTTTCAGTTACCGAGGGTCGGGTTCAGTAGAGTAATGAGTGCCCAGTTTAGCCCTTCTCTTTAAACTTCTACAAGATTGAAGTCCTTTGGAGAGCAGGGCACATGTACCTCACTGGTGACCATGACCCATGGCATACAGTGCAGAAGCACCAGTGCTTCTCTCAAATGAAAACTGGGTGGCAGCATTAAAATCCCTCTGTCGTCTTGTTTCCCATTTCCTTGCTGTCTTTGAAGATCTGTGTTGACTAAAAGCTGAAATTCTGGAATACAGGAGCTGAGCTCCTCTTATTCCTGGGGCACACCCGGCAAGCACTATTTCAGTCATCTTACATGACTTAATCCGTTATCCCTGTGGATAACGGAATACAGTGACTCACAGTGGAATACAGGGGCTCAATGGGAAGCACGTTTTGGGGAAAACTGAGTCAGTTATACCTAGGAGCTACCTGCTTTTCTTTAGTGGTTTATGTATAGATGTCTCTAAGTCTGTTGTATATGAGTTATTTCAAAACTTTGCAAGAGGGATTTGCACAGTTTTATTAGCAGAGAGTAGCTTCTTTCACCATTAGACAGACTTTCCACCCCCACCTCCCCCATCGCGCGTGTGTGTGTGTTACAGTTAAAGCTCGCTTCCAGGACACTGTTATCTTCTCTTTTGAGTGCCATGACTTGTAATGGCAGAGACATTATACCTCCCTACAAAACATAGCCACAAAGGAGATCTTAACCTGGCGCCCCAGCTCCTAGATACCACTTCAACAACCTTTGAGTTCTGTTCATCTTAGTTTTGAGGTCCACAGGAGTTCTCCTGAGACCTTTTCATGTTTCTGTTTTCCCACCTCCTGGCAGGAATTCCAGCCCAGAAAGATGATTTGTTCTTTCCCACCTTCACCACAGTGCTTCACTTCATGTACCCTTTGCACAACCCTGCTCTCGCTTAGGACTTCCTTAAAGCTTGAATTGTTTTCACAAAGAGAGATTGAGGTTAGAAATTAGAGAAAACAAACAAAACCAAACCCCAAATCCCCTTACAAATGGTATCAGTAGTAATGCATTAGAGTATCTGTGGAGGCTGTGAAATCTGCACCGTTACTGATATTACAGTGCAGACTAGGCAAACCTCCATCTAGGATGACAGTGCTGCCATTGATACTGTCTTGCAGTTAGGGGACAGATTAGACAACTTTGCCGCGGGTGTCTGTCCCAGCTGTGTTTTTCTGTAATGTACTGGACCAGCACTGTATAATAGAAATAGGTGGATCTAAACAGGTACCTACCAAAACCCCTCCAACTCTTTTCCAAATACGTTTCTTAGAAATGTAATGTATATTTAAAGTTAATGAACTGGAATTTTGAGTTAGGACAACTGAAAACTTGGAGAATTTGAGAAGGATAAAAATGGATTATAGCAGTTGGTGCTATTTGAGATTAAACAGGTAGGTAGGTATGTATGTATCTGGGAATGCATGCACGTGTAAGGTTTTGCAACCTGGATACAAAAATCCTTGTGATTATAAGGTGGGGATGTTGTGTTGTTTTTGTTAAGCTGTTTTTCCCTTTTAAGGTTCCCTGTCTAAGGAAGCCCATAATGTATGGAAAGAGGCTAAGATCATGAATAAGGTAGCTGCTTCGCTGAGCTATTCTGTAAACGCTGTAGCGACCTTCTAACTCCATAGATGAAATTTTACACTAATAAGTATTTGTATATTCCAGGCAATTCCTTTGGCAGCGTGTATTCTAAGAATAGCACCCAAACAGCAAAGGAGACTGCATCAAGTACGATGTAAAGAAGACGAGTGTCCTTATTTGGTAAATGAACCTGACATGAGAGAAATAAAAGCACAGTAAAGCAGATCATGCTTTAGATCATACAGAAATACTGTGAGGAGAGGATAATAGGAGCAAAGTCTTCATGGTAGTCCCTAGAACGCACATGAAATAGAGTGAGATGAAAGATTTAAGCTATAATAGCTTTGTGAGGGAATGCCCTGCCTCTCTCCTTGTTTCCCCGTATTGCATCAGTACTGATCTTTTTAAATGTGGAAATAGGTGCCCTCTGTAACTACCGCTGTATCAGTACGACAGAACGGCTCCTTGAACTCCGAATTCCGCTGAGGTATCCCCAGATGCCCTAGACACTATTGAGGCTTTCCCTAGAAACAAAATGGTTCAGAAAAAATGACCGATCATCCAGGCTGGCATAACCTTCCCGCATGCTTTTATAATATAAATTACAGTGGAATTAGCGAGTAAAATATTGAATATTGTCTCTTTTAATGGTATCCTTTGAAATTAATGGTAATGATGATTCTCCAGTTTGGGGAACATGGTAGTGGCACTTTCTAGTGACTAATAGCTTCAGTCTGTAATGTAATAGATTTTTGCAACATGATAATGAAAAAAATTCTAATGAAGGTCAGATAGCAAATGGCTACTGAATCGTTAGTTTTAAAAAACTGTCAAACTTTGCAATAATTTGTTCAGGTTTTGTTAGGCAGGCTTTTCCCCCCCTGATGACAGAGCTGTGATCAGTACAGATATTTTGGTGAATTTGTCGGAAGAACAGACCTAGCCTGTTAGGCTCTTCAAGAAGACAATTGATGCTGCTTGGCTTGATGCACGATCTCAAAGCCCAGTGCAGTTTTCCTGCTTTTTAGGTGCAACGGCATTGTTGAGCCCGACAGTTAACGCAGGAGTCTGTGAAATCGTGTTTTGCTGTTTTACGTACTGGTTGAACAGCCATCACAGATAACCCCAGGACATGGTGCAGACTGGATATATCACAGTGCAACTAGTGAACACTTTCCACTCTCTGTCGTTACCATAGATGACTAAATCAGTTACTTGGTGATGCAAGAATATCTAAACTGTAGACAAAAGGGGTTTTTTTGTAAGTTTATAGGTTTTTTTTAGTTTGTAGTGGTAGTTTTGTTGATTTGGGTTAGTGGATGAGGCTTTCTGTATTACAGAGGTAGAGGGCTTTTAGAGGGGCATTGGACGGAACGTGTCTTGTCTTAGTACATCTTGTAAACACTTTTCTAAATTGTGGCTACAATCAAATGTGTTTTCTTTTTGTAGAATATTTTTTTTCTCATTTGCATTTGTGAATCATTCATCTGTTTGTCATCAGCCAGTGATATTTCTGTAGTAAAGTGAATTTCTGTTAGCTACCTAGAAAGTAATTTTTGTGTGTGTGTGACATACTGATTCCTCTTATGGCCTAGTTACATTAACTACAAAACATTCGTCTATGAAACATTAGAAAACTGTGATTATTTCTCTGAGAGATAGAAGGTAAACACAGAATATAAGTTAAAAAAAAAATCTCAAACCTTTGAGTACTGAAAGAAAAATAATGAAACTGCCTTTTCCTGTGAATCAGTAGTTTAAGGTGAGGGTAATACTACAAAAGTATAGTTCAACGTAAGACTTGGCAGACAATCTCACATAAAATCCTTGCTGCTCAGAACCTGTTTCAGAGACAGCATAATGCCATATAGCCTGTTATTTTGTTCCTGTGTTGAGATAAAGTTGTTTAACTTTTGGAAGGATATGCATGTGTACACATGATTTCCTTCAAAAAAGTAAGAGTGGAAAGTTAAATTTCTGATTCCTGGTTCAATGAAGATGGAAGAGAAAGTCTGAAACAAATTCTTGTTCAGAGGAGGTATTTAACTATAGAATTATTATTTAACTAAGTATTTCCTATCATGTCTGTGGAGCTTTTTTGTACCAAAATATTGTTTCCCAGTTTAAGATATGTATGTGAAAATTGGAAAGGAATACAGATACTGACACTTTTAAAAACTTTATTTTAAAAAAATAAAGCACGTTAGAACTGTGGAAAGAGAATATATCTGTGTGTACCTTATTAGATTGCATTTAACTGCTATAACAAAACTAGGCAAATAAATACATGCAGCCTGCAAGTCTTAAATAAATTTACTATGTCAGAATAAAAAAAATACTCTTAAAGCTTTATTAATTTATTTTCTCATTTTCTAAAACATTTGTCTCTTTAATTTGCTTCTTGGTTACACTTTCACAATGTGCATTTTTGGGGCAAAACCTATCCTAACAGGTTTCTCACACGTCTTCAGTGTAGCGATTATTTTTGCGCAATGACTGTTAACTCCTTGATTATGTTGTGGGAAAAATGTAATGAAGTTATCTAGCACCTCGTTTGAGAAGGAATAGCTGTTGTGTTGTTAATATGTTCAATGTGGTGCTTATGGAGCTTTCTGATGTAAGATGGTAAGGGAATGTGTGTATTGTTCAGCTGCTCCACTGACGGTTACGAATTCATAGCTGATGCTGGGTACGTTTGATTCTGGCAGCCATGCGGGATGCCAGGAGTGCAGGTTAGAGGGCAGAGTTAATGGTCCTGCTGGCTCTGAATTGGTTATGGTCCTAATCTCTGTGATTTTTCTTCTCTGTGATGCAGAAAACTACAGAGCTTGTGTCTGTTGAGCAGTTCACACTGCTTCCTACTGACCAAGGCGCGTCCAAACCAATTGCGTAACACGGTGTCATCATCTAACGTTCACCTTCTGGTGGCGCAGCGTGAGCCAGGCATGGGCGCTGGCAGAACTGCTTGGGTCGGTTCTGTCTGACAGCAGGAGTCGCTTTATTTTGCTATCTGTTTCCTTAATAATACATGCACGTCCTAAGAGAAATGGCTGCCATGCTGCAGCTGGGGGTCCAGCCCTCGAACGGATCTCTGATGTGAAGTACGAAGTGAATGAATTACGCTGATTCAGAAGGGTAGGAATTCTAAGATTTGTTATTGGGGTGAGGTTTTTTTTTTCTCCTCTCACTTGATGCCATAGTGCTGTCCGTCATTGTTTTATTGGTATGGTACCCTGCATGAGAAATTAAAGAGTGGATGCCGAGTACCTGAGAACAGATTTTTCATTGTGTGACCTGTGACAAGCTGAGAGAACATGAGAAAACGTGACGGCCTTTCTGCGTCAGACATATCTGTCTGTCTAGGTGTGAGTACCTTGCCTATGACAGCAGCCAGTGCAGAAAAAATACATGTAATGGTTAGATACACATGGATATGACAGTGCATCTCCAAATGAGATGGATGAAAGTATTGTGGATGAACTTCTTAAACCAAAGCGTGTTGTCACAGGTCTTTCCAGAACAGTTTATGACCTTTCGTACTTGATCTCAATTTATTGGCACTGTGAATTCTGGGCTTTTCCAAGGTATTCGGAATGGTGAAGCAAGGTTTATCCCATTATTCTCATTGCCGTATTCTCTGGGAGTGGGCCTTTTGTTTATTGCATGTTCTTAGAAGTGAAATGTTGAAGTGCAGATAGTTGTACTCTGATACCCTTCCACAACCGAAAAGGCAATGTTAGCCATGACTTCTCCCTCACAAAGAATGTGGTAAGTGTAGCAAATACCATGAATGGACTTAAAAATCTGATCTCACCTGCCGCCAACTCTTTTGATAGATCTGAAGAAAATGAGGTACTTCTTTATCCTGGCTACTTGCAAGTATCATCTAAAATTTGCATAATAAGCACATAATTTCGGAGGAGCTTGGTCATAAAAGGTGGGTGGTTTATCACCTTGGTTAGAGGTGATGAAGTTCAGAAAAAGTTAGAAAAAATATGAATTCTGTGTGTGATTCAGACTGCAAGTACTACGGATTTCTTTCATTCTTTCACAGTTCACAGAAAATATATTCTCAAAGAGACTATTTCATAATACTTAAAAAAGAAAAAAAAAAAAAGGAGAAAGCTATGATAGCTATATTGGATTTTTAAGTCAGCTTTGATTCCTGCCCTGCTGAATAGAAATGAGCAGCCTAATGTAGAGTCTTCAGAATGCTTAGGAAGTGGTGTTCAAACACCTGGTGTTACAACCAAATATATGGAAAATAGCTCTGCCTCACTCAAGGAAAGTGGATTAAATCCAGTATTAAGTAAACCACTACAAGATTGCACTTCCCTGTTCTTTGTGTATGAACCGTAGAGGCTGGGTCTGCTCCCTTCTTCTAAGTTCTCTATTGTTTTCTTCAAAGTCATTACTTGTACTTTTTTTTTTTTTTGCAAACAGTGTTACCAGTGTATTGGTGTATTACACTTTTAACCAGTCTGGTGGTTAAAAAGAAGTAAGGCTGCATCTGGACCAGTTCTTGGCAACCTGCATCCCTTTGATATCTCAGAGTTGTGAATACTATGGTAAAGTGTTTTCTTTTATAGGCTGTGCTTTGTGGAGATCCATTAGTAACCCTCCATTTGGGATGTGCTGCTTCTGACTATCCATCGAGTTCACCATTAATTGGAGGATGTCTTTGTTTATGTGACTTGAATTCATACGGTATAAATGCCTTGATGTTTTCAAGTCACTTTATTATGTACGTTAACATTTTATTTCTCTCTTTAATGGCAACACTTCATTCTCTTCGGCTCTTTAACAGCACAGAGAAACAAAGCAGATGATGGTAGCACTCGCCAGCCTGCTCTAGGTTGCATACTCTTGCACGCTCGGGACTCTTCTCCAAAATTCTGCCGTCTAGTTTAGTTCTATGGCTGAGATAATCTCCTGGTATAACTCGGGAGAAACAGTTCAGCTTTAAGTCTGTTAACTTACAAATTTTAAAATTAGGTAAAATCACACATCTTGACCATAGTTTTCATATTATATAGAGTAAATCGGTTTTTAAAACCTCACAAAATGTTTCTTCACCTGCAGATGTCAACAGACGATTGCATTGCCTTCAGGAAGGCAAAGGCGTACGCTCTCACCATATACAAGGAAACTTCACCATTTAATTGTAGCAAAGTAAATATAGAATTGGTTCGCAAAATGGAAACCAAACAAGTACTTGTTATTTCGCCAAAGAGGCTATGTTTTGGTACAGTCTTGTATGCATAATTTTGGAGAAACATAGGAGAGAAAGTTTCTCTTTCAGATTTCCTTCCCCGTATTTATGAGACAGATGACGGAGCAGCTCGCGTTTCGTGGTCTCGCTGCACTTAGTGTCGTAGAAGACCGGAAGGATTGCATCCCCATCTGGTCATTTGATGGAAACTTTTTGAAGCTTTAACAGTCAGTTTAGATCCTACAACACATCACAGCTTTGAGAGATCTTCCCCAGCATTATTGTGCTGTCTGATTGAGTCTGCATTTACTGGAGATTACAGCTGTGATTATATAACCAAGAGATACAGGCAGATAGATAAAGATGAAAATCCTTTGTATTATTTGGCTTTGATTTTGGTTTGTTGTGGGTTGTGTTGTTTTGTTTTTTCCTCCCAGATTTGAGTTGAATATAGAAACTTGAGAGAAAGAATTAGAACGCAGACTTGGGAAAAGGAGACAGTAAATTGCGGTTAGAAACTGTATAAATTGGGGTTCTTGAGAAGATGCATCGCCTTTATATATATATTTGTTTCTGTGTCTATACATACATATGCAGAAAGGCTTCCAATGCAGATGCCCTTGCTGTGAACTCAATAATGACAGTAAGAGTATTTTTTTCTATGAAATGTAGGTTCTTTGTTAATTCTTAATTTTCATCTGACCATTTTTTAGTTGGGTGAAGATGGTAGTGGTAAATAGTTGTTTTGCAGTAGAAGAATTCAAACTTCATTAGCAAAATGCAAAGCTATCTTCTTTGCCATCTTATTCTCTATGAAAGTAGGATTTTACACACAGCGACATTAATTACAATTAACTATAGCATTCTAATTTGTTGACTTTATTTATTCAGAACTCTATTAGTGTTAAACAATTAATGGTAAGTTGAACTTTAAAGTGGATAAGAACGTCATTCTAAGCTGTAATAGCTTAGTGGATGAGCATATTGTCCTAAATTGGCTTAGCTACATCGTTAAATGGTTGCTGTATACAGTGCGCGTAATTATATGATGACTGAATGCTATTAAATGGATCACTCTTTTAGGTACACATCACAATATTGCAGCAAATGTTTCTAAAAGCTCCAGTTACAAAAAATTGTTGTTTCAAGCACTATCTTTAAATGTTCACTGGATGAATTCTACATCAATTTACAAAAATATACAGGTCAGGGGGTTTGACGTATTACCTGGTTTTGCAGGTATGTTTACTTTTTGCAACATTACTTTTCATTTGTGCTGGTAGAAAAATTATTTTAGACTTTGCTCAATAGCTTAATTCTCTTTCCATTCACTTTCACTTACGGAGGATTTGCATTCATAACACATTTTCCCATTTAACATGCTTTATGTTATAGTAGGAAATGGAGAAGAGAAATCGCCAGGCCGTTTAAAAATGCAAATAAATACTTGTTTGTCCTGTGAGTTACATTTGAATTCATACTTTTTTTTTCCTTCCCCCCAAACTGCTAAGTGCAGTAAGGACACAAGCCAATGATGAAGTAAGCAGTCTTCGAAAACAAAAATATGCTAGCACACAGACTAAAATAAATGTATGTAGGAAGGATATTTTCTCTTTGCTTTTGCATTAATGTGTGTGGGAAGGGTATTTTCTCCTTACGTTTGCATTACAACCAGACGCACACGCGCACACAGACATATCTATTTATCTCTCTGTATTTATAAATACAGGCTATTCCTTTCAAGCCATAGTAAGGCAGTGTATGTAGTGGGAGCAGTCCAAGGCAGAAATAGTGTGACTGAAAACAGCTGTTGCACCCTGGTTCTCCCACTTGCTCCCTGGAGAAATAATGCGTTGCTTATCTCCAGACAGTAGTTGATTATTTTCTCCTACGCGTTCCTTGGCTGTTAGTGGGTTCACGGCCGAGACGAGGCAAAATCACGGCACCACGTGTCTCTACTTAACTCCGAGAGAGGAAATAGTGTCCTTTGTAGGCTGTTCTTCCCCGTCAGAGAGCCAGCAGTAGCCTACACAGGAGAGTAACTAATTCATGCTCTCTGACCTTCTGCATGTAAAACAAGCAATATTATCATCCTCATTTGCACTTCTTTATTATTTACTATAGTGATAAAATCAGAGGCCCACAGACGGGTTTGAAGTGCTGTTGTGTTGGGTTCTGCGTATGTGGAAGTTGGTGGCAGTCACCAGGAGGACGAGGTGTCAGCGCCGATACAACAAACTCCCGAGGGACTCTGGGGCTCAGGCGTGCCCCCCGCTACCTTGCGTGATGCCCCAGTGCCGTGGTGCTTCACCCCTGCTCTCGGAACTGCGCTGGCCGCTCTCCTCTTCCCTGGCTCTGCAGGGCTCCGGCGTGGGCAGCCGCCGGTTTCGTGGATTACCCTGTGGAATATCGTGTACTAGGGATTTAAGAGGTGTCTTACCTCCTGCCTCATTTCATAGACTGCCACGGCCTCCAGAGGGGATTAGTTTGTGTTTAACCTGCGGTCTTGAGAGCACCCTTAGCTCAGGTCAGGCAAAGGGCGGAATGCCAACGGGAAGTAGTCACAGCGTCCAAACGAAACACCGCAACTGTTGCTGCAAAGGGTGTAAGTGAGGAAAATGATTCTTAATCAGCTTTTAATGCAATAAACTCAGGAAGTTTTCCCTCGCCTTCCTACTGCCAGCTGACCTGTGGGTTTTCCTGGCAGGCTCTCCTTTTGCATCCAGTATGGCTTAAGATGCCTGTTGCAGAGAAGAGCTTTTTGGTGAAACGCAGCATTTACTGCCAACCCCGTTGTGAAGTCCTTAGCCTTAAAGGAGAAAGCTGTTTTCTTTCTCTCCAAAACTCATTTATTTCTTCTACCAGAAAATAGTGCAGCTGTTCTTATAAAGCAATGGCTTTTGTCACTTTCTGGAAGATCCCTGTCTGTTACTCTGCGTTTTGTTCCCTATACTTACCTGGTTGTTGGTGGCTCCTCCTGTCCCCTTTCGGTGAGTCAGGGTTTGTTTCCCAGCATGAACTCTGTTGATTTTTTTTCTGAACTTAATATTTCTGTGTCTATTCATCCTTAAACAAGCATAGTTGATACAAGTGTCAAAAGTGGGTGAGTGTAGGTGGCTCATTACTGGCTCCAGATTGAGACTGAGCACCATGATAATCACCATTTTGTGGACACCAGGGGCTGGGAGCAATTGACCCCCATCATCTTGCTTTCAGCAGTACGGAAACAGAGGGTTTCAGGGGCGAGCCAGAAGCACGAACCAATGGGTCTGAATTAATTGCTATTTTAAATGATACCTTTTCAGATTCGTTTGAATCTGACCCTTCCCGGACTTTGTTAAGTGCTCTATCAGTGAGACTAACGATGTTGAACATCATCTTTATCACTGTGGTTAAATTGGTTATTACGAACCTGTTTGAACAGACCACCCTAACTCTGAGTGCAGTTATACTCTGTTTTCAGTGGTCTATCAGGACCACCTTCAAGAAGCAACCATTTTTTGTCAGGGTTTTAGTGTGGATTTTTGTTTGTCTGTCTGTTTACCAGTGGCACAACAGCTCTGCTTTTTCTTTTGGCCACATATAGTGTATTATATGAAAAGTTACTCTCGAGGCTTAAGATGGAGCTGGTTTTGTCACATCACAAGTATTTTGTGGTCCAGCATCAGCCTGTGTTGATCCTCAGTCAGTCGGGGGGTTCTCTCCGTGGGTTGGGTTTTGGAGGGAAGGGCGGGCTGGATGTGGCATCATGACCCCGCACTCCTTTATTGCGTAAGAGGGAGAACTAAGCATGTGCGCTCGGAGGGAACAGATGTGGACAGTTAATTCTGTTGCCCTGACCAAGTGATTAAGGGAATTAAACCTGGCCCATTCCATTATGCTGAGTGTCCTTACACCCACTCCTGTTTAGAAGCAAAATGCTGCTTAAAGTGAAGAGTTATTGAAAAGCAGAGCACAAAACAAACATTATCAATCACAGATGTGACATCTAACCTCTGTGCCTAAACGCATGCCTTCGTGAATACGAGATTCCGTTGCTGTGACCGATTGAATTAGACTATTCAAAAAAAGAATAGTGTGAGACACCCATTTGAGTTGTGCTTTGTGATTAGATTTCATGAAAATTGCATCTATTAAAAAGGGCCAGGGTAGTAAATGCACACGGAAAAATTACAGTGTGTTTTCTCTATAGTGTTGGGATATATTTTGTTACTGGTTTTAAAGAGTATTGCTCTACACTTTTCTATCAAGCTTTGCCCTAGGGTGATGGTTTAGAATTTTTAATTTAACTTTGTCTGTCATGACAAATGTAGAGAACTAGACAGCTGGGAAATTGTAAAAGTAGGTTTAAAAGGGAATTATCGAGTCCCTCCACTCCAGTGGATTTAGCAAACCAAATTTTATGAGAACACTGTCGATTATGCTTGCAGAAGTAAGAGCACAGTCTTATTTGTAAAATATGGCCATGCTAATCATTACTAATTTTTCATAATTAAAGGACCATAACGTTCCAGAACTGCTCTCCTGTAATATTAATAGAAGATTAAAGATGGGCTGCAACCTTGAACTTGAAGCTTCAGCTTCAATGTTTTGAACTTTGTATAACGTGGTAAATAGAAAAAGAAAGGTTACAGAGAGCTTGATTGGGTTTTCGAGACCTGAAACGATGTTAGTTAAACTCTGAATTCCAGTAACTGCATAATGTATGAGGTACCCTTATTTATTGGGATAGAGGATTGACATACTTGGCCAAAAATATATGAAAGGGAGGAAAAGGGTGAAAGTGGATGGCAGGTAAGTTCAGAAACAGTACTTTATAAAGAATTTTACCTCTCCCATCAGAAGGGAGTGCGCTGCGGTGTTTCTACCGTACCACACCCTTGGACATACCTTGTGCTGTCTGTAGAGACAAGAGTTCAGCTTTCATAGCCACTTCAGGCAGGCAGGCGTTCAAGAAATGTGATGGTTCAAGAAAAGCACAATGGCCTCTGCTGCTTCAAGTCAAAATCTGTGAGGATGCAAAACTACTGGTATGTCGTTACCCTCTCCTTCAAAGCTTCCTGCCTATAGGTGAGGGCAAGAAAAGATAGATAGATATGCTGTTCTCTCTTTTCCTCGTAGTCTCTGCTTCTCTCAAGGAAGATTTGAGTCCATCCCCATGACTTTCTGAAGCAGTAGCTGCAGCATAAAAAATAAATTGCAAAAGCTCCCACGTGTTTCTGAACAAGAGCTATGAAACTACTAGTCTTTGCCAGTTGTTTCATTCTAATATTCATCGATATCCCGAGCTACAGGAGAAGTGCTGGAACTGCCCATAGGTTGAGGAAAGCACTGGTGTAGCTGTTAACTCCCTAAACTGTTAACTAAGTGCTGTCATTGAAAGTCTGTGGGTAGAGGTGTTGGTGCTTGAATTTTACAGAAGCTGATAGCTCAGGCCGCTGCTCACTAGGGAAGTATGTTCAAGTGTATTTTTCAAGTGTTGATACATTAGACTGCTTAATTTTATGGTTCTGTGACTGAATGTAATTAATATTTTTAAATTAATTTCAGGCAACCTACTTAGCATTTTGTATTAGTAGGAATTAATGCTAGTACCTATTTTGTTTTTATATGCACAATTATTTTGCAAATATTTGCTTTTGTCACTGCTGTTTGTAAACAAAATGAAAGCTTTTTATTTTAATTGAAAACAAAATATGTCTTCTTGAGAATTAGAATTTTTGAACAGGAACTGTTTTTCAGCATTAAGAAACTTAAGAAAATAAAACTACTTGTTTGGTTTTTTTTTTCCTTCCTTATGATGTGCTGCAGAGTATTTAATGTCAATTATATTTTTTTCAAGACCTTGAATCATTTTTGTTCTCTTTTATTATGGCAGTGCCTACAGCCTCAGTCTTTTGGGCATATCTTAGACCTCTCGTTACCATCATGTTGGAGAGAGCTGGGGTTTTTTGCCTGTTGAGCTCTTGAAGGTGCGATATGATTTGTGAATCTTTGAATTAAAAACATTGCTAAACAAAATTTTAACTTTATGTATCAGGTGCAATTTAACATAGTCGGGTTCTTGCTGATTTGGGGGCTCATCTGTTTTGATTCTGGCTGTCCTTTATTTCTGCAAGTTTTGCAGCAGCACATATATTCTTACATGACCTTTCAGCCTACAGCTTGCAGAAGAACTGGCAGAGGGAAGATTGAATTAAATAATGATGAATGGAAATGCAATGGGCTGTTCCTCTCTGGTTTGAAGTGAAGGATTTGTGAGACTGAATCAGCTCCTCTACACTCTTCCCCCTTCTTTCCCTTGCTGTAGCTGTGGCTGGAACAAACTGGAGAACCCCGTGATTTTCCTCCCTTAGGCACAAAGGGTGGGCCATGAGTGCCCCTGGCTTCTGACGCTGAAGAGGTGTAAAAGCTCTCCCGGTCCTTGCGTTTGTTACTGCTTCCAAGTCAGCAGAGTTTGCTGCAGCCAGTGGTCCGTGGCTGTGTTGTTAATGAAGAGACGTGGGATGGTACACAAATTCTGTCTCTTCTGCCATTTGTGCGAGGGCAGAAGAGCAGGCGGAGGAATTGTACGGGGAATTGATCAGAATAGGAAAAATTTGCAGTGAGATTAGGACTTCTAGGTTTTTTAACCTGTGACACAGTATGGAGTTATTTTCCTTTCTCCTTATGCTGACTTTTAAATAATAGTCTTGGATCTTTTCGAACAGCCTAGGATAGTGGCCCAACAGGCGCGCGCCTTCCGATTTCTGCATTCTCTGGGAAGGCAGGAGTGTTAGTGAAGCGGTATGTAATGATTAGTGTAAAAGATGGAAATATTAGGAGAGCACATTCATGTGTGTGTGTAAACGTATTTACTTCTGATAACATGAGTTGTCATGGAAAAGGTTAAAATTCTGTAGCATAAATTCTAGTGATTTTTGGTGTAATTACCAGGTTTTTCTGATTTTCTTACAATTTCACTTTGAATTAAGTGTCCAGCTGATTTTACACAAGGATGGTCTTTCCTAACTTCGGTTGCTGTCTTTTGCCAGGGGATTGTTGGTGTGTTCTATTAATCTTGCCATCATTGCCCTTCTGGTGGTATGCTGTTTGGTTTGCATCCTGCAGGATGTTGGAAAGAATGATAGAAGGAAAGACAAAATGCAAAGGTATAAGAACAAGATGAAAGAAGAATTTTGGATCAAATGCTGCAATAGCAAGCAGCATTTTCTTTTTATGTCATCCTGAGTCAAACACAAGATAGAAATACCTGGGATGCTTCTTGACTAATAAACTAAACCATGTGTGGATCTATTCATCTGCTGGAAAGAATCCTCTCTGCTGGTTATTGTTACTATACTGGGAAAAGGAAGGAAAAAGAAAAAAGAAAATGCTTCATTTTTTTTCACTGCTGTCATCACTCATCCTAATGAGGACAAAAAAGGTTACCTCTACTAGGAGCATGATGCTTTCATGTACTCTGAAACCCACCTGCTCACTTCTTAATGAGAATGTAAGGTTTGGAGATACTGTGATCGTGTTAGGTTATTTCTGAAATACATTACACAAGAAATAACTGTCAGCTGCCTATTTGGTAACCATGACTTTTTAAATTCAGACATCTTATGAAATGCTCTTGAAATAAATTTTTGAATCCTTTCTTCCAACTGTTTCAGACCCTGTCAAGTGTGAGACATCAGCAGTATCAGTGTCTTGGGGGTTTATAGGTTGCATTTTACACAGACATATTTCAGCATCTGCACATATAATATGCAGTATGTATGTATATGTAAATAAACATCCAGATCAGCACTGTGATTTGAATTTCGAAAAGATCTGACAGTTCCTATGAGCTTTCAGAGACTTTTAGTAAGAGGAAATGATTTTTCATAAGGTATTTTTGACATATCTGACCCATAAATTTCACCTCGTGTTCTGCCTCTGAGTTGCTGTATGTACCGTGGAGTTGAAGTGTCATCACCAGCCTGTGCCTTACAGCTGGGGTGCAAAGGCGAGTCTAAAATCATTAAGCTGAGGAGGAGATGGTTTTATTTTGAGATCGAAAGCTGTGGGTGAATTTAGAGAGGCTTTTTTTTTTTTCCCTCTTTCGGAAGTTAGGGCATAATGCATACCATATTTCATATACCCTAAGACATACGGCTTGGTTTTTTTCCTGTATCTATTTGTTACTCCATTTGCTGTTAAGTGTGTAAAACATATGCAGTATATCTGTAAACGTCAGTGGTTAAAACCTACTTGAAACCGATAGAAACAAGGTGTTACCACCTCATTTATGGTCACTTGAACAAAAGAACAGAGAGAATACATCAGCTTTGGAGCTTTGTCAGTGATCATAAAGATAACCAGCTTTCTCAAGTCCTGACTGAGTATAGTTAAGCACAGAATGTTTTCCTCCAGTCTCTCCGTTTTGTTCATGCGAGTATTGCTACTGGTAAAAGCTGTGCACAGAGGGAGAAATAGGTCCTCTCCGCCCAGCTGCCAAATCATTTCAACGCTTCTGGGGAAGAGCAACACTTGGACTTCCATATGCATTTTTACTTACAGTAAATGTGAGTTGGGACCAATTAGTATCTTTACATCTGTAGGTCATTTCGATTAGGTAGTTCCGGGTTGCTTTCAGTATTTATCTTTTGGTTTCATTTAACTAATCTGCTTTATAACCTAACCTTGTGACTTTCAGTGAAACACAAATTTCTTTCTTGCTTGCTAACAGCTAGGTCTGGCTATCCATAACCAGCGTGTGGGGCTTTGGGTCGTTTACATTTTGGTTATTTAAATTGTGCACCGGAAGAGCTGAGCTTGCCTGGGAGGCGCAGGTTTCCAGTAGCGATCAGTTGCTTCCTCCAACACCATACCCTTAAACTCGATGGAAGAATTGCTTAGGTTGATTTGTGCTGAATAGCTGTCCATCGCCAAAAAGTCATTATGGTCATTGGGCTACTAATAAAAGTAGCTCATAGAGCAAAGTAATTTTGAGTTAGAGGAACAGATGTAGGCTCATTAGTGTCAAGGAGTTCACCATCAGGAGTTCAAGCTGGGTAATGATTAGCCAATGGGAGCTATGACTTAAAATCCTTAAAATTCTTTTCACCCTTGCAAATACATATCTTTCGAGGGCCAAACTGACTTGCTAATTTCCAGTGCCATCGGGGCATATCAGACTCCAAAGGCTGCACGAGAGGTGACAGGTGGGGTTGACTGATCCTTGAAGAGACTGGGTTAATGCTCAACGAGGGGGGAACAAGGTGGGTGCACAGTCTTCCCCCCCCCACCCCATTTTATCAAGAACTGGGAGGGGGATTCATGTTCTTTAGCACTCTAGTTCTCCAAAGGTCCTTAAGCAGCAGCCGNCGAGGGGGGAACAAGGCGGGTGCCCAGTCTTCCCCCCCACCCCATTTTATCAAGAACTGGGAGGGGGATTCGTGTTCTTTAGCACTCTAGTTCTCCAAAGGTCCTTAAGCAGCAGCCGTGGGCTTCACCCTCACCCTGAAAGTGGAGTAACCTGGATTGGTTTTATGTTTCACTTGAAAGGAGCAGAAGGAAGAGTGCTTACCTGGCAAGAGTTGAGTTCTACAGGGCTGACAGTCTGTCCTTGCTACGGTTGCTGTTGTTTACCACGTTTTTAGCCTGATTCCAGATTCGTGAGCTAATGTTTCCAGTACAAGAGCTCTTCTCTTGCCTCTTGAGCCTTTAGCATATAGAAAGAAGCATGCCCTCGGTGCTGGGGCTCCCACCCACTGACTGCTCCACGGCACACCACCTTTGCTGTCACCTCAGGATAACAGGTAAATGATTACGACACTGTGATCGTTTGTTGCAGAGGGTATTAGCTGCTTCCAGTAAGTGAGGAGTACTGTTGGTCTGTGTAGGGGAAGTTAAAAGGGCATGGCGTGATGCCCATAAGTATAATTTTTTTAGTCATTTAATTCTGTTCAAACCAGGACATCATCTTTGAATCACTGAATGAAGAAACAAATGAAGATTTCTAAAATTATTACAGTATATTCCCTCAGGTCATAATAGAAAGATTAGTGTTACATAAAGACTTTCATCATAAAAATTCATATTCTGATGAAAAAGAGATTGTGTTAATGACATGAAACTACTGGAAGATAGTGCTACACAATCACGTGTTACAGAAATGTAACTTTTATCCTTGAACTTGTTTTCCTTCCCACAGCATATTGGTAGTACTTTCATATAAATGTTTCCTGGATCTGATGGGTAAACTCAAATAAGATACTTGATAGCGATTCATTGGACAAAAAAGTTTGAATTACCGTAACACAAGTATAACTATATCTTCTCATCTGCCTTCTAATTGTGATTTAGTTGAGAGTTGAAGCATAGTTGGTTTCATTAATCAACACTGAATCAGGTCTGTAAGCTTTATACTAAGATTTAAGTGTAAAAATCTTTATTTTAAAGCTTGCCAAACTCCACACCTGAATTTTCTTTCTGTTGTACGAGCTGATAACATCACTAACACCTGAGCAGAACTGGAACAGTATCTCTTGCGGTGATTTAAGTGATAGCAACAATCTCTGTTCTTGCTAGAGAGAGAGAATACTCTAAGCTTAGGTCTGCGCATAAAAGCGAAAAGAATGTTTCAAATACATTGTTTGGAAACATACGGGTTTTGTGTTAAATTTTTCTTCTGTAAGGATTTAGTACAGTTTTTCTACAAATAAAAGTTATTTTGGGTTATACAGGCTATAAACCAGTGATGGAGAGTGACACGGCAATGGGAGGTTTATTTGGTACTTGCTGAAAATGGAAATTGTTGCAATTACCGTTATTAGAAAACTGAAAAATAAAGCACTAAGTACACAGCAAAATACGGTTGCTAAAAAAAAAAAGCTGTGTACTGCAAACTAGATAAATATTCAGGATAGTTGTAGATAAAGTTTAAGTTTGCGTTTTTGAGAAAAAGATTATCTTTTGGTGCAGAGATGTGACAAATGACATTATGATTTCCTCCCCTCCACTGAACTGGTCCGTCTGTATTTCTTTCTGCGAAGGTATGTGCAAATATCTTCCCTTCTTTTTTTTTTTTTTTTAAATTACTTTTCTGGCAGAAAATACACAGTGCTTTATCTACACTTGTGTCCCTGTGTGGTCATCTACATGTCTTGTTGTGTTTTATGTTTCACTTCTGTGACAATCATCTATATTGATTTATTGTACAAAAAAGAATACTGACTATAAGATGATCATTTTGTAAGAATTATCTGTGCTTCAGTCTACTTGATCAACACAGTGCAAATTAATTTTACATTTCAAAAAGACCATTTGTTGGCCCAGTATAAAACCGTCATGAGCACAGATGGTGAAAAGCATCTTTGAAAAAATAAGGCAATTCTTGATCTTTTCCACCTCAATGGTGGAAAAAGCATCACTCCATTCCATTCCACCAGTCTCCAGGTCTTCCTCTCCGGTCTCTGCTGTAAGGCTATAACAGGATGGAAGTTCTATAGGACAGAGAGACCACATTTTTTATTTTTTTCCTATTTTAACTTTTAGGTAGGCAACGTCAGAAATGTTAAAGATGAGAAATTATGGGGGCACTGGAGTAAATTCCTGTAATAGGATTTTCTGATGTGATGAAGTGTAAACCCATCATCTGCTGGGCATAACAAAAATCAGAAGATAAAATTAACTAGTAAGAAGAGAGTAAAGCAATTTCTTTTTAATAATTTCTCAATTGTTATCCCAGGCTCTTCTGGCTTATACATCATAAACTGTTAAATAAAATGAAGAATAGCTTAATGTACAATGTTATTATAATGTTAAATAATATTTGCCTCAATAAATGAACTATTATCTATTTCACTACCTGTCAAAGATTGGGACGAATGTGTTTCACCTGCTGATTTGTGTATGGTGCTCCAAAGGGTATTTCAAACTTGCATAAACCCAAATTTTTAATTCTCTATTTAGATGTCTGAATTAGTTTACCTCCCCCAAAAGAAAAAAAAAAAGTGTGAGCACATTAATATTTAAAGACACTGTTATAGAATAAACTTTCAACATAGGCTAAAATTCTATATTCACTTTTCCATTTTGATTAAAGCAGAGAACTGTGTAAACCACATAGATGCTCAGTTTTCCCCTGTAAGGTCACTGCATCACGCTGAAGTGCACCTGAAATCCATATGCTCTACGCTTACTTGCTGACCCTGTACCGCTGTTTCTAGTGTCTGTCTTGCCTGTGACATTTCATTTAGTTCGTCGGCCTGCCGTGCTGGCTTTGGGGCTGCTGGGCAGACAGGAACGGGCTCCCTTTGCAAGGGCACAGCGATGCAAGGGAGCAGTCCCGCTCGCAGTTGCGTTGTTTGTATGGAGGGCCGTCCTTTAAGGATGCCGCGCGTTGTAGTGTGACCGCACAGCTCGGTGACTTGAAGGGCGGGCTGCAGGGTGGGTTACCTTTGGGAAGTTGGGGTTTTGTTCTGTGAAAAAGGCTTCTTATTTGGTGGTTGACTGGCAGATCTGGTGAATAAGATGCTGTTGGAAATGGATGTGTTTCTGGTCATCTAAAATCCATCTGTGTTTGGTGGAGTATTGATAAGCATTTTGAAAAATTGCACTATGGAAGTACAGGCTTGAGATGCGAAATAACACTGATGAGGTTATTTCCTGCATTCCTGGCCCCAGACAGATGTCCATTACAAATACCTAACCGTCCACCATGAAAAAAGGACAGATTCTGAGATAAGTTGGGGCTGGAAGTCATTTACAGACTGCATTGTACTACGTGGTGGACTTGTTTAAGATAATAGGTAAAGCCTTGTTTTTCTCCGTTTCTTCCTTCTTCTAGCAGGCTTGGTAATATAGTACTTTTCTGCATAATTTTATGCTTGTCAATTGTACTGTGCTGCTGTTTTGTTAATAAAGAAGTGAATATTATTCTTGGTACAAAGAGAGCTGAAGTCTTATATGGGTCATAAATCCTGTTGCAGTTTCTCGAGTTGAAACCTAGTTGTCAGATCAAAGCTTTTACATTCCACCAAGGCACTCCCCACCTCCTTAGCTTCATGACTTCTTTGTTTTTGCAAAGGCTGCATATATAGTGTAGTATCATACTGGACTATTTGGATAGTCTTTCACTAAACGTTGACAGTGATGCATATTAGCTGCTAGTTACA
>RSEF01000013.1:5298277-5332919 GCA_003993805.1 Himantopus leucocephalus | reverse complement strand
CAGACACACACAAAACAGTGCTTCGCACCCAATGCTGTTGTATTTACGGTTGCAAAAATCTGTGGTTGAATGTTGAGTAGAATACAGCTCTCTGCTGGCGCACAGCTGCCATCGTGTTCCTCTGTTCCCACATCAAGGGTGCGGGGAAGGTACCTCGAATCTTTGAATTACTTCTGTTGAGTTGAAAGTTATTTTGAAAAGAATTAATAAATCACATGTTTTTCCACTAATTGAAGCTAAATAGTTAATTACTGTCAGTGGGAAACAATATGTAGGTTTTATTGCTATAGTAACTTTTTTTAACCCAAGGACTTCATAATGGAATAATATGATTTCTGTGAAATACCAGACCTGGAATCTGATGCTTTGGAGCAGCCTGAATTCTTAACCACGTGTGCTTATAACTGAACTAGTTTGGTTGGAGATGAATCTTGTCAAAACCAAAACCCCCACCATTTTAATGCAAATCATTGCGAGAATTAAGGGGAAACGGAGAATGCTGAGATTTTAAAATTATAAAGACTATAAAAGATTTGGTCTGTGCATGATTCTGAGGTAAGTGTGATAAACCCTCTAACCTGCTGCCACACGCGCACCCATACAACTCTTTGAGATGGTATAAACCCCTTATGCTGAACATGGGCGTTCGGCTACTCTGCACATCAGGGCTGATCCAAAAATGCACAGTAGCATATTTACCAGCCAGCACCATTCTCTTGAATTCTAGGATGTGGCTCCAGTGGGCTTTGCATTGGACTTTACCTGTTAACCTCTCTGTGCATGAGACCTGCCACTGGTTTGTTGGGATTGAGGGCATGCTTGAGTGACGTGGAAGGCACAAGACCCGCTGTCGGAGGTAGGGATTTTCAGGGCAGGGAGGCGCAAGCAAAACCAAATAACGTTTGCAGTTATGACAGAGCCATATAATGTTAGATAACATTGCAACCTCCAGCCAAGCAGAAATGATAGGATCATGTAAAAATAGGACTGGAGATGACTTTAAGAGGAACTCTGGTTTGTTTTTTGCCTGAGGACAGGATACAGTCTCCTTAATGTCATTCTTATCAGGTATTTGGCTGAGCCATTTTTAAAGGCCTCCAATGATGGTGAATCTATGAAACCTTTATCTCACCTACCCAAGTCTTTCTCTGTCTTTATCAGCAAAAAGCATTTTGTAATCACAACCTTTACTTTGGTGTCTGCAGTTAGATTTCTTACTGTTGCTACCTTAACTACATGAATATGACTAAAACTCTTCCTTTCCTTTTTCCTTTTGCATTATATGCAGCTGCAAGCGTGTTATCTTGTCCCATCCCCTTCCTCTACCGTGTCAACTCCTCTTCAGACTAAGAATCTAAATCTTTAGGTATTTTTCAGTCTGGTTTTACGTAGGTCGTGTTTTCTCTGATTATCCTTGTGGCACTCTTCTGGGCCTTGTTTGGCATTCCGCATTCTTGAAGTGCAGTGCCGCAAACTGTGTGTGGAACTGGGACTGAGCAGAGCTGGAAGGATTATTTCAGAGTCTGTCTTGTTGTTTATACAGCCCTATATAAATATAAACATAATATATATTTAGAGAGTGAGGAACAGCATGATATTGTTGATTCATGTGCAGCTTGTGATCTGCCACAGCCAACAGCTTTTTTTTTTTTTTACTGCAGAATTACTTGTTTCTCATCTGTGTGCAGTTGCGTATTTTTGCATAAAGGAAAAACCTTGCCCTTTTTCTCACTGTCGTGAGTTCTCTTCTTCAGAAACATTCTGCTCATATGTTAGGCTGAATTTTAATTTGAAACTTGTCCGGTAGTGCACTATTTTCTCATCTTTATGTTGTTTCTAGATTTAAATGCTGCAGACTTTAGTCTTTAAAATGATAGAATAATTTAGTTTGAAAGGGACCTTGGGAGGTCATTTAGCCCACCCTCTTGCTGCAGCTTCTCAATCAAGGTGTTTGTTGCATTAGATCCAGCACACATCCCTGCAGGTCTCCACACAAAGCATTCTTGTATGTTGTCTGTGATCCCTTAAAGTATTCTGGGATGAAGTATTCTGGAAATAGCTTTCTCCCTTTACCCCTTACTTGTCTGGCTAGACTGCTTCACTAGCTCGGTCAGCTCGTCCCTTCTCTTGTCAGATAGAAGGTCAAATTGTGAGATTTTCAGAAGGAAAAACTCTTTTAGTTTCTCACTACTGCTTTACTTCAGGGTGAAATAAAAGCTTCAGGTAGTCTATGGAAGCATAAACTGGTTCATAAACAGAGGTTATTAATTTGGCTTTTCCTTGAAGCAGTACCTGGTTGCTGGTTGCAAGTTCTCAGGTCAGAGTCTTGTTATTTTGAGACAATTTCAGCTGCATTCCCCACTAAGTTGGGAGAAGCCGGCTCCTTTCAGAATGCCGGGTTTTGACATTGAGAGAAAAGGCCATTTGGAAAAAACGTATTATTGGTGGTAGTTGTTGCTGTAAGTCCCTATCTGTGGTGAGCTAAATTTGGGAAAAGATGCAAATCCTTATATTGATCAAATGCCTATTAGTGAGAGGTAAATGGAGAGCTGCCTCATGACTTCGCTGAATGTGGCCTTTAAGAGGTTGGCACCGTGTTCTGCAGGAGGGGTGTCCAAGAAGGTAGAGAGAAGTGGAGCTGTGATTAGATGTGCTTCAGCTTGGCCTTAGGCTGCAAGGAGAGGTTACGCAGCTTTGCAATTGCAGGAATAATTATCGGATATGGTTACTGATTTGAGAAGAGATTTGGCCACATGTGCTATGACTGACTGAGTCAGGGCCTGTGCTAGGGTTTGGTCCTGAGGTTGTAGGAGACTGTGGGACAGGTTTTGATGGTGGTATTGGGCTAGAGAAGCAAACTCAAACCATAGGGATTTCAAATTTCTTTAACATAGACCAAGTGCTTTAGAGCCACTTAATGGATTAAACCAATGTCTACTGCTGTACTCTCTTTTTTTTCTTTTGTACAAAATGTTCTGTGTGCTAAGCATGCACAAGGAGCTTAATGGCAAGGTTTGATTTTTTTAATTTATTTTTTTAATAAGGTGTGATTCATCTTTGCTATTCTCTAGTCTAATTAAAGATTAAAAATCTGCTTCAGAATACAAAATTGTAACATCATTCTACAATTGCATAATTTTGTAGCAGCCTAAAAAACATCGTTACCATTTCTTACCCTGTAAGTAAAGTATTTGGATGAGTACGGTTATTCTGTGCTGCCCCACGGTACGGCCTGCAGTGCTTCTGCTTTTCTCAGGCCAAATTCCCTGGTAACATTGCTGCCGTAGTCTTGTGTTTAAGTCCAGTGAACTCATTGGAAAAGCTTTTAAGTACCTTGGGAAGGTTTGGGTCAGGTCCAAAAAGCACAACCTTTAATCATGTACGTTCCAGTGCGGTCAGAACAAACGGGTGTTTTGCTTTTCTGGAAACTTGGTACGTTCCTGCCCACGGGAGGTGATAGATGCTGCCTCTGAAGGACTGTGTTACCAGGTGATTTCACTGTGAAACGGAGCCGTGACGTATGGAGACCTTTAACAGTCATACCTGCAGATTTAGCAGAGCTCACTATTGATGTGTTTTGGGGCTGGGGAGAAATGCTCAGAAGAGAAAACCTCAGTGTTCTAGTGAAATCGATAGTCTTTACAGCCTGTATCTTTCTTTGAAAGACCGTTTGAGAAACTTAGTTGTGTTGTGTATGCAGTGCTCTATTCTAGCATGGTCTTTTAAGGAGATCCTTTCTTGCTAATAATGAAATACTAAATTTTGCAGAGGCCATTAGTCCTTGTAAATGAAAAGTGTTTTTTTTTTAATGGCTGAGTGGGCAAAAGAGCTGGAAGATCTTTTTTGTTTGTTTGTTTGGGTTTTTTTTTACTGTTACAGATAGCAGTGTTTATCATTCAGCCAAGCAAAGAGCCTTTCTACAGGCATCAGAACAAAAAGCTCTAATAATATTTTTAAAGCAGATTAGAAATAATCTTGCTGCATGACCTTGCCCAGGTGACCTCCTGGTTTGTTGCTTTTTAGTTGGGCACTGCATCATCAAAGCAACATTTTGCTGTTTAATATGGTGTGCATGAAGTGGCAATGTACCTTTACCTCTACTTCATCGCCGGCGAGAGAAGGCAGGCAGTACAGTACAGTGTACGGAGTCTGCCCGCTTTGTGTAAAGCACATTTGGAGAGCNACATTCGGAGAGCAGTGTCACTGGGAGAACGATACGCTCGATGGCACTGCAGCAGACAGGAGCAAAAGAGAAAAACACAATACAGAGGATCTGAAAAACTTCTTTTAGTTTAATTTAATATGAACTCAATGTATAATTATTTAGTATGATTCCCTTGTTTACCAAGTAATTAGACCTTTAAAATCTGTTTGGGTTAGCATTTAGCTTTTCTCCATCCAAGGGGATCGTAATATTGATGGAATATGTATTAGCCTGTTCTTGTGAGCAAAAGTAATTAAAAATATATCTTTATTATTCTCGGTATGATAGTAACCTATAATAAATTTTGCAATGAGCTGTTCAAACAAAATAGCCAAGTAACATGCCTCTCTTCCTTCGCATATAGAAAATTAAGTCAAACCTGCTTAGTTTTACAAGGTTTTAATTAAATTAAGGGCTTCTAAAATGATACAAATTACAAAAGTGAAGCATGAGCGGTTTAGTATTGGGGAAAAAAAATCTTGACACCAAAATTTAAAGAGTGTAACACAAACATTAAAGTGGCCTTCAACAATGACTTGAGGATTAGGACTGTGGATATCAAGAATTAAAGGATTTATTAAAGGAGTAATCTTTCTGTTTTGATTATTACAAGCTAGTACTGATATATTTGACCTAAAGGAAATGCTTTTTCCTTTAGCTATGTACCATCTAATAGCTTTTATTGTTGTTCCCATTATAAAGAGAATGTCTGTAAATGAGTGCTTGAATGTTTGCTTTTTTTTCTTATTTGGCTGTAGTAACATTGGGAGATAAATACAGAAAAGTAATTATTATTCCAACTTAATAGTACGAGCTTGTTTTTTAATGTACACATTTCTAGATTTCAGTAGCTGATGAAGATTTATATTCTAAAATGCTGATAGCTGTAACTTGTCTTTTGAGGCTTCAAACATGATATGATGTAGACAAACCAGAAAACTACCTAATTGTGTTCTAACTTACATTGTCAGTAGCTGAAGTGATAAAGTAGATTCATAGATATTCTTGTCTTTCTAAGCTCCTATAATATATGGAATCTTGACATTCTTAAACTGACAGTAATTTTTTTTTTACAATACTGTTTATATTAGGCTTTCTGAAGTGAAGTATTTTATTACCCCACATCTGCATATTCAGAATATTGTTACTACCTTTATGAAAGTGTTTTCTATAAAATATACATAGACACAGAAATATTTAAAGGGACAGTGTTTTGTTGAATGAAGAACGTACTGAAGTATGTATATTCCAGAAGCACTTTGTTCAATCCTAATGTTTTGAAAAAATCTGGAATATTGATAAATCATTTTAGTATCTCGTATTTCTGCAGATAAGTTAATTTGTAAAGTCCCTGAAAATGGAAAAAAACTAGGAAGTGACATTGTACAAGGCTTTCTCTATTTTTTTTTTTGTCCTCCTAATGTCATTTTTGATGCCTCCTTTCTGTACTTGGTCTTCCAAAAACCCCCAAACTTGAATGTCAGATACTTTCTGCATTTTGCCTAATAGTCACGAGGTGTATGTGCAAATGAAAGGGGTTTTGAATGTAATCTAAGAGTAAGGACAATTTTGGTATAAACCTGATGTGGTGTCACCTTTATTAATTTATTTAAAGTATAGAAGAAGAGAAAACCAGCTTGATCTTTCTTAAGATTAGTTTTGGCTGGTCAGTATGAGAAATGAATTGATCTTGTTTGGTCATTCATCAGATACTATGTTTCAGGTTTCCTGTGGCTTTATGTGGTGTCAAACTCATGGATTGATAAACATCTGAGTAGATCCCAACTGGACTACAAGATACTCAGGTGAGGAAGTTTGTATGACATACAGAAAGTTGGCCGATTTGGTTTAGCACAGCGCATCTTGCTCTGGGGACAAGTGGCCTGATGCAAAAGTAGATGGCTTCAGCCACGGGCATGTCCTGGCCAGGGTGGTTATCCGGTCTTAAATAAACACGTGCATCGGTCGGGTCTCTGCTCGGGGGGGCGGAGAGCTGCAGAGCTGAAGTTCTCTGAAGGCACCATGAACAGATGAAGAGGATCTTCACGGAGCGTCTGATAGCCTCCATGGTAGTAGGATTGAGGAGGTGATAGAAGTTATTGCCGATGGTGAAGTGCAGGCAGTGTTGTACTTCGCTCTCTCAGCAGCCAGTCCACGGTCTTGCAAAGAGTGACTGAAGTGCGGTAGACTTGAGGGAGTGCATAATGGAGCCTCTGTGTTGCTTTTGTATTTTGAAAAGAGCTTGCTTCGTTTTGGTTTTGTTTCCCATGAAGAGGGCTGCTGCTGATGGAAAGAAAAATAACTTCCATGTGAATGTCATAAGAAGTAATAAAATAATCATTGTTTCTAGTGAGGCAGAACTTAAAAAGTATCCTTAGTGCCCTGTTTTGTTTCTTTTTTTTTTATTTTCTCTTCTCGCTTGGGGGGAGGTGGCAGAGACATGGGCATTTAGTTGTCATCTTTTCTGATGATGCAGTACCCAGAGAAGAGAAGTGCTCAGTAACTCTGTTTTGCTTATTCTGTGGCTTCCCCCCACCCCCCACCAATGATATTCAGGCTGTGAAGGGGTTGAAATATCAACCTCATATCTGAAGACAAATTTACATTTCACTCCAAACACCATAATTTAATGAAGGTTTTATGCTGTTGTGGGTACTTAATTATGCTGGAGGCAGAGCTGAAATTTAATATTGTTCCACATGCAGGGAAGATTTACTAGTCGCTTATTTGCAAAAGTCCTCTAAAAGACTATTGCTTATGCAGTCTACTCTTGTTGATTTTTTTAAAACAGATTGGAATAACCCAAACTTTCATAAATAAAATTTCATTTTAATTGCTCAATGAAGATAATGTATGTCTTTTTAGTTTATGGGTTTTTGAGAAGGAGGTATCTGGATTAGCTGGCTTTGCAGCAGTGATCAGTGCAACATTTACTACCTTTAGCAGCTAAACCTTGATGATCTACACGTAAACAAATGTAATCATTCAGGACATGTAATGCTGTACGTGCTCATTTTACATATAAATCAAGACAACAATTCAGAAATTATTATTGAGCACACCTGTTGGTATCTCCTGTAACAGTTCTTCTCTTGAACAGCAGGAACCTGCCTTTTCAATCTTAACCTACTGTGTTCCTCATAATAAATGGGAGCACACTACCCTGAGACATGGCTTTCTCAGTTCTGAGTCACAGCACCATCTAACTTTGTACGGCACTAGGAGTCAGAGGGGTAGAAGATGTGGTAGCTGTTGTTATTAGGAGAGTGGGGGGGTCACTGTGATGGGGGCTTCCTGAGAGACTGAGACACCAGGGAAATTTCCAGTCTTCAAACAAGCGTGTGTTTGTGTACAACTACTAGGCAATCTATCAGATAACAATGAAAAGCAATCAGTAATTATGAATTAATTGTCAAGCAAGCCTGAACTATATTATACCATGTTGGCTGTGATGGTTGCTGCATTTGAAATGTCCAGGCTCGAGAGCTCTTGGAGGGAGCTGGAGCCAAGGGGGGTGGCATTGCTCTACCCCAGGCTTCATGGCTTGGCATACGCGTCTTCTGCAGATCAAGACCAGCCTTCCTCTTTTCATGGGTCAGAATCAGTCTGTTCTGGCATCGAGGTGGATGTTACCTCCTGACCGTTGGTCAGTCCTGCCTGCTGCAGATCAGCATTACCGACTTGCAGACTGAGCGCCGGTCACCTGAGTCCTTTAAGCAGTTGCAGACTGGATACCGTTGTCATAGGCTTCCTGCACTTACACACCTATGCCAAGGTTATTTTACTTCCGGCACTAAATGCAGCTGGCTTGAGGTACGTCTGGGGCCAGGGCAACCAGAATGTGTTAGAATATGCTACAAAGACACAGATTAAACATATACAGGACAGTAATGTGAAAATATAAACTGGAACTCTAATGGCAAATGTATTTATTAGTAGGATTTATTGCTGACATACGGGCAATGTAACTGAGAACTCAGTGAAACAGAAATTGATGTGATAAAATTACTAACTTCTGACATTAATCTTACTAAAAAATAACAATTTCTGCCCAGTGCATCAAGATACTGTATGGTGTGGTTGTTGTTTGGTTTTTTTTTCTGCACACATTGGCAGCTGCTAGTCTGGTAGCCAGATAGCGAGATGTCTTTACTGTTTGTTTTCCTTTGTTCAATTGGAGTTGAAAGAGCTGAGTATTTCTGCAGTTCAGACTTTCTAATGAAGCCTTTAAAACAAAATCTGCTGCCCTTTTTTAGGGAACATTTTTTATTCAAAGCTATCATCTCATTTAAACGTGTGCCAGTTTCACGCCTGATAACTTTTCTAGTAGTAATTCCTTACTACTGAGAACCTAAATATGACGGTTCCTGAGTCTTAGATGTCCGGTTTCTTGTCACTGGGTAAGAGAATTAGACTGAGTGGCTTCAGCTGGGGAAACATCTGCTGGAGTTATGAGCTGATTGCTGGCTTTTGGCAAAGCTGGGCTCTAAATCATTCTGTAGTTAAAAGAATCCATTCTGGTTATTTAGAATTGAAATCATTAGATGGGACCAAGTCATAAAGCAGTTGTTTGTTGTTTTTGTTTTTTTTTTTTAAATGGTGAGAACACCTTCTGGCAATTTCATATATGTTTAATTACTATTGAAAACGTTTATAATTGGGGGATTTCTTGGTAGAAGGTATCTTTCAGCACAGCAGAACTCGCAGTCAATGTTTCTTAGATCACAGTGAGAATCCCCAAGTTTGGCACAGCACAGGCAGTCCTGTTTTATCTGGGCTGCATACCTCCTGCTTAAAAACATTTTTACTTTTTGCCTTCTACCAGTTGGGGAAACAAGTAAGTTCTCTACTAAATGTTTGGCTGTTGCTCCAAAACGGAACGTATATGCTATGTGTTTCAATTAAAAGAAGCCCTGTAGCTAAATGTGTTAGTCGCAGGCAGAGGCCAAGTGTATCATTATTCTGTAGGAACAGCAGTCAGGATAATGAACGGCTGAGGACAGTGGACAATGGAAAGTGAAGCATGTCGTGTCAGCGCACTGTCAATGGAGTCTGGGCATGCTTTGCATTAGAAAGTGCTGTGAAATTGCAGGGATGTGGCTGATCTTTGGAGAAAGAGTAGAAGGTTGCCTAATGGCACGTAGTAATTTTCAGACTGATTTAATGCTATTGCCATAATAACCAAAAGACTTTAAGAAAACAGCTTTGGTGTTTAGTTCTTTCCTTGCTTTGAGACAAACAGAGGTTGTTTCTGGGCTTCCAGTGCATTTACTTTGAAACAAAAGAAATTAAAATCCAAAAGAGACTTAGTCTGGTATACTTGTCTTTCCTATGAAGTATATCCCTTATGTAAACAGCTTAGGTGAGAAGCATGTTATATTGGAGTTGGGACTTCAAAAATTACACTGGAGAAGTGGCAAATCTCAAAAACAATATTATGTACATGATCAGCCTTGTAAATACCGAGCTCCGGATTCTGACTCTGTGTTGCAGCTGTTAGGCATCTTTCTGAAATGAGGACTGCAGAGGCAGCGTACCACTAGTGGCAGAAGAAAAGATAGCAGCACGGAGAGCGCATGTTGCACAGAGAATGAAACCAGTGAGTTTGGAAGAAAGGTGGTGGTGAAAGGTGGTGAACAAGTTGAAGGGAGAGAGTAGCAAAGTGCTTATTTTGCAAACTAAGAGGATGTGTTACTTGCCAACTGTGCATATTATCTACAAATCTGGGAAAATATGGAAATTGAAGGAAAAAATAGTAATATTGTTCATTTTAACAGGTCACAAAAAGGTAGCTGACAGTGCTGAAAGAATACCTATTTTAAAACAGATGTTTTTAATATTAATACTATCGTACAGATTGCTGGAGTGTGTAGCACGTTTATGTGCTTGCCCCTTGTCTAAAGTGGCACACTCTTCAGAACAATAACATATTTCTCTTGAGTTTCTAACTGTTGTAAAAACGTGTTTGAGCATTATTACAGTTTCAAACAGAAAACAAAACAACTGCAAGATATAATTTCTGTTCTGTTTAGGGGAAGCAGAAGAGAAAATAACTTTAGCCACGTTTCCCTGCAGATGTTCCACTTGAATATAGAACGATATGGTGCACAATAGTTACTTAGGAAAGTGGTATTTGAGAGTGCCACCTATTGCTAGAAAAACAGAACTGAGTATTTTTGTTATGTGTATGTCTAAATTGAGCAGAAAAGTGATTGGTACCTGTTCATCTCTTAATTATTTCAAGGTCATTTTAGCTATGTGGATGTAAGTTTGTCCTTCTTTTATGGCTATGAAATGGACTTATTTTTTAAAAAATGGATTTCTCATACAGTAGCATCATAGATGGTGTGTTAAGTTTCTATTCCAGAAAGTTTGCAACTATTGGCACGTGGTTGAATGCCAGTGGCTGTATTTTGGCTGAACCTGTTTAGCCTGATTATTTCCTCCTCCTCCCCCCTTTAACTGATGACATTAAAGTTCATGTAATGCACTAGAAGATTGATCCTAATAATCCCAAAACTGCTTTAGATTTAGCAAAACACTGAAAGTGTGTTTTTTCTAGTGCTTGAGTTTTAGTTTTATATTAAATGTGAGGAGAACAATTTTTTTTTTTAACATGAATCGAAAAATTCTCTGAAAAGTAACTGGCTAATGATGAAAATGCTTTGAAGACAAAGACTTAATGATCTGGATGCATCTTAATACTTAGTATCCTTTATCAGGTCTTTCAGTTAGTAAGCATGAAAGCTGATTTCTCCACCTGCCCTTTGAAGGATGATATTTGTTTTATTATAGAAGTATAACTAATGCTAATGGTAAGAATAATGAAAGATTTATAGGGGCAGCCTGAGATCAGTTTTAAGTTTTAATTGTGGTTCTTAGAATTACTGATCCTTCTTACTGTCTCAGTCCTGTTGTTCATCTCTACTAGAGAAACACCCTACCCTAAAAAAAAAATACACATTTTTGGCTTGTAATCTCCAAGGGAAAGAAAACATGTCTTCTCTGCATTGTTTTCCTCATGAAGGATCTAGAAGGCAAGGTAAGAGCACGAAAAGTTGGAGCAGCTTGGGAGTAACTGGTTCTTTCTCAGGTCCAGGCAGGTATCTCTCAGTTTATTGCTGCTTCACGTAACTAATGTTCTTTGGCTGAAGCTGTCCTCCTTCCTCAAAGATAGACAAGTCTTCTGTTAGCCCTGCTGAGCTTCTGAAGAACTGGATTGCTGCAAAGCTTAAGGGAATCAAAGGAAGGAGCTCTCAAGTGTACAGGCATCTGTAGATTTAAAGAAGGTTCAGAAAGAGAAATAAAGGATGACCTACCCCTCTCCTGACCGGAGACATGATGTGGAGAAATCTGACTTCATCATCCTAGTTAAGTTCAGGGCTGAAATCTAATTTAGCCAATTGGAAGGTCTGTCTTTATTGATTTTATAATATTTTTTTTTCCCTTTCAAATGATGTCTAAGTTCCTTTTCTCCTAGTTGCATCTTGGACCTGAATTTGAGGTCGCTTGTTTTCTTTGTCCCTTTCTCCACTGATGCCGGATAGACTTTGTCTTCCCAAACATGTTATAACATCATCTTTTTCCCTGTATGTTTGTGTTTAGCCCCTCTGTCTTTCTCATTCTGAATGCTGCGACAGCCAAAAGCAGCATAAAGCCTTTAGCAACTACACTTTGCAATCTGGAGAAGGGGAAGGATGTAGCTGCCTAACCATTTACTTCACGGATGGATTTTGTATGCTCTCTCTTGAATCTCCATGTTGAATCTCTTCTGCAGTCTCTGTTCCTATACATTTAATCTTCTGTTTTGTGTTTGTAGCTACCTGCTCTCTGGGTGTTCCTTAGCACTGGTCCACCTGCTTTGTTGTTTTCTTGTTTGCTCCTCTGCCTGTGATCTATCCACAGAACTAGAGCACCTGAGCAGAACCATCAACGTTTCAATTCTTGGTGCAAAGTTTAAACCCCCTTATAATTTCCCTAATGTGGATCCTGTTGACGTAAAAAGGAAAATAATTTTCAACAGTTAAATTATATGTCTTTGTAGGAGTCTGTATGCCCTCTTCTAATGAAGTTTCATGTTTAAATGAAGTTATGTACAAAATGTTTGAGCAAAGGCATCTGGAATCATGTTCGTATGGGTGAGCAATGGGGCCAGCAGATGGCACTTAAAGTTGAAAATGAGAATGGGCTTGAAAGCTGTTGTCGAAATATCTTTAAATTGGATATCTGTGTTTAAAAATAGAATTATTTTTTTTTAAATGTTAGCGAGCATCATTTAGGCCAGGGATATTTGCATCGTGACTGGTGCTTTTTTTGGCATTGTCTTCTACGAACTATGTATCTGTGGCCAAACACCATTATACCGTGGAAGAATTTGGGAACTGAAGGAGAAAAAGTGCTCCCCATATAGTTTAAGGTGTGACTTTACTGAAAGAAATGCTACCTTTGTTGTGACCTTGCATCATCTAAAACTGAACATAACAGCGTATGTTAAAGCCATCCTTGAAAAACTTTTTTCCCAAAAGTGGGTGCTTCTGATTTCTTTTTAGTTGTGATTTGATTTATTTTTTTAATTAAAAAGCAACTGAAATTGGAGAGCACTGCAACCTATTAATTGATTTTTGTGAATGACGGTGAAATGACTTAACACTAAATAGTAATCTCTTTCTCCTTTCAGTGTCGATATTGTTATCTTGTAATACAATACTAACATATGATTATATCTGCTATTAATGCATTTAACAGTAGATGACAAATTTTATGAAGATAAGAAGGGCCTCATGCTCTTCCACTTGCCCTGGTGTAAATCAGAAGTTACTGCCTTGAATTGAAAAGATTTATTCTTGTGTAAGAACTTACTGGTGTAAATTAGGAAAGTCAAGCCTGACATGTGGTGATGTACCAAATTATATTACAGGATATTTAAATTCTGTCTCCCACTGTGAACAGCAGGATACCATTTTTATCCTTCCTGTTGAATGCAGAATCACTTTTCCAGTTATAAATTGAGCCTGAACAGAGTGCTCTCAGTATTGGCTGTTCCTCTGTTACTCCACATACAGAATATATTAAGACACCTGTTCATCCTTGTAAGGCAAACAACAAACAAACCAAAATACTTTCCTGTAAACAAATTGTTCTGTGATTAGTGGAACTAATGAAGCTTCACTGCCTGCAGATTTCTGTCCTTCATCTCTGAACCCCTCAGCAACCCTTCCACCAGAAGTATTACCAGTTTCTCTTGGCTCGTATTCCTTCTGATCTTCTCTTTGTCCTTTTTCCCCTACAGTAATGCCAGTTCCTGTTCTCCTCCATCCTTTAAACCTTCCTACAATACCTTCCGCAGGTTCCTCCTGCCCCTTGTAGCCATCCGCAGCACTTCTGCCTGGCCCTGGGTGACACCGGTGCTGAGTGGCAGCTGGGCAGCTAGCAAACAGTTATTAGCCTCAGATTTCTCTTCTCGGAGGTGATGCTAATTTGAGTCTCTTGTTTTACTGTCAGAGATTTTCTCAGAGCTCAGGAGAATTTAATATCTTCAAGACGACTGCCCTCTTAAATGCATAGAAATGGATCAACAGATAGTAAAAATGTGTCTTTATTCCCTCCTCCTTGTTCCGGTGATTGGTCTTTGTTAGACTAATTTCGATTATTTTTGCTAAACTGCTGCTCTTTCTCCTATCTTGCTCTCTCTTGCTTTGCAAATCAAGTGCAGTGGTTGCCACCCTTGTAATGATATTATTAACTGGATAGAAAGCAAGCACAGATCAGGAAGGGAGTGCTTCGCCCCCTATTATTTTAAGGGCATGTATGCAACTTTCATTAATAAACTTCTAGATCTTGCACTTGAGGACAGTATGAAATGACTGCCTTTAAGCATACCAAAAAGAAAAGAGGAAGAGGAATACTGAAAATCTTTAGCTTCAAAAAATAAGAGATAGCAGTGTGCACAATTACAGCATAGAAATGATACTGAAATGTAAATAATAATGGAATGTATGTGGCTGGAAGGAACTTCTGGAGCCCTACCAGTTCCTCCTACTTTCAGAGTCCCTCTGGAGTTCTAGTCTGGCTTCCTGCTCAAGCAGAGTCAACTGGAGCAGGTTGCTCAGGACTGTGTCCAAGTTGGGGTTTGAATATCTCTGCAGATGGAGACACCACAACCTTTCTGAGCAACCTGTTCCAGTGTTTGACCAGCTGCACTGGAACGCAGTGTTTAACCGGAATGTACTGTGTCTCAGTTTGTGCCCGTTGCTTCTTGTCCCATCAGTGGGCTCTTTTAGTTCACCCTCCCTTCAGGTACAAGTGCACATGGGTGAGAGCCTTCTCTTCTGCAGGCTGAACAGTCCCAGATCTCTCAGCCTCTCCTCATACATTGTAACACACAGAAGTGTGTGACACACACACAAATGTGTCCTGAATATAATTTGACCAGCATAGTATTAAGGAATAAATGTCACAGAATAAAGATTCTTACTTGAGAAAGAACAGTTCTGAGAAATAGCCTACATGTGAACATTTGCTTTCCTGGTAAAAGCAGGAAAAGGTGTAAAAAATGTGAGAGCTGAGCATCACTATGTGAAAATAAAAGTTGGATGACAGTCTGTCCTTAAGATGGTTTTGTGAGGATTCTTTGCAAGTAGCATGATAATGTACAAAATATTTAAAAAACCTAAACCCAACAGACATTCAGACAGAATTTGTTAGCCATTGGTACCATTGGGTACCTTGCTGGTATTTTGGTTCGTCATGTTACAAATGGTTAGCCATTATGTTTATAAAGTTTTATACTTTATATATCATATCTTTTAAAATCAGCCAATACTTGTTTTGAATCGCTGAACACTGAGGTACAAGTTGTCATATTCTTTTATAAACCAAGTATTTTTCAGGTTATTTGAAATTCTCTGCTCTGAAATTCAGATACTAATTTAGATACTAATGTTTTCCAGAGGTTTACTACCTAATAGTTGACCTGCCCATGTATGTAAGGATATTTAATTTTGCCATTATCATTGTAACGGGGAAACTGTTAAAACTTTTTGCCTATGATTGTTTTAAGTTAGCAAAGCCAGGACCAATCAGTGTCCTTTAAAGCTCTACTTTTATCAGTGGCTATGTATAGATTCACTGTCTTGGATTTTCAAGCATTAAAAGCTTATCTAAGTGTATTTATGCTCACCTAGGTGCTCTGCAGTATTCGGTATCCGAATGCCAGTACTCTCTATTGAGGCCTTTAAGCTCATTTGTTGCATTGAGTCTTTTCTGTGTTTTGTAAAAATGAAAGCATATGCAGTATTTTCTTTATCAATTTGTATTTAATGAATATGTTAGCAAGTTTTACAGTTGTCCCGTTTGCTCAGTGAAGAGCACTGGCAATAGAAATGGCTGGGAGCAGAAGAATTACACTGTGCTTGGCAAGATGGCTTTTGGCTTAGCCTCACAGCACCAAGTATCCTGGTGAATATGGTTTGTTTTCTCTATGTGTTACTTTCCCAAAGGTGTACTTAAAAAAAAAAAGTCTCAGTAAATACATTTTAAAAAAAATCTGAGCTTTTTAGACTGGAATGGTTGCCATATAAATATACAGAGCAGAAATTTAGTGTAAATGAATAAACCACTGTCGGTGAATCCTAGGCTGGCGAAGAGTGTAAACGTGGATCTTCAGGGACTAATGAGTACATGAAATTATTTCTTTTAATGGGGGCCTACTAATAAGCCATAAGCATTTATAGATACGCATGTTTTATTGCTCTCTGGTGTCAAGGTCCTGGTTTAAGCCCTGAGCTAAGGAGTTGACAGGTATTGTAAGAGGCAAGGACTAGAAATAATAAACAGAACCTACATTATAAAAGAGCAAATCTGTCTTTTAACTACAATTTGTAAAAGTAAGTTGGCTTCAGTCCTGTGATAAATATAACCCTTACCTAAAGGGCAACTGGCAACTCGCTTCTTAATTCTCTGAATATTTGATACTGCTTTGAAATTATTTTGGAAGCAACAGCCTATACCTACGCCAGATTTTTTAAATCACTGTTTTGTTGTTTGGGTTTTTTAAATGAACTGTGAAGGCTCTTGCCTTTTCTACTTTCATAGCTGAGAGATGATAGGACTTGAAAAAATATAATATTAAAATATTATTTAGAAATACTGTATTTTTATTTCTGTGTTTATGTACCTCATTCTGTAAAGGTAATTAGGTAAAAAAAACCCGACCCAATAAAAAGATGTATGACTTTCTCTAAACTGCTTAATGAGGCCTAATATAAATCTGAATTTCAAATCACATTAGGGTTGTCGTATGCCCTAATTTCAAATGACAGTTCTGGCTTGCCACTCAGTTGGCCTTTTATTTTGTGTCACAAATTAACCACCCATGTGGTTTTATGTCGCTGTTTTATTAGAGCAGTGCTATACTTAGAGATGGGGAAATTTCATTATAGTAGTTTTGTTAGAACACAACTCACATTTTGCGGGGAGGAGGGGGAAGTAAAGACAGTTTCAGGCCATATTTAGATATTTTAGATGTGGATAAAATAAAGGAATGAAGAATTTCTTCTAGTTTTCCACACTTCCTAACAATACAGTTCAGTGTGAAGTGCAGTTTATGCTCATTAGCAGCAATGTATCAGCATCGGCGTGCTACATTGCTCTTCAGCAGCCACTGCTGTTAATGGCTGACTAATATTGTATACAGTGAAGAATGTATTTACAGGTGAAGCAGTTCCTGAAAATGTATGGTGTTCGTGACACTTTGTAAAACAGAGTGTCTGCTATCTGTAATTGAAGAAACAAGATCTACTAAAATCATGAAAAGAGAAAAAGCAACTGTGAACTGTGTGGGGTGTTTTGAATCTGCTGTTTCCTGAAGGGGATTAGCATCCTATAATGCGTATTTTTTTTGTTCTGTGGCTTGAATCTTTGTCTCTAAGTCATACCATTTTGTGTGTCTAAATAAATAAGGTAATACATAGGGTTTGATGCACTGACTTAATACTCTGGAATTGGATTAATAGTCTGGGGAAAGGTAAAAAAATGTAACTTCTTGTCTTTATTTGCTAGTGCAAAAGGCATTATCAAGATGAGCTGGTAGATACCAAGCCAAATAATTCTCTCCTGCCTCTGTCTGGAGGTAGGGAGATACTAGAAGGAACAAGAAATAGAATATAGGCCAGTATGGTTCAGATCGATGGCCGTAAGTGGATACCTGGGGACAGTAAAAGAGGCAATCATAATTGAAATGCCACTTACTCTTTCCGAAGCTTTCAGCCCTTTTGGTCCTGGGCCTTCCTGAGCTGGATGTGGTCTCGGCTGCTTGGAAAACCTCAGTGGGGTTCTCTTCTGTGGATCTTGCCTGCCTTTGCTTAAATCCCTGTAAACCTGTGGCCTCCCCAGCATCCTCCAGCAAATGTGCCTTTGCAGTGTAAAGAGCCACCTTTTTTAAGGAGGGGGGAAGAAAGAAAAAAAAAAAAAACGTTTTGAACCAGACTGCTGCTAGTTCTGTTTGATGTCCCTTGGTTGTCGTATGGAAGGAGTCAGGAAGGTCAGGATAACATACCTTGCGGCTTTCTCTTTGGTGTCCTTTCCTCTGAGCGGTGTGATTTTTGTCAAGGGGGCATATGGTATGTGCATCACACAGTGTTTGCTGTATTGCTGTTGTCCGTGCTGTTCGAGGGGTGGGATGAGGCGGCGCTGCCCTGTGGCTCAGGGAGGGGAAGCCTTCCTCCTAACTGCCCGGGCAGGGGAAGGGAGGATGATCACTCCTGTATTGCTCAGTCTCTTCAGATCTCATCAAAGCACGCTGGGATTTTGACCACTTAGTGTAAAGAGCTGTGGATCATGGTATTGTTGTTGTGGGTCTAGTCAGTTTACAGGAATGCATACCTGTGCAAGATTAGGTACACGACAAAGGCATGCTTATTCAGGCTTTCAAATGCACGTGCCTTCAGCAACTCAGTTTAGCAGCTCTTCATATATAGAGAGGAGTGTGTGTGTGTATCCCTTCTGAAAAAAATGATATAAATATTTATACATACACAGACACAGGCATGTCTCTGAACGAGAGAGACACTCTCCTGGAGTTACTTTATTAATCCCTTTTAAAGAGACAATATACGGGTTATCTCAGTATGCTTGTAAATAATAACTCTTATGCAAAGACAGTGTTTGGAATTGCAATTACTATTGATTTTTCATAAAATACTATTGGAATAGTTCCTCATTTATTTGAATGTTAAGTTTTGCTTATACCCAGACCAAATTACACTTGTACATCTAGTGGGGCCTGGTGCTGGTGCAGAGTTACCTTCATCCCACCAAAACAGTGTTTCTTAATGCTTGAAGTTGCTTCAGGTGCCTCTAAGTTAGTGGCTGGTGCAATGCAAAGAAGGAAAGACCAGGACTTTATTTGCAGGGTGTGTTAAGGATTCAAGGCTACAAATCCATTTTAGGTGTTGACCAGCTGCAGCTGTGTGCCAGCTGATGCTCCTAGCAGCACTAAATGGCTGCTGGAGAAAGATCTTCCTCCTCCCCTGCTGATACTCCCTTCACTTTCTGGTAGCCCTAGTTCCTTTCATCCTCAGGTGAGCTGCGTTTGCCCTAATAGGATTATCCATCTCTTCTGCTCCCTTTGCCCCTCCCCTGATCTTTGCAGCTTCACATAAGTGACTGTTGCTGTTTGAATCTGGTTACCATGATGCCCATCTCTGAAGCTTTGCAGTAGTTCTGGAAGTTAATGGTATTCTGGTGTTTTCACTGTAAGTTTTATTCTTTTCTCCATTTTATTTTATCCTTTCTAATTGGCAGCTCTCAGTGTAAAGTAGTGGTAAATACAGTCTTACATTTATTTTCATGCTTACAAGTGACGCTCCCGATTAATTTGCTCTGGTTATTAGCTACTTGGCTGTTTGTTTATATCATTTCAGTGAATCCCTTGGACTCATTTGAGGTGGACTGGTAGTTGTGGTGTTTGTGTGGGCATGTACCTACGCTAATGCTTTCCACCTTTTAGTACTTTCTCAGGTTTATGCTGTAGTCTTTACTTTACAGTGATGCTGATTAATGTTTTGCTTAGTTGTTACTCAAAAGCAAAAACTAAACTAAAACTAAATATCAAGAGAGTGGTTTTCTTGTTGGTCGTACAGATTGAGGCTTTACTGAGTCACAGGCTGTGGTGGGCACAGCCCTGAATGTGTTTCTTGCTGGTGTCCTGCACACCACCAGAGAGCCTTTCATGAATCTTACTCAGATGCTTTGCTTTCGCCTTCCAACTCCTTTTTTTCCTCTTGAGAAGCTAATGAATTCTTCACAATTAGCCTGTTCTTCACTCTCCAAATTATTGATAGATGTTTTCTGTTCATCTGATGCTTTTTCAGTCCTTTGCTTTGTTTTATTTGCAAACAAGAAGTATTATTTGTGGGTGGTAAATATACACTGTGTCTGTTCTTGAAAAATTTAATAAACTTCCTTTTCAGATTTGTCTTTTTAAATTCATAGGAAAATATTTGATTTAGTAATTTCTCTGCTGGAGTTTTTTGGTCTCTTTCTTTCAGGTTCTTCCCCTTGCAGTTCTAGGAACTCCTGATACCCTGGAACAGGACAGAATCTTTGAAGTTTGTTATCCAGGGGTTTGTCATCTATCTAAAGCACTGTTTTGTTATAGACCGTGGATAAACCACTCAGCAGTGGTAGTGAATGTTTTTTTTTCTTTTTCTCTGAGCATAATTTTGCTTTATTAGTGTCAGCTCTCCTGATTCGTATGCTAGAAGAGGCTTCTTCCTGCAGGGATGGTGCTACAGCTGTTGCTTGTTAAACACCAACTTTTAGTCTTACTCAACTGTAGCATTTTTAATTTATTTGTGGAATCGTGGATTCCTTTGTGTTTTGGATGACCGTATTGCTTTGCTTCAGCTTCTGCATTCTTTCTCCCTGCTCTTCTGGATATATATTTCAGTAGATACGTCACAAAGGCTGGTATATTTTTCGTTGTAACTACTTTTCTTTTAATTTGGATTAAGGTTGCTGTGTCTCTGAAGATGTGAGCAAAGTTACTTCTCTGATGTATTGTGCGTTGTATTCTGCTATGATTTACCCGAGATTTCCATTCTCTGCCTCTTGCAAGCAGTGCTACTGGATTTTTGCCACGGTCTTTCCTGTTGCCGTCAAGGACTGCGTTCCCATTCTTGTTGACTTGGTCAATATTTCTCTTGAAAATTTAAACTGTTGTCTTCAACTATTACTAATATTCATTAGAAAGAAGGATTAATAGAAATTGTCTGTGTTACGTAGATTTTGCAGCTCCCTGGCTTTTATAGGCTTGCAGCTGTGATATTCCACTTCTGTCATTACCGCGTGTGTAATCTGTAACCTTCATCTAAGAAACACAACTCATTAATTAATCATTAACAAGGGCAAGACATGCGACAGCATGGAGTCTGCCAAATCCTCTGTCGAAGTTTTTAAGCGTCTCGCTGCTTATAGATGCCATCTCAGTAGCACTGCCAGATTACTCTATAAGGACCAGATCTTGCAGCATATAGTAAATCTATGGATTTTTATATCAAGTACTCCAGTGGCACTCCAAGTAATTTACAGCCTTTCTTTACGTTTCGTTAACCCTCCTGGCACTCTAACGAGGCGCGCTGTCGCTGCGGTTAGCAGCACTGTTGGTGTTACCTGAGATTTAAATGGCAACAGAGGCGGTGGCCGCAGTGCGGTAAGCGTTTGTGTGTCCCCTGGTACCAACAGGCCCCCGCTGGGGTTTGTCAGTCTTTACCCGTACCTCAGTTTCTCTGGCGCCGGGAGGGGCTCTGGAAGGCTGCGGCCCCGCGGCGGGGCGGGGCGGGCGGGAACCGGCGGGAACCGGCCGCGCCCGGCAGGGGGCAGCCCCGCCTCTCCTCACAGCGCCCGCCCTGCGGCCCCGCCCGCGCCCGGCGCCAGTACCGGCACCCCCGGCCATTCACCCTGACAAAATGACCCTGTTTTACTTTATTTTGAATGCAATCTTAATTCTCGCTTATCTTCTTCGTTGATTAATTGACAGTCTGATGACAATTCTGTTGTAAACTCGCAGTATGGCCGTGAAGCAAACAGGTGCTTTTCCAGGTACTAGAAATGTATTCATTCCCCTGTTCCTCCTTCTACTTAGAAAATAATTATCTCTCATCGTTAGATGTTGATAAATTAGAAGAGAGACGGAGTCTCTCAGACTCCAGAAATGCTCAGAGTCAGTGACGGGCCGGTACGTGGGACGTGCCCTCTCTTTTGAGACATAGTGTACCCTGTTTATTGTGATGGTTGTGTGGTATCTGCTGAAATTATTTTTAAAGAATCCGGTATTATTTGTTATTGTAAGAGAAGTCTGAGAGGAATAACTGCATCCTGTCCAGTTTTGCTGCTTTTCTTGCTTGGTTTCTCTTATTTGTAAATGCTGGCAAATGTATACAAATACTTCTCACCTGTCCTCTTACAGAAAGGCACTTACAGAAAGGTAAAAACATTATTTGTTAGAATCTAGAGAGACATTTCAACTTGTCAGATGGCATTTTTAGTCAGTCTTGGTAACGAGTAGCTTTTCAAAAACTCCTGTAATGAAACATGAAACTTGTCTTTATTTTTGTTAATTAATTTACTACATGGATTTAGGATGGTTTTTCGTTTGGTTTTTTGTTTTATTCAGTTATAGCTAAACTCATTCATCTTTCTTTGGAGCTCTCACGTGTAAAATGGGCCAAAGGAGGAAGGGAAAGCTGTCATTGCAGCACTACTGCCTTTTTTTAGCGTCAGAGAAGCAAAACCAAATGCTTTTAAATCTCCTATGAGTTTGAAAAACTCTGTACTTCCTTTAGTCGGCTTTTACAGTCATTTTTGCATCATCTTTTGTCTCTTCCCTACATGTTGGTAGAATAGCAGACGTGATGCCAGCAGCACGTTGGGAGTCGAACGAGAGCCAGGGTGGCCGGCCGGAGCGGTGGGCGAGGGGTCGGGGGGCTCCTGGGGGCGGCCAGACGTGGCCCTCAAGGGCCAGCCAGGCCGCGTTCTGGGCTGCCGCTCAGGCCTCAGCAGGAGCCCTGTGCGCGCCAATTATTTTGGCTTTCAAAGTCAAAATACTTCTCAACTTTAACTGGGAGTGGCCACACATGTCTTTCCACTAGGAGACAGCTCCCCGTAATCACTTCTAAAAGCCTGTACAGTGGTCTTTCTTGAGGACTGACAAATGATCCTACGCATCTGGTTGCTCGTTTTTTGGATGAGTCTTACTTGAGGCAGATTATAGCTCTCACAAATTACTTGTTCTTTTTCTTGGTAGATTATCAGTGTTTGTATCTCAGTGTAACCTGATGCTGCTCTTACGAATGTTTCTGTTCCAAGTTCAGCAGTTCTTGAAATAGTAATAACAAACAGGGAAGGTATAAAAGAATTAGCAATTATAAGCAAATGCTGTAAATGGTACAGAATTACCAAAGCGGGAGGTATGTAATAGAAGTATAATTTGCATGGAGGCATAGGTTGATAGGATTGCACAAAAGAAAGTAAGCGTAATAGTGAAAATAAGGAGATTATGAAAGTAAAGGCTGCATTCCAACCCCTAATTAGTGAGGTTATCTGTATTTCGGCTTTTGCATTTGCAAATTAAAAGCACTGGGGGTTTTTTTCACATTGATTCATATTCTTAGAAGATCTTTTGCCATGATTCTGGCCTTAAAGATTTTACATGATACTAATGTACAATGTGTATCGAATTCTTTGTCTTATTTAAATAATTGATGCTTTATGGAAAGCTGTTGGCCTGAAATACAATTATGTCTATTCATTTCCAGGGAGATAGACCTCAGCAGTTAAGTAATGCTAGTACATCAAGCTTCTTTTTTAACCAAAAATAAGTACGATTAATTTAAATTCAGTGAAAGCAATAGATAAAGCTGGCAGTGTTAAATACTCTCGATGTTAAAAGAAAATTGCTTAAAAGTTGCGTGTGTAACAGTGGAAAGCATTAGCTTGTCTTTATAGGTTTTGGTATGTATTTATGAAATATTTGGCTCTAGTGTTGATGTGGTGATTTTTTTTATTTTTTGAGTGGGTGGGTATCAACTGTCTGAATTTCTTTGGCAGCATGACCAATCACTTCTTCACAGTTATTTCTTATCGTTCAGTTTCATAATGCAAGGTGATACTTGTGTGTTTTCCCAGTCATCTTACAAGTAGTTGTGGCTCTACCTGGATCATTTCATTGACCGGGTGAAAAATAAATCAATTGCTGAGGCTGTGGACAGGTTAGGTATTTCTTTCTTTTCCAAAAATGCTTTTGAGGGTAATGAAAATTCTGAAGAAAATGTGGGAACCAACAGGTAGTATGACGTATTGCATCCTGAGAAAGGAAAGAACAAATTGACAGAGGAAGTGGTCTGTGAAGTGATGACATGTGAGAGTACTCCAAATTAAACTTCTTGCAGTGAAGATACCTGGAGGAAAAAATGTCTTGATCGAAAAGTTTTGACAAATGCTATCCAAGATTATCATGTCTTTTTTCTTTGGGAATTGAGTAGAGGGGACATGGACCACTCCTATCTGCTAGTTTTAGCAGTGCAAGAATTAAATGACTAAGCAATCCCATTGCTTGGGTGTCTGCAGTTGGGGCAGGGAGGAGGGAAAATAAGAGGTATAAGGAAAGATGTGTCTAGAAGATTATTTTTTACATCCTAGAGTGGCTAGATTGCGTTGCCCTTCTGGAATTTAAAAACTGAGAGAGATAAGTATACCAAAATACTTTTAAAGTCTATGTGTTTTACTAGTATTTTACAGTTATTTTTTTCTTAAAATTAAACTGTTTTTTTTCTTTTCTGACAGGTCCTTCTTGCTTTTCATTGCCCAACGTGTTAAGAATTCTCTCTCGCCTGATGAGCTAAAGACACCACCCGTAACAACTGCAAAATAGAGCATTGCCGACCTCCCCTTTTGGTGAGTAGTCACAACTTCACTTTTGTATGTTGTTTTGCTTTGAGATGTGTTTATATTGTTGACCGAAGTGCTTCCATCTATGCTTGAAAAAAGCCTATAAAGATCTCTGCAGGAAAGTGTTTTTGTAGAGGAAGGCAATTTGTCTCAGCACTTTCCTTTACAGAATCTACTTCAGTCTTTTCCAGCCCAACAGTATTACTTCAGAATGCTTCGCTAAGAGAAATATGCCTTTTTCCTAAATACCTGGATTTTCATTTGCTGGAGTTGCCCATCCTGCCAAGTTCAGGACCAAATGAGCATGTCAGGAATTTATTGCTCCTGGCATCAAAATAAATTTTTCTTCACTCACGTGGGCCTTTTATTCACATTTTTAACACAACAAAAACTACTTAGTCTATATGAATGGCAGCATACTGTAAAGTTGTAAGTCTGCGTATCCTATAATATATGCTGTGCAAAGAAAAGATAAACAAAGAGAACTGCCTTTCAGATTATCTGTTCTTTTGTAGTGTCTCTAACTGCTGGACAGAATGCTCACAAGACACCCTATAATTTAATTAGTGTTATACATACACTGTGGGAATTCATGTAATTACATACAGTAACACACTTATCCCAATGTGTCCATCAGAGGAAGTAGGCTATCTTGCTTAGGAGTAGCTCAAGAGTAAAGGAAATATAACTTTCAGTTGATCAGTTCCCATAAAAACTTAAAACTCTTTTTTTTTTTTTAATTTTGAGGTTTTTATGCTCTTGTGGATTTTAATTTTACTGAATACAATTCTTACTCAAGCCATTTAATTCAGTGGCAATATTTCTTAAGAAACTACTTCTAGATTGTGTCTCTTGTAAAATAAGTCTTTTAATTGGAGGTGGTTTAATATAACATTTTAAATTCTATCACATCTTTCAAAGCATGGCAAAAAATGTGGGGTTTAGGTAGGGCAAGCACCAAATTCCAAGCAAATTCACTCACAGTGGAAAAAATCAATGTATTCTTCTGCATGGTTTGCAATGGGCCAATTGGTTGTCATTAGATATTTTCTACTAAAAGGTTATTTTCTCACTCTGACTCTGTGTTTCTTCATTTTTTAGACCGTTAAGATCTGTGCTCCCTACTTAAAAAGCAAATTATTCAAAGTGCCTGAATCTTTGAATTTTCAAAATTTATGTAGTATAAGGGAATTAAAATGAGAAAACCAGAAATGCTTCAGTGTAAGTAATTCTTCCTGTTGGTAAACAAAATCTGGTCAGATTGTGGAGTTATTTTTAATTTACTTTTATTTTTTTATAAGTCTGAGCTTCATAACTTTTTTCTGCCAATTCTGTATAGTTAGAAAAATAAAATAGGGGATTCCTGAAAATTGTTTTTACTATTCTAAATGTATATACTCTATGTAAAAGTTCATATATTTATTTTTAGGGATCTTCATAGCCCATCTTCAAATAGTTAAAGAACAGATTGACAAGTACTTCTCATGCCAAATTCCTGGAGAACAAACATTAAGTGATAAAAGATACTGGTCCAGGAGCTCTCACTTTTGCTCTGTATCTCAACTGCAGTTTGTCAGGAAAAGGTTGCAGAAGTAGGTCCTGGGTGAAAATTTCAAACCGCTTAACAGCTCAATCTCCAAATCCCCTGCTGTAGTCTTGTGTAGGTAGGGCTGGTTGGTGTGGTTTTGCTGCTATTTTTTTTTTTTTTAGGGAACCTGAATAACACCGAGTGATCTCCCAAGGTCAGACAGCAGGTCAGGAGCAAAGCTGAATGTGAAATCGCACTCATAATTCCCTGCAGTAATTGAGGTTGAGAATGTGTCCATTTAAACCTTTCAAAATGATGGGTAGATCCTCTATATTGCTTTTTCACATTGCTCTGGAAAATATTGGGGCCAGGAAGGATTTTCGGGTACTGAGGAAAAAAAAATTCGTCCTACTGCTCCCTATTATATGGCTGTGGGAGTTTACTACGGGTTTGATTTGAGTCAAGACACGTGCTAGGACAAGGGAGTTTAATGCTGTGGTGTGTGAGGAGCAGAGCCTTCCTTCAGTAGCGGTGAAGTAGTTGCTTAAGAAGATTTCCAGCAATTCCTCCAGCTTAGAGAGGAGTCCTTGCAGACCCCCAGGACAGGGGAAGAACATAAGTACTACAGAAGATTGCTCACAGTATATTAATTTCACTGATTTGAGTTTTATTTTGGGGGCTTTGAGGTTCTAGGAGACGTTTTCTCTTTACGTGCCACAATGGATTTTCCTTAGCTGCTGCTTTGGGGTTTGGAATTTGTCCCAAGTTCTGTCCCAGGTTCCGGTGACATCTCTTGTTTTCAGCCTGTTGGAGGCTCTGCTGTTGACTTTGCAGTGTTGAAACTGTACCATCTGTTCTTTATTTCTCTCATTAAATTTGTGTTCCTGTGGATTTGCTGGTGTGATGTAGAAGTGCTGGTAACTTCTCAATTACTTCCCTTTTGTGTTGTTTGCGTGGCCTCTGAGCTCTGCCTGTTTCTGCCTTTTGATTTTTTTCTTCTTTATGCAACTGACAAAGACTCGCAATCAGTGCCCAAACAAATATCAGACTCATTTCCCTCCATTGTGTCCTTCTCCAACATCATCTGTGTTATTCAGAGGCCATTGCTGTGACTTCGGTGTTTCAGCATATTTGTTAGGTTTGCTTTTCGTTTTGGGGTTTTATTTGCTTTCTTTTCAACAAAGGCTGCTATCATCCCATCATAGTGGATCAAAGCCTTTAGAAAGTAACTACTTTAAAGAAAAAACAAGTTTAACTTCTTGAACAAAACCCTCCTGGACTTATCTTCAAGGGGAGATTCAGTTTCTTAGCTTTATGCATCTTGATTGTAAATTCCCTTCTTCTGTGGGAGTGGAAAGAAAACAGCCTCTCAATCACTGCCACCTTCAGTGCTCTTCTTAGTCCTTGGTTGGTAGCATGCAAAATTTTGGGCACTTTTAGGGGTGCCACTCTGCATAGAAGAGCGTATTTTGTATGGTTTGAAAATCTTCTGTAGGCTCACATTGATAAGAATAATCAAAACTAAGTGAGAAAATTGCTGAAGTAGCCCTCTTTTTACTGTGAGGTTTACATGCCTCGCTACCATGTTTGATTTGTTAATTTCCAATGATTTTTAAAGGGAACAAAAGTATGCAAAATAATGTGAAATGTTCATGGATCTTCTAAGTGACAGGATCCGTTCACAAATGCTGTTTTTTGAGCTTCTAGATCAAAGACTTGTTTGCCGGGTTTCTGCCATATTCCAGGGCTACTTCTGCCTTTTGCACATACTTTTGTACCTTGTACCATGTTTTGGCCATCTCCCGAGAGGTACCTTCAGTGAGAGTTAACAGTAATTTCTAGTGAGTGCTTGTGCTTATTGCTTTTCATAACTGTTTAATTTTCTGGCTTCTCTCCTCTTTCTGTTCTGTGTTCTTTCCCCTTTCTAGTTCTGTGCTTGCAAACACCCTCACTGTCCCCCCAAAAAACCAAAACCAAACCACAAAAAAAACGAGAAAACAACCAAAATGCAACCACCAAAAAACAACCCTTCTGCAAAAACCCAAACTCCACTTCAGTTGAATGGATTCACTTTTATGAGACCGCATAAACGCCTTCATTGCATCTTTTAAAGGTACAAAATACCGTTTTGCTAAAATAGTTCTCAATAGATGTGAGGAAAAAGACTATATTCTCCAAATATGTATTCTTGTAAACAATTTTATTTTTAAACGTGCTGTTATCCTTCCCTAAAGCAAATTATTTCCTTTCCATAGATTTTTTGTATACTTGTGTTTTTGAATAGTTGTCTTTTGTTTCCTAAGCAGCAAACTCACAATCACAACTTGATAAATAAAATATTTGCACTCAGAAGTGGAACCACAAAACCAATGTAACTTCTGCTATTGATTTTTTTTCCTGTGTAACTATTTTGGCAGCAAAGGCAGAATACCATCCTATGTAAGCATAAAACTTACTTAGAGTAAATTACTCTAAATTATAAACTAACCAATAAATCAGTATTGCTACAGTGTTGTTCTCCCATTCCTCACCCCTCGCCTAAAATCTGTGTTACAAATAAGAAACAATGCATCAGAAAATTGTTTTGATTATTTATTTTTTTAAATGACTACAGTAAAATGGACGCTTCCTGGAATTATGAGCAATAGTTCAGCATGATGAAAGAGCAAGGATATATATTAAATTAAAATGGATTGTTGCAATATGAATGATGATTACGGAAGTAGGATTAAGATGTTACCCATGCTTTTATAAATTACGCCATATCACCAATGACTTGTTTTACTAAAATATATTCTAAGGAAGAAGAGATGCTATTGCTTTACATTTCTGTCTTTGTTATGGAGTTTAGTAGAACATTAATGGGGTTTAACTATATAGTTTTAGGAGCGGCTTTACATGTATCAGGAGATATGCCCACGCATTGGCCTTAGCACTGCAAAAATACTTGTTGAGAGATAAATTTATTTAACAGCATTTCTTCGGACCCAAGATTTGATTTGTGGAAATAAATGAAACACTGCCATTTCTCAAGTCCTGCATGAATAGATGAGAAATTAAATCTTTTTTTGGATAAATTCAGGCCTCTGACGGATGTATGGAAGATGGGAATAATTCAAGCAGAACAATAAGTCTAGGAAGACTTAAAAAACCCCAAGATTACTGTATCTTAAAATATTTTTAGTGGACTCTAGATATGAATATTCAGGCTGAGAGGCTGTAATGAGAAAAACTAACTGTATAAAAATACAAAATTACCCCTAAATGTCAAGTGAGAATGTACTGGCAAACATAACCAGATGTTTGAAATCCTGGACTTTTGATTACTGTGTAGCATACAAATTTGAGTGGTGATAAATAGATGTTGATAATTTTCAGTATTTTAAAATCTGTACCTAACTCCAAGAGAATCCTTGTACTAACAATAATCTGCATTCTGTTCCATGAAGTTGTATTATTTGCATATTTTTCATATACTTAAGTGGGATATGAGATTTTGTATAAAAAAGGCTCTGTGGAAAAAAACCAAAACATATTTGAGATTTGACCTTTGATTTTTTTTTTTTTCCCTAACTAAGGGCAGGTTTTAATACATGTCATAATTTTAAAAAGAAAACTCATCTTTCTGCTTCTATGGGAATATGGGACTGTCGGTGATAGGGTGGGGGGAAAATGCTGAAGATATTCAGGCTGCCCTAGAAAGCAAGCTTGAGGGAAATACTAGGATAACTAGCTGACTGTTTCTTAAAGTGAGGCTGAAATGGACAGATCTTGACTAGAAACTCTAAAATGGCATTCTGTGCCTGTCCTTGGGGAGCCCAAAGAAAAGAGTTATAGCTCATCACAGGTGACATTCTGTGAAATACTTCCATGTCACCTGCTACAAGCACTGAATAAGGGTATCTGAGATGAAGGAAAATGTAAAATCCTAGCTGTGGGTACTCTTGGTAATCTGTCCTTTATTTATGGTTTTATCCATCCTTGCTTGTACTGAAAACTCAGTACTGGCAATTCTAGATTTTTGTGGAATCAATTCTGAAGTCTTACTGGTGTGATTTCAAAAGAAATTTTGTGTGCTTGAGCATGATGTAGCCCTTCATGTTTGATGAATCCTGAACTGCAGTATTTCAGAGCTACTTCGTGAAAAGGTTTGCAGTCAGCATCCTTCTTGGAAGAAACCCTCTGTTTGCAATTACTTTGTGACTGGAGTTTGAGGTGGTGTGACTGTGTAGGTGTCTGATAAATGGTTTTGGTGGAATAGAGCACGCATGTGAGGAATGAGCTGCTTTTCAGTTGCATTCATTCCAGTCCAGGCTGGTGCCTCTTCCCTCATGAACAGCTTATTTTTGTGTATTTAAAGAAAAAGGAAAAAAGAAATTTAAGAGAATGGAATCTTGTGTAAATAGAGATTTTCTTCTAGGTTTTTCCTTTGCTTTTGATCGTGCTGTTTGTGATTATCGAAGTAGCAGGTGTAAACAGGTTCATTAGGCTTTGAATGCCTGTTATAAAATACACTCCAGTTCTGAATCAGTCTGAAATCAAATCGCAAGTTAACTTTTAGTCGGCAAGCTGTATCTGCTTGGAAAAGATCTTAAAAAATCAGGATTTATAGAAAGAAAACAGAAGAAGTAGAGCTAAACTGTCATCACAGTGAGAAATCAAAATGTTCAGTGCTTACAGACATTTTGGTATCGGGAAGAGCTACCACCATCAGTACTTCATCTGACAGCTATATATATTTGCCACAGAAGCTGGGACATGAATCAGTTACAATAAGCCTGAAAACAGGCTTAGATGTCATCCTGGAGGTGGCTGCTATTGACTGCAGGAAAGGAGATATTAGAGAGAGCAAGATACCTTGCAAGAATAAATCAGTTTTGAGTAATAGGGAGTGCTCCGAGGGTGCTAATAATGCAGTAGAAAAACATGTCAGTAGAGCATTGGAGAGTGACAAGATTATGCTGCACTGTAGCAGTGTTGCAATTCCAGTAGGTATATGAGGCAAGATGATTCATAGCACAAATAATTTTTGTTCTACGCTTTTATTCTTCTTTTAAATTTGAAGTTGTATGCAGGGAATGTTGTGGTTTGCTCGTTGTCTGCGAGCTATTATTTATTCGAGGTTTCACCGTGCCTTATACAAGACTGTCATTTACATAAACATTTCTCATAATGTTGGTATGTTTACAGTGACCTGAAGTGGCAAAACAGCGTGACTTACCATTGTCTTACGTGATCTACTATAGAAAGTCAAAATATACCTAACTTTCAAAGGATGGATTTTGGCGGAATAATTTAAAATTATATTTTTTGTATAATAAACTCAATATAACTGGATTTTTATTTTATTTTATTAACCTAGCACCTGTTTTTACTAGCAGATGGGTATAGTCCTGCCTTTTTTGAGCACGTGCAGTAGAAGCAGCTTTGTTTCATACAGGTATTTACTGACCTAGCTTTTTATACCCCCTGGCAATACGGTCTGTGCTTGTATAACACAGGGTTAGTTACAGTAATGTGAACATGTACATTAAAACAGTCTGCCTACTGTTAGAGAGATTTTCTGTTTTACAAGATTGCATCTTTCTTCTTGTTTTTTAATATTAGTTTTGTTATAACTAATGTTGCACACTTCATGGACAGTTGAAGTTTCGTTCACTTTAGCAGAAATCTAGCTTATTATGCAGATATTTCCTTTTGACAATGAGCATCTGCAGCTACTCAAGACATAGAGATGCTGGTGTAAGTGTCTAGGCATCTTCATTTGTTATGCTATGTTGTCCTAGAATAAATATGCAAAATATATTCCACTAGAACAATCACAATGCAAAAAAAGAAACACGCTGGTGTTTTGTTATAGGATAGCTGGCTGTGCTGCTGGTTATAAAGCAAGTAGTTAAATCCAAGTGGAAGGAATTTTCCTTTTTAAAAAAATATTCTAAATATTTGCTTTATCTCATTTTTTTTATTCAATCTCCTTAGCAACAGAAACATCTGTTTCTTTTCTCTTAGTCATTACATTCAAAGAAAGTAGCTGCTTCAAAAAGAATGAAAGCAATTTCTATGAATTGGGTAGCTATTAATTGTTGCCAAGATGTTTTAGTATGATAATAAGACATGCAACAATTGGCTTTTTTCTTTAATTGAAATATAGCTCTCTAGTTAACCTGTGCTGGTTAGGTGAGCTATAATCTATCAGCTCTTATAGTGCATTTATTGTGTGATTTTTTTCTGTGTGACAGAGACAAGAGTGAGCTTGACTATTTCTGTTTCATTTAGGAGATACTTAGTATCAATGTGTGGATTGTTGTTGCACCTTATGTTTTATTAATTTGCAACTTCAAAGCAAGTTGGTGAAGAGTTTGCCTTGAAGACAGAGGACTAAATATGCATGGCCTTACAAATATATATTTTTGTACATTAGTCTAAAATATGAAATAGTATAATTCAAAATATGAACTTTTTATACTGATATTCTTTCTCAAATTACTGTAGATTTTTCTGTAGATTTTGATAATACAATTTAAAGCTGGTAGTTGGTTCCAGAAGGGCTTACTGATCCGTAATCTTCATCTGTATGGCCAAGAGTGCATTCCGAAATCACAAGAANCATTTTTCTGTAGATTTTGATAATACAATTTAAAGCTGGTATTTGGTTCCAGAAGGGCTTACTGATCCGTGATCTTCATCTGTATGGCCAAGAGTGCATTCCGAAATCACAAGAAATTGGCACATGTAAGTGAGATTTAGAAAGAAGTGAGGTAGGACTGCAGGATCAGGATATGAACTGGTATCTCTAAGCCCAGAGAAACAAACTTACCTTTGCAGTGTTGAGAGGGAAAGGCCTTTGCTATGGCCCTAGTCTTGAGTGACTGTTATGAGTTAAATGCACCTGGGTAGACCTGCATACATACTTGAAAACTAGTGCAAAAAATGAAACTTACTTCTTGATAGTGTGAACCTACAAAACTCATCACATGGAGATTAGTAACAGCATTGGGGGTGGGGAAATGTTCAGATAGGCAAAATTGGGAAGGCTTAAACTCAACTGGAGCTAAACTAGCAAGGGCTAGACAGACTAACAAGGAAGGGTCTTACAGGAATGTATAGTCATTGCAAAAGGAATTTGTAGGTGTTCATGGGTCCACTGGTGGATGGGGAGAAATGCCAGTTTTGCCTTGCTCTTCACAAGTGAAGACTAATTCCAGACCTGTGTGGGTGTACAATCTTTGAGGAGGAGAGGTGCAGCCAGACTGATAAAAGGCTAATTTTATGCCTTTTTGTACGTGATAGCCAGCCTAACTTCAGTCCCTGGAAAGGTTGTGATTGTAGATTTGAAATCCACTTGCAAATATATCAAATGTGAGAAGGTAATCATTAATAGCGTGGATTTACTAAAGAGCTACTAGTGTTTTACCAATTTGATTACCTTTTACAATGAACTGAATAGCAATGTCAGTCATTATTGACATTTTAGTACCAATTTCTTCTTTCAGTGCACTTGTGCAATGAAGCCACGCAGTAGATTTTCTTAGATGCTTCTGCAGTGTATGTATCTTGTGGTTTTTCTTCTGTGGTTTTTTTTTGGGGGGGGTAGCATGACACATGCTCTCTGACTATAGCATGTATACAGCATGAAAAAGAAAAAAATAAAGCCTTTGGCTTGAATTTTATGCCAAGGACCAGTAAAACTTTGAACTAGAGAAGGAAAAAAGTAAAGAAGATTACTGTTATGCTACAACCTTCAATCATGTTTGTACTCTCCCTGATGCTTTCTTTTTCTTTATCTCTCTCCAACACTGAAAATAATAATTGTGTGTGAGACTACTTCTGGCACATGTAGGTGGCAAAAATGGTTTTGAGAAGCTTTACCAAAGAACCATCTGGAGCCTGTATGAGGGCCAAGAACACCGAGAGCTTCCTCCATGGAAGAACTGATTAGCTGGGTGGAGCAGTGAGCAGTAAACTATGGCTGTAATCCTTTTAACTGGCTAGCACATCAGACAGATGGGCGGGCTCTGGAAATGCCATTTCGCTGGGAGCTTTAGGTGCCAGGCCGTACTCCCCCTTAGGTTGTGCTAAAGCAGTGGTAGAAGCCATCTGCGTTCAAGTTAGGTGCGCAAAGTAGTCCAAAATACAAACATGAAACCATTCCCGATTTGTCAGTAAGTGCATGTTCTTTGTAACCAGCTCCACTTTCAGCATATGATGGATATCAGAGCTCCTCAGGGACGAGATTGCTGCAGGTGGATAAAGAAAGATGGTTTTGGGAAGGCTGGGAGGAGAGAGGCTGAGTTTTAGTGAAGACAGGCACAGTTGTCTATTCATCCTACTGCAACTTCTGTGGATGGGGGATGAGGAAAGGGATCTGCAGGAGGACCTCAGAAGGTAAGGCTTTCATTGGTTGTGGTCAGGGACAGCGTTACAAAAATGATGGGTATTGTTGTTGCAGGGAAGAGCCTTACAAAAGTACCATACTCTGGTGTCTTGCTGTGTAGGCAGGGAGGCATCACAGGCTGCTAGCAACAGATGTCTGCTTCTCTGTAGGCAGAGTCTTCTGCCTGATGCTGGCTGCTAAAGTAGGTAGATGGTCATTCCTACTGGGTGTAGAGTTTATTCCAGGCAAAACAAATATCGATCCTAGAAAATAAGAGTAACTAAATACTTGAGATCTGACTGCCAGTGTCATCTTCTATAAATATAATTAGAACGGGTATATGAAAACTCTGGTCAAGCGTTTCATGTGAGCTTGCACATGCACTTCATTAGATTAGCTTCTGACTCTCTTTCAGTTGAATTTTTGGAATAGGAGACCTTTTCTTGGAAGCAGGAGATGGTGTAAATTCTTCCATGTTAGTTGCAAATCAGGCATTGAGGAAACACTTTGTCACTTGGAGAAATAATCCAGTCATCAGTATGGTTCTTTGCAAGATGCCCTGTTGTTGTAGGAATGTCCAGAAGTT
>RSEF01000013.1:5284135-5298177 GCA_003993805.1 Himantopus leucocephalus | reverse complement strand
GTAGATGATTCCTACACAGTATTTCAGAGTCAATTGCACATTTTCTTTCATGCTCTCTGTGTGTTTAGCTTCCATATGCAAGCTATCTGTTACTGTCCATGGGTTTGGTTACTTGCTTAGGATGGAATTTATTTAGAAGAAAATGACTAATTCTTTTATCATTAAAGAGGAGTAAAAAAGTAATAGTGGGTGAAAAAGAAATAGCAAACAGGGTGCTTGACGAAGATAGTGCTCTTGGTAGCAGTGCTTCCGCATGTGTTTAATGGATATAACTCTTCAAAGTGCTTCCATAGCAAATGGTGCCTTTTTAACCTTCTTGGTAAATTACCCCTGAAGGTAATAGCTGATAATTCTGCAGCTCTTCGTGATATCTGTCCACAAGTTGTTTTTAAAGACAGACTTCTCATGAAGAATACTTCTTTGATATTCAAAGAATGAATCCCAGTCAGTTTAAAGCTAACGTGAAGAAACATGAAAAATCGTGTCTCAAAGTTTAATTCTTATTTAACTTGAAATTACTAAAGTTGGTAACAGAGGAGAAAATACACAGGTAAAGTTAATATTTTTGAAGTAGGTNGGTAACAGAGGAGAAAATACACAGGTAAAGTTAATATTTTTGAAGTAGGTGTTGGAATATAGGTGTTCAAATGTGTACTTTACCTGGGTTGAATATTCAGGATCCATCTTTTTTTCTGAACTGTTGTGGTTTGCATGTTTTTTGTGGGGCTGGAGGGGTTATTTTGGGGTTTTGTGTTTTTTTTCATTTGTTTGTTAAAACTAGCCTAAAGAACAATCTGAATTAATTGCCTTAAATTGGATCTAGGTTCTGTCACAATGTTAGAACAAGTTCTTTGTCTGATAAAGTGACACTGTATTCCTGAAATAAAAGAAAACATTTCGGGAAGAAAGCAATGAAAAGTACTTGTCTTGAAAAATGGTAGGAATACTTCTGTTGTTACCACTCTAAGACCTCATACTTATTTTGAATTGAGGGTAAATTTTCAGTAAAACTACTGCATAAATTAGTATTACAGAACCCAAAGTTACTTAGATAATGATTTAATTTTTTTTAACATTACTATAATGATTATTAATTACCGTGACAGAGCACAATCACACACACACCAATACTAAAAGCCGTTTTTTATTACATATTGCAGGTATACTCTTATATAAAAAAATCATACTATTTTAAAGAAATTTATAGTATAGACACCTTCTCCGTAGAAGCTACTGTTGTGTGGAATCCATTGTGCTCTCCAGAGAAGTTTAGAGTCTGTGGAAAAATACTTTTCCTTCACCAAAGGAAATAGGGTATTTGACAACATGCATTTGTCTACAAAATGCGAAGCAATATCTGATGAGATACGCTTTGTCAATAAAATAAATTGCCAAACAAAATGTAATCCTTCCTCAAAATACGTTTAGCCTACACAGTGAAATAAGCTACTTCCACAAAGTGCATTTTGTTGCTTGAATTATTTTGATTTGCTGTCTATCAGAATCTGTAGATAAAGTGTTTTTTTGTCAGATGCTGTATATCAACCTTATTTTATTATATATAGATAAAATACATTTAATTTGAAGGTAGACATTTGATAGGACACCTTAAACTGGTATTGGTTGAGCTGAAATGATAAACTGCAGACGTACACTGTTTGTGGTGTGAGAGGCTCACTTCTCTTCCTAACTCTGCATATCAAACAATGCCTCTGTAGTTTGTAATTCAGCTACTGTTGCTGTGACTTAGGGATATTTAGTTTTCCTGTGGTGAGTAGTTTCTGTGAATTATTCACTGTACTAAAGCAAAGTACATAACTGTTTGGCCAATTGATGTAAATGTCAGTACTTGTTCAAATTTCGATGCTTTCAGTCATGCAGTGTCCACGTGTGAACCACAGGTCTTCAGCTAAGCCTTTCCCTGACTTTTACGGAGCCCCACCAGATTGTTATCTGAGTAAGAATTTGCAGGAAGGGAAGGAGCAATGTCTAAGCTGAGGAATAGCTCTTCAATTTCTAATGAATTAGAAGTTTTTGCATTATTGTAATTCTGTTAGAAGATACAATAATTTCTTACTGATATCCAAAATTTAAAAAGATCTTCATTGTGTATAAGCAAAGCTACTTTAGCGTTTATGTAGCTATTAAGAAAGGCATAATTCTTCTTTGGAAAAGGTTGCAAAAAACTTAAATCTATATAGAGAAATCCAAGGCTCCTGTTGAGTTTTTGAACATTAGTGTATGTTGAAATTTGTCCTACAGCATCTAGAGTTCAGTTTTATAACATAATGTTCAAAAAAAGGACTACTGGGTTTCCTATTTCATAGTTCTAGTTAAAGTTAAAATCGCATATGAGGATGCCAAATTTTCATGTAAAGCAATAGAAGTTAAACCCCTTTGAGACTATCTTTGTATCAATTTAAGAAGTACTAGTTGTGGTGAAAAGTGAATGTGCAAATTGTTCGGTCGCAATTTAGAAGTACAGACCTGAAGGCAAAAGCAAAGCGAAAGTCTCCAAACCAGGTGAAGTATCTCCTGAATTAGAGTGATTGAAGGTTGTCTTTACTCAGAAGTAGTTAACAAGGTTATTCTTGTCATTGCTTGCTTTCTTGATTGCAAGAAAGATTAAAAGAAAAAGTCTGAAGAGTGTAAAACCTCTAGTTCAGCAAAAGAACTTAAATGTCTACTCAGAAGTTCAGTTTGCACTAGGATGTTTTGAATGAGAATGGAATTATGTATGTGGCTAAATAGAAATTAATGCTAAGCTTTTCCATGTTGTGGAAATGCATATACAGGGCTACAAGTGGAAAACACATCACAGGTCTGGTTTCTTCACTTTCTGTACAAATAATTTCCTAGTTGTTTCAGGAAGACCTGCATGGATAGAAATATGTTTTATTTTTGTGTAACAAAGTAGAAATTACTTTTGTTTTAAAATGTTATTTCATGTAGAATAAATTAGAAGTGCTATAACTACAAAATGTGTGTGTATGTAGAAACGGGCAAATTGGACTATTAATATTACCTGAACATTGTGTGGTGTTACCAGAAGTGCACGCCTCCTTCCTTTATCCTTCAAACCAGTATGCTTCTGTTGTTAACATTATTTGAATGAAGTGTGTCTACCTTAATGTGATATTTGTTAAGATATTTTTACCTAAATTTGGAGGGTATTATTTCCTCTCGTCCCTTTTGCTGCCATTTTTCGGAGCTAACACAATAATCATACAATGTAAAGTACACATTAGCTTAGGATATCAGAAAGATTTGACAGAGAGCTCACTTGGCAAGAAGCAGACTAATCTATAAATGATGTAGACTGTTTTTCTCTGAACAACTTCATTGCTGAAATGAGAGATGAGCCCAAGTGCCTGAGGATAACTTGGGTACCTAGGTAAATGTCAGAGCTGTTGCATTTTTCTCTATTTTAATGTAAATCAGGATTGCTCCCTCTTCCCTCATGTCATTTAATGCAGTAAATCTTTATAGGAGCTGTCTGAAGATTAATAGCTGTTGTAGAAGAAACTATGTAATAGATCCTTAAATGGTTTTTTGAATTATGTATAATTTCATGTTTTATTACCTAATTGTATATAGCACAACTAATGAAATGACAATTAAAAAAAATACAGTTGGTTTTTGATTATGTAGCTACTGAACATCAATCCATTCTTTTTCCTTCAGCTTGTTAGTGCACCAAGTGTTGCAGAGCTGAGGTGTAGAAGTGGCCTATTTATTACGGTTTCTCTTCATTGCTTAAATTCTTAGTTGGTCCTGTCATGCTGCTGCTTTTATTGAAGATACTTCTTTGGACGTAGGTCATGGAATCACGGAATTTTCAGAGTTGGAAGGGACCTCTAGAGATCATGTAGTCCAACTGCCCTGCTAAAGCAGGGTTGCCTAGAGCACATTACTCAGGACTGCATCCAGGCGGGTCGAAAAACTCCAGAGGAGGGGATTCTACAGCCTCCCTGGGCAGCCTGTTCAGCAGTCTGTCACCTGAACTGTAAAGAAGTTTTTTCTGGTGTTTGAATGGAACTTCCTATGTTCCAACTTGTGCCCGTTGCCCCTCGTCCCGTCACTGGGAACCCCTGAAAAGAGTCTGGCTCCACCCTCCTTCGAACATCTGTCTCTATTATTGCATGGGTCTGTGTGGACTTTGAAGACAAACTTCTCACAATTGCCCTCATGCAGCCTGGTGCTGCATTTGCACACTCGCATCTTGCCATGGATCTGAATCCAGGTTATTCATGTAATGTTTTATACTTCTTGAAAGGAAGGGCCCTTTGGGGGAGTCAGTCATAGATATTCTTTCTAGCTCATTTCTGTTTAGGGACAGTAGGCGAAGGAAGGAAGATGCTTAAGGACTGAAAATCAGGCATGGGAAGTTAAGCAATTGGAGCTATTTCATTGGCAGAACTCGGAGCCTATTGTGCGTGTAGGGAAACTCTACTGGAAGCATGAGGACTATCTGCAGGTATAAATGTAAAAAGAAGCTACTGTAAAAATGAGTTACTAATGATTAATGTGCAGATAATACTTTTACTACATAGAATGCTAGTTTGGTTGCAGATAGGAAGAAGTGAAATGCACAGAAAATTAAGTCTTTTAAAGTTGCTGGAAAATGTTCTTTATGTGCCATAAAAAAGAAGTAAAACTGGATGAAACAGTGTAATAGTAGAAATAGTCTAAGTTAGCTTCTGCAGCCCATTGCTCAAGTTTAAAGATAAGCCTTCCTACTGACACAAAAACCCAACCATTAGACTTTGCCTTTGGAAAGTTCTCATTAAAGAATGTGCAAAGTAGACTCACTCTTGCTCATTAAGCCACTAGAAGTATGTGTAAAACTCATAGTTGTGCTCCTTTTTATTCTGAGTGTACAATTTGCATTCAATTTTGAAAAAATGGAAATTTCAGAAAGCTACTTCTTGAGTGGTTAGATTACAATTATGCTTCCCACTTAATATATGCTACAGTCTAAATAACCTAATTCACATAGTTCTATGTGAGTTTGGAAGATGGGGGTACTAACAGAGATTTGGACTGAAAAGTTGCTCTTGAGGCATTTTTAGCTGCTGGGTGTGATAACAAGGCTTATGAGATGGTGTTTTCTGCATCTCTGTCAACTTCTTCAACCTAAATTTTGAACTTGCTCACCATGTCTGCTGACTTTGATTAAAGGCTGAGATCTCGGAGATAACTAATTTCCTGCAAGGTGACAGAGAACTTTAAAATGCTTGTGTTATGGGGAGCCCTCAGAAGAGAGGACAGATTTCAAAACGTCTCAGCTCTAGGAAAGTGTCTGTCAGTGAATGTACTGGGGCACCAAAGTCAGTCAGTCCCACCCCCATATATAAGTACATATCTTATAGGTATATAAGTATATACATATATAAGTATATATCTTACCAGCAACTGAATTTCATTAGTTCCATTGTTCACAGAATTAATAGTTTTTGTTGAGTCAACAATGCAAGGTTTCATCTTCAGCACTTCAAAAATATGTACTGTTTTTTAATAGCTTACACTTCTTATTGCTAGAAAGTGTAATAGAAAACATTTCTCAAAATGGTTATGTTGAGTTTTCATGAGAAATTAATATAAACACTGGGAAAATTAAATGAAAATGTGTATGGACCTGATAAAATTTGGTGAGGTTGTAGTGTTAACACTAGATAATTCTATATCCAGTCTCTGAGGTGGTTTCTTGTAGGCTGTACTATATTTGCACCTAGATGAAGAAATATAGTATCAAATTGTTTCCCAATATACTGACATTGATTAGAGATAAACAATATTTGAGTTTAATTAGTTTTAAGGAAGCCTAATAATTGGAAGCCAAAAATGAATGATATTTCAGTCTCAAAGTTCAGAGTATATAGAAAATGCTGGCATTTTCTCCGGGTTACATTGTATACTTACTTACCATTTAAGCACTTCAGTTGTTTTAAAAGAGAAGGGAAAGTGCATGTTCGTTTGGGTACATGCATAAGGTGGTGTTACATAGAGAAAAAATGAATGCAGTTCAGGAGTAAAATGCCCTGCATCAATTTTTAAAATATGTTTCTAAATTCTTGAAATGGTGAATATTAAAATAGATTTATATACGCTGCTTTAGTGGTTTTTTTTTGCAGCTGGCTGAAGTGATATAAACCATTTTTCTTTCTTTTTTTTAAATTTTCTGATGTCATTCTGTGTTAGTGTGCTGCCTTAAGGCTTTCACTGTCAGTTGATTCCCTGTAGCAACACTTTGTTACACCTAGGTTATTTTATTTGAAAGAAATGAACCAGCCTATTTCTCAGTGATAACTAGCTATATCTTTTGTTGATCATTGATAACAACTCTATTTAGAATTGCTGCTCCCAAGCGTCATTGCTGAGAGAGAGTGAAAAGCGAGTAGTCATTGGTGGTGTTTAGTCTTGGCCTCCTGCATCATGTCACGTGCTGTTGTAGTCCATCGTCAGCCGGTCCAAAACCTTTTCATGTCACCTCTAGCTAAAAAGAAGAAAAGTTGACTTATAAATCTTGGTTGCTAAGTGAACCAGGATCTTGCATGTGTTTACAAGGGATAGAAACCACTTTTGATATTCAATTTCAGTTCAAATGCACTGTTGCCATTCCCTTTGCAGTTCAGATTTTGCGTGTCCTTATGCATTCGTTATTGCCCTGTCATCTTAAAAGACTGTTTAGGATGTGGTAAGCCAGTAATGCAGCTGAGATCGAGATGAGCACAAGAATGACGGCATTAGACATCCATGTTTGGCTTGTATTTCTCCTGTGCACAAACACTGGGTTGAATTTGCACTAGTCAATTTTAAGGGTAAAGATATTCCCATGATTTCTTCACTCCCACCTTTATATATAGACATTGTTGGAATTAAATATTATTTTATGCATGTTCATAGATTTGTAACGTAAAATGTTTAAGTATCTGTCTCTTGCCATTTCTTTCACTTGCATAGATTAACTGATGGGAAAAGAATGAGATATGAACAATCCTAGTTCCTAGCAAAGCATGTAACGGCGTTTTGTGGATAGGACGTGATTCGGATTTTTCGGGTATTTTGTAGAAAAGCCAGGGTTGTTGAGCAAGCAGAGGTGTTTCTTGGAGCTGCCACCTAAAGATTAGCAAAAGTTCCTTATTTTCAATTAATATTTAGTCAAATATTGAATTTGTTTGTATTACTGTAAGAGTAATAACATTTCTATATGGACTTATATCTAATTTTGCAGTTAACTTAAGGCAGGCCTGTCCTCGAAGACTTGGATAAGATCCTTTCAGGATCTTGGCATTGAAAGACACTGTGTACATATTTCTAGCTGGTTTTTAGTGCATTTTTCATTACCTTAAGTGCCAGAGTCAATTCTGTCAGTTAAACAGTGCTGTCAGTTTTAGTTTTGAGTAGTGTTTTTCTGTGCTTTATTAAATTGCTGCTTCTTAAAGCCTTTAGTCAGCTCTTTTAATCTGAGCTTTTCACTATGATGGTTTTGCAGCTTCTTTGGACGTGAACTGTGTTGACATGGACAAGCTGCTTTTGCAGTACAAGCCCATATTTGCTCCCCAGTAGTGAGCAAATAATTGCATAATGTGGAAAGTGCCTTATACTGTAATTTTCAATGTGAACTTAAAATTCTCTTCTTTCCTCTGACTGTGACATTTTTTGTCACAAAAGTTGTCAGGGACCAGTGGTCCTTGAAGTGACAAAGCTTAGTGCTTTGGTTTGCTGCTCTGTCTGAACAGGCTTCCAGTAGTCATTGCGGATACAGGAATTATATGTATTATCACTGTTTGAGGGCATGCCTTTTGAAATTTTCTCTTTCCGTATTGTACATGTCATGCTTCAGTTGCTGCTTTTTTTTTTTTAAATTGTTCTGAGGTGTACTTACATGGCTGCTTTTTTCAAATGGCTATTTCTTCTTTTTTTCTTTTCTCTGTGACTGTGTATATCAGGAAGGAGGCCTAGAGAGCTGTGCCTCATAATGTGATGTATGTGAATTCTCCTGACTTCCTGTCTTTCTCAATGTTAATTGTCAGAGTTTATTTGGAAAGAGATACCAAACCCAGGAATTAGAATTATAGAGAGATTGAAAATAAAACTTCTGTCAGTCATGGGGCTCTGACTACACTGGAGTAAAATTATATGACAATTTTCTTAATATAAACCTTAGCATGCGTGATGGTAGATACTATGTTAGTGCTGAAATTCTGAGGCAATTGGATTTGTTTCTTTTATACAAATATCCTAATGTAAAATGGTTAAAAGTTGAGGAAAATGTGAAATATTTTTGGAATTCAAATGATCCTTGATAGAGCTGGTAGGATTCAGTTCTTGGGAAGGGCAAATGCAGTCTTAATCTGTAGCATAAAAAGAAGAATAACTGGCAAAAGAAAGTCATAATAAATGTTCATTTAATTAGCTTTGCAGAGGAACAAAATATAGGAAAAAAACATTGACGTAAAAAAAGTGTGATTTTAAATTAAGCTCTAAATGAGAATTGCTGTATTGATAAGTTGAACAAAAGCAACTGTCTAAGGAGGATTCAAAAAGCAATGTGTACAATTTATCAGAGTAAAATAGCTTATACAAACGTGTTTTGACAAGTTATTTTGAAGTGAGCATTATGAATGCTTTTTTGAATTGAGTAATACGCAAGCCTTCATCTAGGAGTTAATATATCACCTGGAAAAAGGCCCTAGTAATCTCCATGCAATTTTCGACAATATGAATATAATTGCAGAAAGACTAAAACATAACCTTAAAATTAAGTCAGGGAGCTTACAAGAAAAATTAAACAATGAGAAAATAAACGGATTAGCAGAAGGGAAGAACTTAAATAGGAATGGAAATAATTCAGCTAACATGAGGTTGCTCATTATATTAGTTTTGTATTAATGAGATTGTTATATACTGATCAGTACATATGCTTATTTATTTTTAAAGATGAAATCTGATCTGAAGAAATTTCATTGACCTCACGTCCTGGTTTATTGCTTGTTGTATTCCTTTAAGTGTGAGAAAGTTCAAGCAGTCTGATGCAAGCCTGCGGTTAAGTTCTTGAGAAAACAATTCATTCAATGAAGCAAGAATTTTTAGTGGTTAACTTTTAAAATACAGAGATAAGGTAGCACATTGTACCAGTTTATTCTGAAGCCAGTGAAACTGAATTTATCTTCCTAGCCTGAGTGTTTCAATGCAGAGTGTACAGCAGAATTCTGTTCTATGTGCAAGAAGCATTAAAAGTATGCTCAGGATTTATGATAAATTTAGAGCAAAGTCATGCATAGTTCATGCATGTCAATAAGGTCAGATTTTTATCCATGATATCAAAATCTATATTCTCTGGATTGCAAAGGAGAAAAGATTTCTTCATCTATGTGATGGACTTAAAAGTTCTTGTGAGATTGTTCTGCTTCAAAAGAGGGGAGCAGGAAGGTGGGAAGCTATCAAAGCATGCAGTAATTCAGTGTGATTATTCAAGATGGAATTCCTTTTGTTACGGAAATTGAATAATTTTTTTTTTGTTTTCTATAAAGTAGATACAATTTGTATATCTCTAATGTTGTATTATAATGAACTAATCAAAACATACCAAAGAACATAAATGTGTAACAACACTTGCAGTTCTCGTCCTTACCATTTTGGTCCATTTTTTTTAAGATGTAAACCTTGTCAGTGTTTGTTAGGAGAGTCCAGACATGTCTCCTACATAGTCCAATTGATGACATGTTCAGGTGAAGCATCTCAGTTTGCATCCTTAATTTAAAAGAAATTCTGCCAACCCAAAATCAAATTCCTTATAATATGGATAATGAAGTTCGTGGCTGCAGATGACAAATACTCAATGAAAACATTTGTTCACATAACTAATCTGACATACTGCCATAGTAAAAGGAAGCAATGGAATGTCACCTGCCCTATGTAATAGAAGAGAAGGTAGCTTGAACTCTTTAAAGCAGGAGATATGTGAAATAGTTATTGACGTGAATGAGTAATTGATTGATCAGGTAATAACAATCCTAATTTAAACCTGACAAGGAAATTGATAGTTGATATTGTTAAATGTTCTCTAATGAAGCAGAAAGGGGACAAAAGAAATCCTGGAGTTGTGCGAGTACGGTATGAGAGTTGCTTTGATAAACAAATGCAATATGGAGTGACTGGGAAACAATAAGAGATGATAAAAGGTACAATTTTCTAGTCGTTTTTCAGACTATAAGCATTATGTCTAGCATGTACAATGGAGGAAAATGAGGGAAATTACTGAAGCTAGGAAAACATGGCATTATCCATTGTTTGCAGTGAGTTTGCATGTGCCCTACGTTGTTATTACATCCTAATTATTTTAAATGAGCTCTATAAAAGCGTTATGTCATTCCTAAATTTCTTGGGAATTTTAAGCATCTGGGTTCTGGGAGTTTTTTTGTGATGATTTGTTCTGTGTTTTTGTTTGTTTTTCTCACATCAGATATGTGGGATTTGCAAATAATTAATAGATTTAACACATTTAACAATGTCAGTATGTAATTTCTACTTCTAGGTAAGTTCTTGCATAGGTCCCACTGTGCATGTGGAAAAGGCCATAAAAACCCACAACAAACTAAATTCACAGTTGATTTTTCTCTCACTTATATTATTGTTGGTGTACTTTTCAAATACCTCATTGAAGGCCGAAAAAAGATGATGTAAGTTACTGCTTTCTGCAGTTGTCTAATATATGCTTGTAACTTGGTAATCTGCTCTCCTGGGCAAATAAAAATGCACTTTATTCCCAGAATTCTAAGGGAAGATATCAGAAAACTTTCAGTGAAGGACCAGACTGTGTGGTATATCCCCTAGGTATGGGAAAATAAATTTATGGCTTTCAATAATTGTGATAATCATTGTACTCGATTGTACACCTTTATTGCTCATGTTAATTATTAACAGCTACTGAAGATGCATTCTAAAATGTTCACAAAATTAGTCTATTGTACCAAGTTTCTGTTTTCCGGATTTTTTTTAATGAAAATAACTTAAAGGAATGTTGAAGTTAAAACCAAATATAATTTGAATTACTATAGAAATTAAGTACTCTATTGCGTAACTTCAGGACTAGAGTCTGTGCTACATCAGGATTGGTGCACGGCTGGCAAAATGAAGATCATCAGTCCTAATTAAGCTGATCCTTTCTCCTGTGTGCTTAGAATTTTTTTTTTTGCCCACAGTGTAAATTTCACTGAACTGAAGTTTTGTGTGTTTCCAAAATGAACCAAAGCTAAACTGTGCTTTTCTAAGGTAGAACAGTTAGCATGTTATCACGCTATAATTTTTTGTAACTATTGCTTTGGAAAAATGAAACTTCTGAGCGGTTCTTTTAGGGGTACTCCACTGGGGCTTAACGTAATTAAGAAACATCACTGTGGTACAGATAACACTCTGTTGTAATAGTGGCCGTTATGGAGGTAGAGTACGCTAAAAATAAAGTAGTTAAGTCCAACCTTATGTTCACAGTAGAAAGAATAAATAGCGTGGGGGTAGTATGTATGCATACTATTTTGAAAAAAAATTTGATAATCATGAAAATATTTTTTGATGGCAAGTTACTGAAGATTTTAATGTGTGTCACAACTTTACAATTTGGATTCATAAATGCTTACTGTTTTTAGGGGTTTTTCATACTACTTGCACACAAATTTCTATGTGAGGTTAATGATACATTTAGGAGGACTCTCATTTCCATGATTCTAACTCTGATCCATAAAGCAGTGAGTTTCTACTCTGCTGACTTGCATATGTTCTGTGAATATTCAGAAGTAAATAGGGAGTAATCACAGTGTCTGTTGTAGAAGTCTTTGTAGGTTATGAACCTGAAGTGTTTTCTTAGGTCAGTAACAACAGCTGGCAGATGAAGTACCATTAAGACACTGTTGAAGACTGATAGAGTGGGCTTTTTATACTTTGGTTTAGATTCCTAGGATTTTTGTAGAGGTAAAGTGATACTGGGTACCTCTGGGGGCTGTCAATGTTGACCATAAAGCCACTGCTGTTTTCAGAACTGCTGGGCAGATGAGTATCCTTCGACTCTTGCCCCATTTCAGAATCTACATGGCGGAATAAAAGCTTCAAGATGCCTCTGCCAACTTAAAAACAAGAGTGTAGTCCTCTCATAACGTTATGCATTACTGTGCAAAAGATCAGCACTGCTGTCGCTATTATTTTATCTTTTCTTCTGTCTGACTTTTTAAGGAGAATTAACGACAGCTGCCTGGTTTGTGCTGGGCTTGCTGCCGTACAGAAGGCACTACATGTGTTCTGGGTGTATGCAGTGGCACTATTGCTACATTCCTTGGTCACTCTGAACCTTAGGCATAAATGATGTGCTGTCATGTGTACACGAAACGTTTGGGCAGAGCGGCAGAACAGGAAAGAGCTAGTGAGTTTTATTTACTCCTATGGTTAGACCACTGTGGGGTGTGGGGTTTGGTATTGCTTCTTTAACTGAGCCACATAAGTTTGAGAAGGGTGTTACTGTAAAATGAATTGTGCTTGCTTGAGTAGTATGCCATATATGTGAATTTTAATAGAAATACTCGTGCAAGAGAGAGAGTCTCTTCTTAAAGTTAAGCAACTCAAGTAATGAAACACGTGCTCAAATATGCGCATCATTGGGAATTATATGAACGGGGAAGAATTTATGGTGATGTATCAGTTACTTCCGTCAGCTCTTGCTCTGAAATCATTCCCTTTTATCAATGCATTTATTCAGAGATAATGACATCTCTTGAACCAATCAGTTCCCATTGCCAGTAGCACTTAGCTCCTGTTAGCACTCTGTGGAACCATCAGATCAGATCAAGGGAATTAATCTGTGACATGCACAGTAAAGAACAGCAGCATTTATCATCTCTAAGGTCATCCCTCACAGCAGCATTCTCAAAGCATAGTAGGACTCTCTCATAGTAGGACTTTTCACTGAATAAGTGACCTTGATGGCCCATATGTTCCTCCTTTATTTGTTTCAGATGTATAGCCTTCAGAGCACGTAGTAATGAGGAGTTTACAGAAGCTGCATGGAAAAATATTATGGTAGTGATGGCACAGCGGAACAGACTGCTAAGAATAGCCGGGGGGGGGGGGGGGGNGGGGGGGGGGGGGGTGTTCTGTTTGGTGTGTTTTTTATGTTTGGAATGAAATGTCCTGTTGGAACGTGAAATTTTGGAATTGGGGGTCAGAGAGTTCAGGCCATAGATAAAATGGCGTACCTTCCAGAACTGCAACAGTAGGAAGAAGAAGGGGAAAAAAGAAATGTATTTCTGAGTATGGTAGAAAACACTGTAGGTGGGTTAGCTGACTTTGAAAGAAGCTAATATACTAGAATTCCTGAAAATAATGGTAACTAATTAAATAGGTGGAATTGACATTGACTTGAAAAGACCATGAATTTAACATCTACTTACTGTGTCACTTTATATTCCTTTTTGTTCAACCTTGTAGCTGGGGAGCTTTTGACAGCAGAGGGTGAGGGATGTTTGTTTAATTAAGGATGTTTATCCTTGGGTCTCTATGTGATGGTGCAGTCAGTTTATCCCTGTTTTCCCTGCTTCTGCCTCTCCCTTCATGTCCTCGCTCACTTTTAAACTTCAGACTCACTTCTTTCAAATTGGACAAAAGAGTGAATGTCCTAAAGACAGACAAATTCTGCCAGGCTATAGGACAGACAATCCTGTAAGCTTGAGGGAAGACTGGCGTTATTTTGCCCATTGTTGGAAAATGGACAATTTATTGGAACTTAATGGATATTTTTTATCTTAGTATTGCTCTGGTTTGGATAGATCTTTTAGGGCATCCTTTCTACGGCTGAGGTTTCAGACATGTGGCAGAGCTGTGTCTGAGGTCATGGTTGCCCAAGGTCAGCATCCTGTAGCCTGCAGGCGTGCACAGCCAGTTCCGAACCTGCACAAAGAGACTTGCAGACCAAGAGCACGTCTAAGGTGTTGGAAGGATGTGTACTGACAGGTTTGGTTTTCTGGGGGTTTGTTTGGTTTTGGTGTGTTGTGTTT
>RSEF01000013.1:5263597-5277993 GCA_003993805.1 Himantopus leucocephalus | reverse complement strand
CCCCCCCCCCCCCCCCCGAAAAAAAAAAAAACCAAACAAACCCCCCAAAAAACCCAACTAATTTCAGGGACCTTGGGTTCTCTTGGTAGACAGAATGGTATTATTGTAGACACAACATAGACTCATTTTCAATCTTAAAAAAAGTTACTGTATATGCTGAATGAAGATTGACTACTATGGTAGTGTCTCTTTAAGGTTATTGTTAAGAGTAAGAATGTAAGAAAATGATTCACCAGGGCTGCTGCTTGTCTCCAGGTTCCTATAACAGGGAGATGATCTCAATCTGCCTTCATGCTGTTAAAATGATGCATAAGCCTACTAGCGTTCTCAAATGATGGAGTATTATTGCAGTCTCTTAAAAGTTGGGCACTGAGATAATTTGGCTGATGTTGGAGAAAGAATGTACCATAACCCCTGTGGCTCAACTTTCATTGAATAAATATGGCATGCCGCTGCTTTTGTTCTCCTTGTGTATGGAAGAACAATTAACATGTCAAAAAAGAAGAATCACAGAATGTTCTGGCTCCGTCCTGTAAAAGTGCAATTCCACACTGAGCTGTGTTTTTGAAGTTATTGCGCAAGATTCAAGGTTTTATCTCCAAAACATCAGAGGTAGTCAGCCCTTTGCTTCTTACGCAAAGATATGTTACTGAAGCTGGAAGAACTAATGAATACCATATTACTTTAGCACCTATCGTATGTTTTTAGAATAGGATATATTTTTATTGTTAGATGTAAACAGGATCTGCAATATGACAACAGCAGTAGAGTTTTAAAAAAAACCCACAAAACAAAAAAAACCCAACAACAAACCACCCCACAATGGGTTTTGTGTAGTGGTAGAATATGGCTATGATCATAGTTGCCTTTTGATTTAATTAAATCAAATAAAATAAGCTTCATCAGTTGTCCACAATAACTCATTGTGGGGATTTGCCAACGAGCTGAAGATTTCCTTTCTTCTCTTTGGCTGTAGGAGAGATACTATGAGAGATATTAAAACCTTTTTATGACTTGATTATAGATTTATGTATTTTCAGGCTCTTGGGACTTATGGCCTTAACTGTTTGGGGTTTTTTTTAAAGTAGATTATGCTTTCTTTCTGTGTCCACCCCGCCCCCTGTTTATTTTGTTAGCCCCTTATACCTTATTGGGGGAACTTTGCTTATGCATCCAGCAGTATAAAAAAAAACTATGGTGAAATAATAACTATTTACAGTTTCTAGAGAAGTGTGATCTAGTCTGAAATTTGCATGAGAGGAACTGTGAAGAGCTGTTTCATTAGGTGTTTCTATTGAAAAACTGTTCTAATTTTTGGGCGAAAGTTTCTGACTGTGGAGAAGTTTTGCATTTCTGACAATGATATGGAAACTTAAATTCACTGTAACACAAAATCAATGGAGAGCAACTTTTGTAATTTCTGATTCTCTAAGTGGGAGTGAACAGTGATTAGTTCTTCATAGGGTTGTCTGGATTTTCTTCTGTCTAAACCAAATACAGCTTGCTGATATAAAAATAATGATTGGAAGCTAAGTGGTAATGGATGAAAAGCAAGCATAGTTTCATAGTAGTGTATATTTGCAGAAGGTAAATGAATTAGCCTGTTTTTTTTGTGATTAGAGCTTCTTTAAAGCAATTTGTAAATATATGGTTGTATCATGCCCTATTTTGTAAAAAATAGGAAATTAGAAATCTTAGCATTTGCAAAAAGGCAATAGTAGGTCGCAGGCTGCAGTTACTAAATATTTGTTGCATCTTTAATCTGCACAAATGCTAGAGAATCTAATTTAGCGGAAAATCAGTCTTATAAGACAATTTTTCAGGTCGAGTTTGTGTAACTTTGTAGCATACTCTTTTCTTTGATAACTCCTCTCTGTCTTGAAGCATACTTCCTAAATCATTTAGGAGTTCAAAGACAGTTTTTTCTGAAATACATTTTAATATGCTTTTTACCTGTATTTCTACTTGTGTTTAAGAGGAGAACCCTGAGAATCGTAATGTCAATAAATCGGAACATAAATTTTAACACTAACGTGATTGCATCTATGTTGAGAAAGATTTGTTACTTCTTAAGGGTTTTCTTACCGGAAGTGCAGCATATAGGTGACTGCAAATTGCCTTTGTTTGAGGCTGTTTGTTGTGTCTTGCTGCTGGTGAAGCTGAAGTGCTTGGTGCTGTGAAAAGAGTGAGATGGGCATGCCCTTAGTTTAAATTGTGCTGTCACTGAGAAAAACCCTCCAAGATAAATATGTGCCTTTGTACTGATAAGAAAGTGTCTATAACATGTACTCAATCTTTAACCTGACTGCTATTATGTACCTTGCTTATTAGGTCTTACCCTTTCTGTGGCCTGAGTGCATTCTGAAATCCAATAGTTTTGCATAAGATGAATTGGGTAATTCTGAATTCCTGTGGCGATACCGTAACTTTGCCCATTGTACCACTCAGTCTGAGTAAGAACATAAGATGATGTAATTATGCTGGATAAATAATTCTTACTTCTTTTAGTAACATCCCTTTCTGCACCACGTGCATGGTAAAACTCAGGTTTCAAAATAAAAAATGTTTAGAGATACTGTGATCGAATGCTGTAGATCCACTGCTGCATCAACTGCCTTGTATCTAGATGGCTGTACTTCAAGATTGCAATACAGTGCCTCAGAACAGCTCCATGTTTCCCCTCTGTCCTGCTGTACTAATTGTCTCTGCAGTTCATAGTGGTCGTGTACTTTATCTGCTTAGCAGTTTTTGACAGTCCTGGTAGGTTCATGCCACTCATCCAAACTGTTGTTCTGAAATTTAGCCTGAAAACTCCCAGCCTCAGAGTTTGAGAGTGTTGTGCTTTGCAAGAGTCAAGATTTTGCCTCTTAGTTTCTAGATGAATGTAGATTCCTAAGAGCTGCTTCTACAGTCTGATCACAGATTTCTGCTTCACTGGATTTCTTGATGTACGTTTTTCCCACCCTTGATTGCTTGGAGGGCAAATCTTGCAGCTGCTGGCACTGATTGGTTTCTAAATATAGGGAAATCTTGCTGCAGGAACTTCTGAGACAGATCTGATAAAAGAAAAGGTGAGAAACTCCTCTCTGTTATCAGAAAGTGGTAGTTGAAGGTCAATTTTATGTGGGCCTCTGTAATTTATCTAGCTGCTACAACTTAGATGAAAGATTAAATTTACCCTTTTCTGTGTAGATCTCAAGTAATCAACCTTTGGGTGAGGAATTAGACCAGATTTGTAGAGTTAGTATTTATCTTTTCACCTTTGATTAAGGTGGACGGCTAAGTAGCAGTGTAATTCCTCTGTGATTCAAACAGTAAGACTAGTGACACAGTTCTGTTTTCCCCGTAAGATCTTGCAGGGTTCCATGTCACCTAGCACTCACAGTTAGGGTAGACCCCTGTGTCAACTGTTCTCATTCGCCACAAAGCTTTAACTCCGCATGAGTTGGTAATTTCTAACTTTCCTCGGCGTGCTTTTTTTCCCCTTAGTTGAAGTCACTGCCCTTGCAGCCAATGTGTGTGGGGCTAACATCGCAGAAATGTTTAGCTAAGTGTGAAATCATTACCCCGATGTGATAATTTGACAATCTGTTGTGGCAGGAGAAAATCTTCTGCACTAGCCCCAGTGGCTATGTTACATCATGCAAAACATGCCCTTTGTCCTGTGGCTCCTTCTCCATGTTTCAGAGGTCTTGTTTTGAAAGTGAGAGACGCCGTTTATTCACAAAGAATAGATCAGAATTAAATTCGGATCGTTTATATATAGAAAACCACAACAATCACAAGTTACTTTAGCCATGTCACAGCTTGGAAGCTTGATTACAATTATTCTGTACTTAACCATGAAACATCATCCCATTAATTTTCTTTTACAATGAAAACATGAAAGTAAAATACATGAGTAATTAAATATATGAGGACAGGAAAATATTCAAAAATAAGCCTATTGCATGAGGACTAGAATCTTCTCATTCCTGCACACAGGAACTTGTGTTCACTGCTTTAAGGGACGCTTCGAACACTTCATGTGCAGATTTTCAAACACAGAGACTTTTGAATTAGGAGCTTTGAAGCAGATCACTATAATGGATCAGTGCAAATCAACCACTTTCTGGGAAATAAAACTGAAAACTTACTTTGAGGGTTTAGAATGTAATGTAGTCTGAATTGCTGCTCAGGACAATTTTGGTATGTGTGGCCTTGTGAAAGGTAGCTTTAATCAGACAGAGGTGTCAACTCTCTGGAAGAGGTCTAGGATGAGAACTGGAAGATGAGGATTATGGTAAGTACTGAGGAGTTTGCCACCATTATAAAAGCAGAAAACCCAGGCACAAAGTTGGGCTTGAATTTTGGCTTGAATGTTAAAGCTTGAAATTTGCTGTCATTTGAGCTTTAAAAACTAATTGAGGTGAATAAAACAGATACCTGTTATCTGTGTGTTGCAACTGAGGAAGAGTAAAGCCAAATTTAAACATTCTAATACTTTTTTTAATGAGACTGTTGGGGAATATTTAAATATTCACTAAATTGTTTGGTTCCAGGCTTTTTAATGTGATTTTCTTTTTGAAAGATAGAGCAGGCTATTTTGTATTGTAACTTAAGTCTTATTTCTTGATTCTGGTTTTTTTTTTATTGTTCGGTTACATGCCTCTTAAAAGCATGTTATGCTTTCAGTCCCTGATGCAGTTTCATTTGTCGGAGAGTAAGGTACATTCTGTGTAAAAAGAAGTATAATACCCTCATAATTGAAGTAATAATTCAGACTGGAGGAGTAAGACTCATGGTGTTACCCACGGTGTTTCCTGCCGCAAACTTCTGTATTTGTCAATTCATATTTTTATTTAGATAAATAAAAGGCTTCTCACACTTGCAGGGGAAAGGAGGAAAAAGATGTGTCTCTGTGCCCATAAATATATAGATATGAAAGACTCAGATAAACTAGTTATAAGCATTATGAATAAACTTCTAAGTAAAGCTTAAAATCACAGTCATGAGTACTACCATTATTCCCTTCACATTGCCTTTTATCTTCTTCTTTTTTGTCCTCTGCCAGAAATGTTTGATACCTAATACCAGATCTTAATGATTTATTACTAGATGAAAGGTCTTTAATGTCAATAAAGTCTGACAGTTTGTCATGACTGCAAAAGGAATGCAACTGTCTCGGATTTAGTCACAATTTTGATCTGTTTCCTTTTTTGTAAATTTCTCCTAAAAAACCACACAGTCCTTTCTGTGTATTTTGTCACCCCCAGGAGCAAATGTTTCAGTGTTCCTTTTTCTGTTATGGAGATCAATGCCAGAAGCCTGATGCTCATGAACAATCCTATTATGGCAAACCAGTATTCACACACACTGCAAGAAAACGGTGAAGACACAGATTTAAGTTTAAAGCTTGCAAAGGATTACTACAAACAGCATAGAAAAATCATTTTTTTTGGAGAATAATTACAAGTATCGTAAAATTATCCCTTTAATGTGATTTAAACACGCCTTTGTGTCTGTAATAAGTATACATTTAATTTTGATGAGCTACTTGCAAATAAATTTACGAATGCTAGAAATGAGGATGCTTTTTTCAGTCACTTGTGTCAATTGCAGGGTAATTGTCTGGTTCTTCAGAGGACTTATGGGAAAAGCATCAGAGTACTGTCAGCGTTTGACTATGCTTTTTTATTTCCTTACTGTAAAGTACTCATAATTCAGCATAAGTTCCAGGCTCTAACCACAAAGATTATTTTATGCTAAAGAGCCTCTAAAAGCAAGGTTGAAATGCTGCTTTGTGGACTAGGTGGAAATGTCAGCTACAACCTGCGTAACAGCTGAAGAAGAGTGAAATTAAATGTATGCTAAATAGATCCTCTTATTGCGTATAGCATGCTCTTGTTGATAGAATGAATGCATTAATCAATGAGACTGTATATATATATATATGAACTAAAATGAATCTTTATTTTTACTAGCTGTTGTGCTGTTATGTGGAAGGGATGGTTAATACAGCTAAAAAGAGAGACTTGCTCATCTCATCTTGAAATCCAGATCTGCTCCTTGAAGACAGACAGGCACCTATAGAAAATATTAAGGTGTTAGGTGCTTGTGCACATGCGGTACAGCAAGAGCGTTTTGGGTAAAGGTTACAAATCTGGACAGATACTTTTTTTTTTACTCTAAGCCATTGTGTCTGGTGGAGCTCTGTGTGTGTGTTGCACAGCAGAAGATGATCATAATAAAGTGTCAGCATGATTTTTTTGCCCCTGCTTTTATCTGTTTAAGACAGACCATTAATGTTATTTCAGTATCGTGTTCTGTGGTTGAACATTCTGTTACAAATGCAAGTTGAAATATGCTGTGATATGGTGTAGTCTGGAAGAATTTGAAATGGATGGATAAGCTTGGGTACTCAGAAATAATCTTTCTTCCCTTCTGAGTTTGAGAAGAATACTGTTAAATAAGGCCTTCATTAGCTGTTAGTTAATTTCGGACAAAATACTGAACTTAATATTTAGTAAATGGAAATGAAGGTGTCTCATGCTGATTGATTTTTATTTCCCTCATACATTTTGCCCATTGCTCAAGCTGTGGCATTTTTGATACCAGCTAATTAGGTTCATTTTGTGTAGATGGACAGCCAAAGTGACTCAGCAGGGCAGAGTTAAATTACTTCTGTCCATCCTGCTATGCTTGTTAGCAAGTCATGAATATCCTGATACTGTTTTATTATTATTATTTGGTATGCTTCGGTATTTTGTTCAGAGAAATTGTGGATCATGGGCTAAGAATTAGCCCTACAAGAAGGTTTTAGTTATGTTGAAAGTGATAATCTTTTTCCTTGGAAATATCCTCTAACCTAGCGTTTTGCCTAAAATATTTTGATGTTCTAATACCTATGCTGACTCATTGAAGTATGGCAGCTGCGTACAAAAACTCTGCAAATGTTTGCCGCGTGAAGACCAGTAATATAATTTGCCTTAGAATAAATTCTGTATTTTCTAACTTTTAAAAAAGGCAGACTGTTACAGAGTTGTAAGCACTGGAAAGTCTTTGAGAACTAGCATCCTTTGGAACCAGGAGAAGGTGGAAAGGCAGAAGACTAGACAGGTCATGCCTGTCTGTTATCTACTCCAGGAAAAGAACAGGTTTTATTAAGAACACAGCTAAATAGATGCATCTCAGGGACAAAACGAGTACAATATTTTTATATCAAGCACAAACATAGTTTGCATAGACAAACTGGTCTTACAAACCAAGCAGTAGCAGCCATGCTGTTAATTTCTTTCTCATGAGAGGCTTCTATCATTTTCCATTGTATTTTTCTTTAGCATTCATCTAAGATACTTTCAACATCTTGGACATTAATTGTTCAATAAGTGGGAGCCGTTCCACTCCAACATATGAATACCACTTATATTTACCATTTCTTCCTGGATCTTTGTAGCTATCTAGTTACGCTGTTTTGCTAAGGAGTCTTCTTGATTCTCCTGTGTATTACTTTAAATACCAGTTGGGTAAGGAAAGCTGTAATGGTGCCTCAGATGTTTCGCTGTACTGAGATATGAGCCTGTTTGTGGGCTGTGGTAGCAGCAGTAGACTTCTGTCTGACTCTGAATTTCCTGTTCACTTTAATTAGGCAGAGATGTGAGGTTAGCTGGCGCTAAATGAGCGAGCACTGGTCCTCAGCATACGGCTCCCTGTGAAAAATCCCATTCTGCTGATTGACTCTTAGTATGCCAAAGAATTTTTCTTTCGTGTGGAAATTGTTTTAGTTTTATAAGGATGACTCAGTAGATTTCCAAAGCAGATGAGTGTATACTCGCCCGTAGACGCATACAGACCTATCTGCTAACCAGTATTTGCATAATGTCTGTATGTTCAAGGCCTACTTGATGATCTTTTAAGATGATGAGGGGTTTTATTTTAAACTAAATGCAAAGCCACCTTAAACTATGAGCATAAAAAGTTTAGTCACACCAAAATGCCTGGTATGATAGATTCTGCAGGCATAAAACACATTTGCATGGATGCTAGCTTATGTTCACAGGTAGAAATTTCATTTAAAACTTAACATTGTTGACTGAAAAAAAAAACAACCATATTTTCAAGCAAAGTGTTTAAAAAACGTAATTTTTGAGAATTTCTTTCAGTGAAATGTTAACTATTTCCGGAGTCCTAACTTAAAGAAATCCTAACTTTAAGAATCCTCAGTGAAAATAGGTTTTTAAGCATCTCTAGCACACTGGTAGGTGCTGTGGGTGCACATCTGCTTTGGAAACCCCTGATTACGTGAAACAGGCTGGCTTCCTACAAACTGCTCAACTAGTGGGTCTTAATATTATTAATCCTAGGATGTTAAACATCTTGCTTATTCAGGGGTAGATCTTTCTGTTGTTTTTAAGAGGAGACTGGGAAGAGCGAGAGAGGTGCATGCAGAGTCACAATGCATGTAAAGCTTTGGATAATATAATTGAACTGCAGATACAGAAATTGAAATGGCTACTCTACTATGCCTATTTCAGTGTTTGAAAATATTATCTTTAGTATATATTGAGCAGTGCATTTTGGAAATACTAGCAGAAAGATAACTGCAATAAATGCATGTTTTTTTCAGGTTATCTTTATCTCGGCTACATAACCAACACTGAGTGGGTTTTCTTCCCCCACAGTTTTCTTTGTTCCAGCAGGATTGATGAAATATTACTCAGCCCAATTTCAATAGTCAGCTTCTGATAATTGCTTTGGTTACTAAATATCTGACATGAACTCGTTGTTTCCCAAATGGATTAGATTATCTAAGCATTGGGTTCCCTCTGGGCATTGAATTTTTCAGCTGATTTCCATCTTGATTTTAAGGCTTTTGTAACAAAGAATAAACTTGGTTGAGCTGAAAATGATTGATATGACCAGAAGGATGTTTGAACCTTGGAGAGGTTTTTGAGTTTCTTTGGTTTTATTTTTTTAAGCCTTTTTTCTTCTTCTTTTTTTTAACTTCATTCTTGGCTATATCAGAAATGTCTGTTAGCGTTAATGAAGGAAAAGTGAAGCTCTACTGCTTATCATATTAATACAGTTTTGGGTTTCCCCAGAGAGAATTTCTCATTTGTCTCAAGGTGATTTTTTGTGTTGTACTTAAGTTGTCTGAATGATAAATAGTGCCCTAGGTAAGTTGCAGGCTGTATATGTAACGAAAAGTAATATTGCATTTGAAAGTTTTCTGATAAAGTGGAATCCAATTTTGCATTGAAAAGCTAAGAAGAATTTTAACCACTTTTTTGCTGAAATTTCATCAGTTAGTCTGGGCTTATTAGGAAATGAGAAATTATTCATTTAAATCCTCAGTGGTTTAAGACTGATAAGATTATTTTATTAGAATCACTTTTTCAAGTAATGGTAGAAATGATCCTAACTTATTTTCCTTATTTTATAAACATTTATATTTATAGAAATATCTGTTCACATAGGTATGTTTTATGTATATTTCTATATAGTTTTCTATATATTTCTGCATTGTTTAGCATAAGAAAAACTTCAGATTAATTTGGGTGCTAACATTAGTATGAAATTATTTTGGTCATCAACATGTTTTTAGATAATTTTGTTATTTTAATTGGTTCTACTTTGTAGCACGATACAGGGAATGGAACTTTACTAGTACTTCTGGCTTAGTTTTGCCTACAGCACAGTTCATCTTCAGTGAGACCATGACATTCAATTCCATATGTAAACTATAATACATACATAGAATTTTGCAATAGCTCTGAAGAAAACTGCTCGTGCCACCTGCACATAGTTGGATGGGAAGTTTAATAATTTGGCTCGTTAACTGAGAGTTCTGCATATCAGCAAATGACAAAGTATTCTCTAGCAATCTGACAGCGTAAGAAACCATAGGGCAGGTTAAAAAGGACAAAATCGTTTCATGTGTGCAATTCTTAAATATGTTTCCCACAGCTAAAGCCAGCAAGGGAAGTAATATAGTAGCTGTTTTAAAACACTTAGCATTAGCAAAAGAGCTGGGATCGAAAATAACTTCCACTTTCCATTGTTGCAATGGGGTGTATGTACTAAAAATGCGTAAATGGCATGTATATATTAAAAATACTTACTTTGAGCATGAACAAAAATCATCTTACCGTATTCTTTATTACCCCTGTGTAATAAAAGCACTTATATATCATCAACAATATAAAATATTTTAACATGTAACTACACTTATTTTGCCAGGTTACTTTACTCACCAATTGCTCTCTGCAACTGGCATAAATTTGTATTAAGTCTAAATTCTGAATGTGTTTAGAGCAGAAACAGCTGATAAGGAAGAAGTCTAACAGGATTGTTGAGTATAAAACAAGGTGGATTTTTTCTTTATTGTATTTACAGAAAGCTTTGTTTATGGGATGACAAAGTGCTTGGCAGGAGAAGTGGGTGTGGTGGGGAGAACTAAGGTTGGGAAAGTCTTCAGTTTGCTGGGAACGGTTCAGTATTGTACCCTGGCTGACTACCCCTGGGACTGGATGAATTTATTTTCTTACTGCCAAACCCTGGAGGCTGATTCACAGCCTGTTGGTGCCAATGGAAAGACTCCTGTAGGGCTCTGGATCAGGCCGGAGATCCTGCAGGGTGGTTAGTCAGAGTGGCAGGGCTGTGCTCAGACATCAACCGCACTCAGGAGCAGCGGGGGCCGCTTGGCCTCCTGAGTCCTTAAATATCTCACCATCTGTTTTGTTGTCTGGATATAATAGTTTGTCTATTTTTCAGCCTGGGGGGGAGAAGTTGTTGGAGGGTGAACACCCTAGTTGTTGGTTCCATGCAGTACCTGTATGGAGCCATGGTAAACGGCAGTGCCTGTGACTAATGATGGAAAAAAATGAAATATCTTTCTTTAATATATTTGGATATATTTGAAATATTAAAATAAAAACAATACATTCCAACTAATATTTCAGAATATTCCAAAAGTTCTGTACATTATCTGTATCATGAACAAATATGACATGTCTGTATCATGTAGGGTTCTTTCAGAAGGGTTTCTATCTGCTTAATCATTAACAAGGCTTTTCCCTGACAAGAAGGAGCATACTCAGTTTGTCTTTCTTGCTGCTCAGGCTCGTAAACTTTGCTGTTTAAAAGGAAAACACAACAACCAAACAACAAAATAAAACAAAAGCCTGCTCCCAAAGAAAATGAAACAGCACACAAAAAGGTGTGGTCTGAGGTCAGACAGGCAGTGTACTTACATCAGGTAACCTTTCCCATTCTGTAGCTTGATTTGAAATTTCTATTATGAAATGATTAACATATACATGCTTTGAAGCTATGTAAACGTCGTTCTAATACAATTAGTTGTTCTTAACACTTTATTTGGAAAAAAAATGTTTAAATCCCTTTTTTGGATTTTATTGTAATTACTATTTGAACTACAATTTGTGGAGAGGTGAGGCAGTTGATATGCCTTCGTTAGGCTGTTCGTATTGCGTCATTTGCCACACTGCCACTTTCGCATCTGATACCTTCCCATAAGGAGGCAGAATATTGTTATTCTGCTGTTAGAAACCATTTGTAGAAGGTGCCATAGTGGACCTCCTGGAGAAAAAAAAACCCAGCACTATGTAGTCATTCCCCACACACGCTTCCCTTTTTACCCATAAATGCTCATGACTCTGCCATGATTGTCCACAGATCACTGTTTTGGGATATATACCCATTGCATCCAGACACAGCTTTGATTTATAATCTCATGGGATTTAGTTGGTTGAAGATGAAGGTGGAAAAGGGAAGGGTAAAGAGATGCAGGTGATTGATTTGGCGATGTGGGAGGAAAAATGAAGATACAAAAGGGAAATGACAGCTCCTACAATTGGTGAAAGTAGAGATGCATAGTTGCATGATAGCTTTCCCACCACATTCAGTAGGTTTAGGGCATCTTGAGTTAATCGGTGTTATTTCCATGCCTTCTTTCACTCGGACAGCTTTGGCATTTGTCTGTCTCTGTCTCGAATGGGTCATTTACTCTTTCCACTTGCTGCTATCACCTCTTTTTTAACTCCTTTGCCTGCAATTTCATGCCTAGGTCACTCCTACATTTCATTCTTTATTAGTTTGCGCCATTTTGGAGAAACTCAAAAGAAGTTTCTTATCTCAAACTCCAAATAGTCTGAGCAAGAATATTAGACACATTATGTGCTGCTTTTCAAGGACATACTGTATGAGTGGCTCACGATAATCTGTTCTAGAATGCTTAAGTTTTAAAGGGCACCAAGATTTTTATAGTTGATTTTGTTTCTATATATGTGTATTTATATTTCTAGCACATTTGATAAAGTACTATTACACAACTGCCTCTTGGCTCCAGTGTTAGTCTTTGTACCAATGCTCTTTAATGCTTTGCGATGTGATTCTGTAGCAATCTTTATGTGTATTAAAAGAAGGTTCCCTTTCTGATACACTAGTTATGTCATCTCCATCTTTGTATCCTTTACCTCTGAGACTCTTCATGTCTGACTCAGGTTTAAAACACTTGTCCTAATTTCTAAAACTTTTCTTCTAAACTGTATTCAAAACTTTATATGGCTTTAGCATCTTCCTCTCTTCTTCTCTGCTGACTTTGTTCAGTCTTCATCTTATGTCTGACCCACTTAAGTGCCTGTGACTTTTTCCATGCTACTACTTATAAATGAAGCTGTTTACTTCACTTTGTGCCCAAAATACCCCTGTCTCTTCAGATCTTTTTTCAGACAGCAAGAACCCTCTTTACTTCTAAGTCAGATTCTCCTACAGAGAACTTGTCACCAGTACAGCCTCCTGGCCTCACTAAAATCGCCCTCACATGATTTCTAATGGCCCAGTCTGGTATTATAGAAGTGCATAACGTGAACGAGTTCTGTTTCAGCACAAAGAGAGTTGCCTTTTGGTAAAATTCACAGTGAAAATATATAGCGCTTTGGCACCATACCTTTTTTTTCCTTACAATCATGCTGCTAAAACTAAAATCATCTACGCTGTGTGATGAAGCTAGGACCTGTGTTCAGCAGGGCTTGTGAGTCTATTTTTGTCTTAATAAACAAACCCTGTATTTTAACAGAATATTTTTTATTTTTTGGCTCTTATGGAAAGGGAGCAACTGTAGGGCAGGAACAAGAGGGGAATTTTTACACGCCTCTTTCTTGTCTTGTTAGTCCATTACTATGTTTTAGCCCATTCTCCCAGTGGGAAAGTGTGAAGCGTAAGTGCGGGCAACAGAGTTAAGCTGGAAATGTCCTGCAGAGATTCGCTATCACAAAGGGTAATACTGCTTTATCGATCCTTTCCATACCGTCTCCCACAGTTGTGTTAAGCCCGTAGCAAGTACAACCTTTATAAAACAAGATCAAGAGATATGCCTTACCATTTAAGTTGAATACTGGCTTTAAAATAGAATAAAAGGATATTTCTTAGGCATGACGTATTGTTGGCATTTTAGTATATACACGATAAAAAAAATACACACAGTGAAAGTTCACATTTATTGGAATAGTTATTTATTTTTGAGCCCTGCATCTGTGGATGCAAGTGGTAGGGCCAACATCACTTTATATAAAGCATAACTTAAAGAAAAGTATTTTCCACTTTTACCAGACAACTTTGCCTAGAGAATTCAAATTCCTATTCCTCCCCATATTCTGTGATACATTACTTAGTCATTATTTTGTTATTTGTACTTCACGGGTGAACAAAGTTTGCCTAAGATGTAACAAAAGACCATCAGACATCTTCTTATAAATACTTGTTGTGTTAATCCCGCTTCTCTGTTATACACAATTCCATCACTGCAGCAGTTGCAAAAGATCCCTATAAATTATTTCGTAATGCTTCCTCAGAGCATGAGTAACCCAGGCTTTCAAAAGAATGCTGAAGGGCTTTCAGTTTAGTTGTGCAGATTCTTGTTTCAAATGTTGGCCTGTACTCATGGAGAAATACATTAATATGATAGATTTTAATTTCTATTTTGAAAATGACCAGTAATCATCAAGTACTGTAGTTCTGACTGGACACTGATACCTGTTATTCTGTGCCCTGCTGGACTGCATATTATCTTGAGACGATTGAGGCAAAGCTGGGGTCAGAAAAAAACAAATGAAATTGGAAGACTGTTCTGTTCAGGTGCTAGTAGTGGTGTTCTGTTGTGTCCTCTCGCCCACAGCTGAAGTGCTTTATCTCTAGAACTGAAGGGCACTGTCCCTGAATGCAATGCACAGGCTTGGCTTTGTAGCTTCTTCTTGTATGGTGCTTTGCAGGCCTTTATACCTCTGGCAGGAGCTCCTCTACAGCTTTGCCTTGACTGTTCAGCCAAGCCTAAGGGCCTTGGGCTAAACTTCAATTTATCTTAAACTTATTTCAGTGACTGACTTGAAGAGAATGCTTTT
>RSEF01000013.1:5194499-5263497 GCA_003993805.1 Himantopus leucocephalus | reverse complement strand
AACAACAAAACTAACAGCAGCAGCGTTAAAAAAAAAAAAGACCAAAAAAACTGCAAACAAAAAACCCACTCAAAACAACCAAAAAAACCCACCAAACCCCATATCCTAGATACCAACATGTCTTTATTTCTTCACTTTTTTTTACTAGAATAATGTTACCCCTTGTACTCTCAAACATTGTGCAAACAAGTGTTATGTGACTTGTATTTTAAGGAAGTTACGGATTTTCGGTATTGATGATGTGGAAGCAAGAATGCAACGACTGCTGGGAAATAGTAGAGTTGAAAATAACGCTCTGATCATCTCAGTCAAGTCCTGTGTCTTGTGATTAAGACTGCCTGCTCTATAGATGATTTGTCCAGATGAGAAATTCAGCAATGAATTGGGAAGAAGCCAGTAGTTCACTTTAGACAGGAGTAACAGGAAATCTCTCTTGCGAAACAGTATCTCAAATAACCCTCTTCTACTCTGCTTTTCAAGATGGTTCAGTCTTAGACTCTTCTGCCTGTAAGTTGTTAGGATGAATAAACTTTAAAATTCCTTGTATTCAATTTTATGTGTAATGAAAATAGAGAAGTACATCGATTATAGTGCGGTGATCCACTGAATACATTGTCTACATAGATTACTATTCACTAGCAAAGCAATAGGACTGCAGACAGGTAATTGACTGTCATTGAAGTCAGATTTAACACTTTTTGTTTCATATGGTATAGGTATATTGTTAGAAAAAAATATTCAAGATGAAATGTTGTTATAAAAATCAATTTTGAGGGCAAAAACCAGGTAATCATAATTTTTTCCATTATTTCGGCAGTGGATAGATTAAAAAGGGTCTCTGGTATGCACACGCGACATGAATGCAATTCACAGAACTTAGAACGTACAATGTATGCGATGAAGTATCTGACAAATAAGAGCAGAGTTTTTTTTTTTTAAGTAATTTTAACACAATCTTGAATCAACATAGGGAAGTGCTTCATTGTTTTGAAGCTTCGGATTCTCCAGTGCTAATGATATACTTCAGCACTGATTTAATGATTATCTAGCTAATTATTATTCTTGTGGTATAGTATGAAAATACTAATGTTTAAAATATTTTAGTTCTGTGTTTAAGTAAAGAAAATATGTGCCTTAATAAAGCTCTTTTTTATGATCTAGATTGCAGGTCTGATAAATTCTACTATAATTAATTGAAGTCTATGGGTGAAACCAGGCCTGGAAGGGTGAACTGGAGAGATATTGGCTTAAAATGCAACAGGTAGTTGGCAGATAAGTTCTTGCTAATTTTGATAGTTGAAACTTTTTAGAGGATGGTTTATAGCAAAAATCAAAATCTGCTTATAAACAGACTACTAGTAAATATGGGTACTTATGTGAAAAATGTTTCTGAGAATGTACTCTTTTTTTTACCAGTGTTTATAAATGGTGAATGTGTTATATCTTTCTAAGTTTGTTTATCTACCTGTCAAATGTAATCAAGACTATGTACAGAGGGGGAAAAAAGGTGATAGGATGTTTGCATTGGTAAATTGCAACTGGAATAGTAGTTGCCTTTGCTACTGATATATTGAAAAGTTATGCATAAGCCAGTTAATAGGACTGCGCCTGTAAAGTAAAAATAAATAAATGTAAAACCCACATGCTTTTCAAAGTTACTAAACTATATTGAGACTTTGGATAAAAAACCATTATGTGGTAATTTTAACAAAAATCATTAAATCGATGCCACTGCCTTAAAAACAGTCATACGATGCAGCATAGTCACAGTACAACAGTGCAGTTGCTCAGAAACAGGAATCCAAGTTTTAGGGAAAAAAATTACTGTGTTATTATGTATGCATTTGGTAATGCACAGTAATGTGCAGTACTTTCTTGATCTCTTGGAATCTTTGTACCAAGCCATTAGGTTTTATAGTGTTAGAGGAGAGCCACACACGAGCAATTTTGCTAATCCATGGCTAGAAATTATTCCACCTTAAAGTACTTGGTGTATTCTACATGTGTATGTAGAATATGCTGCACATCTTATGTGCTTCAGTTGTATTGTGAAGGACAGGAGCTGGGAGTAAGTGCTTGACAGCAGGAATTTCATCCATCCTGTTACCGGGCATGTTGTTTCCCAGAGGCTCATTGCTGTCCCTTCCCAGATTTGTAATGGAGATGCTGTGGTGAAAGATGTCGGTTGCAAATGGGCAGATACCGGCGCCAGTCCATTAATCTGTATTCCTGACCTTCTCTGCCCTGAAAAACAAGCTTTCCAAGGAAGCATCACTGGAAGAGATGAATAATTCCAGGAGACTGAAGGCAGCAAATGTCCTACAAGTTAAGCACTTCCCTACAGCAGTTGTTCTATAGCCACCGACAGTGCTTCAACAGTGTATTTAAGTGGTGTGGCTTGCTCGGCCCCGTGTTTAGGGTTTGGGGCTTTTTTTTAAATGAATACTCATAATGTTAAAATGTGTTAATGATTATCTGATAAATTGAGAGCTGGTAATCACTGGATAAATGGTATACATGTGTTTCAGAGAAGCATTCTGAATAATTATTCAGTTCTGATGTTCTGGTTAATTCCAGTTTGCTTATTTCCATCTGAATTATTTATAGCTAGCACAAGGCACATCCTCTGAGACATTCCAGTCTATTGTGTAAGTATTATGCTTTTATGTATGAAAGGCATAGATATAGTAATAATCCTTTAAATTGTGTAAAGAATGTTCTATAGTCATGATACATTGAAAGAATGTTTTGGGTTTTCTGATGTGGTGGCTTTGAGAGGTGTGTGTATGTGTTTGTATGTCAAGGGTTGCAAAATATATGTAGGGTAAAAGAACTGATGCATGCGTACACTTAAAGCTCATCCTGACCTGGAGTCAAACTGCTTTTGGGAGCTAGAGGGGCAAAAAGAAGTTCTGTATTATCATTTTTGCACAGCTTTACTATTTGGTTCCATTAGGGACTGGAAATGTGGAAATACTATGGAATAGAGGTTGTCAATCTGAGCAAAACCTAGGAGTAGTGGAAATCTCATTAGCCCGTCTTTCAGGTGAGATCTAAAACTGAGGTCTTGACCACTTGTGGTCATTAAAGACCTCGCTCACTGTTCACAGAAGTAAAGGTGTTAAATGCAGTGTCTTGGATAAATTCCAACTTGTGAAATTAGATTTGGTCTAAATTCCCTACCAGTTTAATTTTTTGCTGCTTGTTCTTAACTACAGTATAATAAAGCTTTGAGTCATTAAACAGCTGCTGACTTGTATCCTAAGCATGTCTGCTTTTCATTGGTAGGAAAGTTTTACAACAGTGTATGTTATACCCTAATGAAACAATACAGAAAAAAGTTATGAGCAATCTTAAGTGGAAACCACAGTGTTAAAGCTTTAACATGCAACAATTTGCTCATATATTGCCAAAAATGTTTATGCTCTGTTTATTACTGGTTCTTAATTTTTAAGCCAAACCCCACAGGATAGCAAGCCATCCTAACGCTGTGGGAGGATTGATGCAGAGCCAGTCCGTGGCACATTATGCAATCTTACACTCAGAACATACTCTTTGGGCTCATAATGTGTAAAAATGTATAATGGAAAGATCCATGTAACTCTAGAATACGTGCATTTTTCATCCCTCAGTTTCACTTCCATATCCTGCTTTGCTGTCTAGGTCTGCCTGCAGAGCTGAACCGTTGGCGGCTAGAGCCGTGTGCAGCTTCTAACCGTCTGTACTACCTGCTTAGGGGTGCCTGTATAAATTTTGTATCTGTAGAGATTAAAGGCGTATTTGTTCTTGTACATACTTGTCTCTACATACTAACAACAGCTTGTTCCCTCTGCCAAAATTCCTTCTGTGTGTTCATTCTCACTTAGCTTACCATGGGCTCGGAGACCCAGCAAAACCTAACCAAGATGTGGAGGGCATGTAGGGATTCTCACTGTGAAGGGGAACAAACACGTATCAGCGGGCCGTGGTATCTTCCAGTAACCTCACAGGTTACAGTAGCTCTGAAGAATCTTCCCAGTCCTCAGAATGAGGCAGTTGTAAATTATCATTTTCCCTCCTTTCAACGCCTTGGGCTGATGGCAGTTAACTGTATATGGAGAGTAGTAACTCTGAGTGCAGTCTGCACTCACTTATTCATATTTCATCAAATATCTAAGGAATTCGCCAACGTTCGTTTTGTAAGTATTCTTTTCACATATTGATAACACTGTCTTATTTAAGACATAGAGACTTATCCTCTCATCTGCCAGGGACTAGGTGAATAAGATTACCTTGATTTCAGCTTATTCTTTGTTTCTCTACCTCAGATAAGTTAGATCTATATTTATACATATATGTATACAATCAGTGGAAAGAGCTATCTTATTTCCAGTATTTAGAAACATACCAGACCCATGTGTTTAAGCATCTCCTTGCATTTCATATTCGCAGTTAGCATTTCAGACCTGGGCACATTATCAGGTTATTGCAGAGTAAGTCAGGCTGTTTGTAACATCGCCTGTTCTGCGTTGACTTGTCATTTATGGGCAAACTACCTTATATCTTTGGGTAGTACAAATCGTCACACAGTCGTATCAGACCGTTGATGCAGCAGGTTTACACCAGAATTTACTTTCCTTGGTTTGAATGTCCCTTTCTATTAGTTGTATGAGATGTTTGTCCTTATTTTTTTCCTGATTTTTTTTTTTGAAAAAGAAAAGGTATATCCTCATTTTTCATACGCTGCTTAGTTCCNAAAAAGAAAAGGTATATCCTCATTTTTCATACGCTGCTTAGTTCCTCCATCCATCCAAGTGCTCTTTAGACTAGTTCTTGCCTCTAAATTATGCATACTGAGCTTGTCATTCAGTGCAGCACTTACAACATTTCAGTAGAAATGACATCTCTAAGTCCTTTCCTCAAAGACTTAACTCTGGAACATTACTGTGAGCTTTGAAATCCAGTGTGAATACACTATAGAACCAGGAAGAAAACACATACATAAGTAAAAAATTATGTATGAGTATTTGTTGTTAATAGTAGTAATTTCTCAATACTCACAGGAGTCCAAACTGTTGTTTCTCATGTTGACAAAATTTGATGTGTTTCCTTCTTAATCTTTCTTCTTTAATCTTAAAAGCTATGCTTACAAGTATACATTATATAGAACATCTAGTTTCTTCAATGTGTTATTGTTCTCCCCATCTCTTCATGCTTTGATGAAATGGTAAAGCAGATGAAAACCGAATCAATATTATTAGGGGAGCTATAAAATGTCATTTTTCTATTTTATGAAGTTTAAGTTCATTTGTAATTATCCAAATACTACAGTTACAAAGTGGAGCAAATCTTTACATTGATGATGTATAGTTGATACAACTTTTCAGGTATTCTGTTGGACACTAGACTTTTTTTAGTATATTATTGATTTTTTAATAACTGTCTCCTGATACATTTTTCTCCAATTATCTGTTACAAGATGGAATTTTTTTCATTTAAAAATCCAAACTATATCCAGGGTTTCTTTGTTTAGCAAAACAATCTTATTTAAGCTGCAGTCTATCTAATCTACCAGCTACAAGTTGAAAACATACTGCGTTCCCTGAAATTATGAATAAAATCCTGCTGTGGACAGATTTTCACATATGAAGTGCCAGCACCTGTAGAAGCAGGGAGATATGTTGGATGTTTAAAGCAAGCTGGTTTTAAAGTCAAAATGCCCTCCAAAACATAATAATAAAGTCTTTACTATTTTTTTGTCACGTGAATGTATGAAGATGATAAATGACAGTGTTACATTGTGGGAAAAATATTTCCAGTATTGCCGATACAAAATAATGGAAAGACAATTTTATTTTTTAAATAAATTTAAGTTAATGTCCAGTTCAGGAAATAATTGACCACATGCTTAAGACTCTGAATAGTCCTGCTAGCTTCATTGGGACTATTAATTGATTTAAATTTCAAGAAATATGTAACTGTTTATGTGGTAGCATCCCTAGGCAGAAATAAAATAATTTGACAAGAAATTGTAACTTTAAAATGATGTAGCTATTGAATAGCTAAACAAATTTGTGAAAAATCTAGGAACCAACTCATTAAGAGAGGAAAAGTGAGACTAGAGGCAAGCCTTCCTAATTGTATTCACATGAGTGCATAGCTGGTGAAATTGGTGGGCTAGAAACCAAAGTAGAAAAGAAGCTTTCTAGGCACCAGGAAAAGTGGATCCTCTGACTCACACCTGTGAAATTACATTCTCCTGCCTTTAATCCTGGTCTGAGTGACCAGATACCATGTGTTGATGCTTCCTCATTTATTCCTCGTTTGGATTTAGAGCATGATTTACTTATGTGAGATGTTATGACACCTACTCTTTAAATACATCAAGTATTAAATGAAGAAATATTAGGATGTATTTTTTGAGATTTTGTTCTTTAATCTTGGTGTGAGTGAGGAATATATTGGTTATAAACAGCTTGGAAGAATTCTTACGTAAGTCTTCAAGGTGGGAATTGATTACTTGGTAAGTTTGAATCTCTGGGAATTTGTCTTCTAATCTGCCTTGACTGCAGTCATTCTCTTGTATTAATGTGTGCATTCCAGTTGCATATGTCACATCCAGTTGGTGGTCTGTATTGTGTCCCTGCTTTTAGTCATGGACCAGGTCCCTGCTCATGGTTTTGCTGTATAACAGATTCAACATAATTGGTATTCAGTGCTTAGGCAGACCTGTAGTTAAATGTGTAAGAAAAGGGAAGTGTCTGTTGTCTATAAACAGGTAACCTCATTAGATTAATTGTATTCTGTGCTGATGATGTTAGTATTCTTGCAATGCCTGCATTACTTCGAGTTGCATACTTTGCTATGAATGCATATTCCATGTTAGCAGTTTCTGGTCTTAATGTGCTCTTTGTAGAAAGTATCAGACAGGCAGTACAGGCAGAATAACTCTAAACTCAGACCTTTGTTTCTATTAGTTAAACGCCTAAATGTTTGGTCTTGGTTGCCCTTCATAGGAGATCATGCTGAGTATGCTGCTGAAGCTTGGTGTTAAAGACTTTGACTGTATAACTGTGCAGTCTCAAATTTACTGAAATGAAGGCTTTTCATAGTTTTTCTGCGCAGAAAAATTCTCATTGAGGCAGTGATCTCAAAGTTCAAGTAACTACAGTGACTAGAAGGTTTGGCTAAATCTCCCACCAAGTTTTTATGTATGCATACAGTGAATTACAAAGGTGTTACTTTATTTCAATTTTAGGAGTAGTGGAAGCTGAAGGATAAAGGTTATATCTAGGTTTTGCTATGACGTGTGCTGACTAGGATGCCTGTTGTTCCTTGGTTAGTCACTGAGATCCTTTGAATGATTTGGGAAATACGGCTCAAAGATTAGATTCTCTGAAATAACATTTCAGCATCAGAGTAGTGAATCCCAAGTCTCTTCATTTCTTGATTGCACAAATTAGACATGGTTACAGCAGGCTGACGGAATGATTTTAGCACAGAAGTGGCAATAATGATAGGTTAATTTTAAACATATTAAATAATCACTGAAATCTGGGAATTTCATTGTGCTCGTAATCAATGTTTTCTCATCAAAACCCAAAATGGAAATTACACAGGAAAGGGTGTTGGCATTGTCCTTGATTGCCAGCCTGTAGGACAGTAGCTAAGTTTGTGGACTGTGAATGGATGGACCAAGAATGGTTTGAATATGGTTGAGTTGCAAAACCTCACCTCACGGACCACGTGTGGCATTAAGGGTTACTGCAGTGTATTAGCATGGAGCTGCACACCATCCCCCTTTTCTTGCTTTTCCTCCTGGTTACTAAAGCTTTCCTGCTTTCATGTCTCTTACCTCCTTGCTACCCTCTTCAGGATTCTGCCTCTGTTCTCTAATAATATTGAGTGATAGCAAAGAGTATACATGGCTGCTCTCTACAGCAAACTGACTGCAATATTTTTCCCCAAGTTTGTGATGCTTTTTGACCATGTCCTAAAATGGTGGCACTGTTCCATTTGATTAATAATTACTGTATGTTATGTTTGGTTAAAAAAAGTGTGGGTGTTCTCCTGCAGGAGAAGGGATGGCTGTATCTTTAAATCTTTCTGGGTGCTAACACTAACAGGGAGGAGATGATGTGGCTCTGGAGCACCCTCCAGAGGAGTGGGTGCCTCTTTCCTTCAGTGAAACTGAGCATGCTTGTGTAACAGCAATGTGTAGATCAGAGGGCAAAGCAGGCATGTATATATTTTCTGTATTCAAAAAACCTTACCCTGTTCCTTGTCATAATACACAGTCTTTCTGGTGTGCTCACAGAAGCTGCACAAAGGTGTGTTTCAGAGTGCAGAGCAACTTCTGTCTGGCTCCCGGGGACTGTCAGCACATATACTTTCTGCTCCTCTGTTGGCCTTAGAGATGCCTGATTTTTTTTTTCTTTNTTTTTTTTTTTTTTTGTTCTTATTGCTTACCTGCTCAAAGGTAGTCCATAAGCTCCTGGACAAACTAAACATACACAAACTGCCGCCTTTGCTGGCATGATGATCAAATAGCTGTTATAGTTGTGTTAGGTTGCAGTCACTGAAGGTCTCCTTTGCACACTCTGAACTGGTCATGTGTTCATTCAGGTTTGATCCAGGGGCCTGATTTACCTTCAACCTTACGTAGTCACACTTGGAATTAATAAAAGCTTAGATTCAATAATGAGTAATACTCACCGACAGAGGAGTGTCAGTGATTACACGCTCTGGAAGGTGGTGGCTGAGCCTTGCCGGTTTGTCAGGCTGGGTCCTATCTGTTGTTGTCAGGGGTCTTTCTGAAGTTATGCAGATCTACCTTTAAATTTCTTTTCTGTCTATAAAATACCTAATGCTTGTAATAAAGCTTGTGGAAGGACGCATGCCGACAGAACGATTCACTTGATGATTTTCTCTTTTACTACAGGTTTTTTAATAGTATTCCTTGTACTATTCTGCCTTATGATGATTTGGACCAAACCCCTTATGGGTGGATATAAAATATAAATTGTAAAGATAAGAAATTTACTTTCCCTTCTCTTGGGGAGTGTGTATAAGCAGATCCTGAATATTTGGCATTTAGCTTAATGTTGAAAAAGGCCCCAGAACAGGTCAGAAAATATTTAATAGATGGTTGCTGATGACCAGCTGCCAGTCAAATGTACAAAAGCCGAACCAAGCAGGCAGAAAAACAAGAGACTCAGTAGTTGTATCTACATCTTCCTCGGTTACATTAGGCCAAATACTAAAGAGGAGGAGAAAAAAATATAGGGTGGAGTGGAACTTAAAAACTAACAATTAATTATTTTAAGGAGTTCCCTGATTGCTTCCCGTATGTGTCTGGGTTGTGCAGCAGAAATGAAATCCTAGTTCAGAACGGGTAGTTAGAATATAAAGTTGGTTTTATTTTAACTGGAGTTTTGATGCCTGTGGAATGAAAATAAGTCTGTAGGGTTTCTGTGATTTGGGGGGTGGGGAGGAGGGGGATTTTCCAACAGTAGCAGTTTTTCAATAATTATATAAGGACTAGAATAAGTTATGGAAAAAATAATATGGTGTTTTGAAAAATAATGGAATATGCTGTTAAATTGCTGCTCTACAATGGTTTACTTTTAAAAATAAGACAGTTTACCACAACTAAAAACCGTAGGGAAGCATCTTTGAAAGCATGTAAGTTTCTATTTTAAAAATAAAAGCTTTGGATTGTCCCAAAAGTAATTCTTGTTTTTATTTCTGCTTCTGCTCTCCAAAATGTAGCATACCTTCTTACAAATTTGTAGAGACTGTATTTGTCTTCAGAAATTTAATGTTATAAGATAAAAAACAGGGTCAATAAGCATAGATTGGATAGTGGTCTCAAGACTAACTTGACATAATACAGGAAGTCTTAAATGCTAACTAATTCTGTTAATTAGTGGTCTTTACAACATGTGTAGCATCTATTACAAGGTTTCACAACAAAGAACTTGTTTTGGCTACCGTGGTAGTTTAGAAGGAAAGAGGGTAATGCTCTGAAGCTCCTGAAAGGTTTGCAAGGGGTATTGTAGCTTTACGGTTTCTGTCAGATGCAGCATTATTTTTAGCTTATTTTTATGAGAAGTTGAGAGGTTTGGCTGGTTTGTTCTTCTAGTGTGTATTTTTGTGTGTGTGTGTAAATGTTGGTGCATCATTTATGTATGCCTGTAATACCCGAGTGGTCCCTGTTTTATTCTCCTTTCCTGCTAATTTCTACTGACTGTATGTTTAAATATCGAATAAATTTCAAATATTGCTGGATCAGAGTTTTTGAGACACATCAATTATTTTGTGATTAGGAAATCAGTTATAACTGATGCTTTGCTGGCACATCTACTGGGCTGTGTGTCTCTTCATTGTTACCACGCTTATGAAATACAGCTAAGTGTTCAGAAACTTGTAATTAGTCTTTCTCCTCTATGTTAAACAAGGGTTGCTGTTGCCTTTTAAGGGAGGGTGGCGTATTGGAGGCACAGTGGAAAAAAATGGAAGGAGTCAGTGGTCAGGAAAAGGATGATCATCAGTTGATACCGGATGTCACGGAGAAGATACCTTAGACCGAGAGTGGTGAACTACTCCAAAAAGGCTTTGAAGTGCCAGGCACTGGAAACCCTAAGCTCTCTATATGCTTACGATGAGGTGCATAAAACATAAAGCAATATTACTTTGTATCGTCACTGTTTTGCAAACTACTTTGTCATACCCACCCTGAGCTCCAAGAGAAAGCTTGTGGTCCCAGCTGTCTCATTGATCATATGCCACTAGTCATTGCAGCACACACAATTGAATTGCTTTTCCCTCAGGGAAACAATGTCTCCAGGTGTGCTAATAATAAAATTAATAGCTTAGAGAAACTGCTTGCCACAGCAGCTGTGGCTCTACAATGAGAGGATCGATTCCAGTGTTTAACTGTCCTAATTCCATAGTGGATACCCGACTCAGCCACCGCTGAGATACGTTCAGTCTCACAGTTAATCAATACGTCCCTGATTTAAAACAAAGAACCAAGATTTGGGATTAGAAGTCTTTCTGAATAAAAGGATGTAGGTTAAAACTGTCAACACCCTTTGACTATTATCTTAAAATAAAAGTTAGGAGTGGTTTAGCTAGTGCCTCCACAGGAAGTAAACGTGATACTGCTGAATATAGCCTACTCATTTTGTGAAACATTGGCTTGTAAATATTAGAATGTAAAATGGCACTTAAATCATCTTGAGCTGGCATTTTGTAGAGCTTCATGAATTTTGATTGTAATTGATAATACTACCTTAGTGTGGATAATGTATGTAGTCATACACCGTAGTTATTACTCTGTCACATAGTGCTGCTGTCAGTAGCCACAGATTTGACTGCCAGCAATGTGTCTTGAGGGGCACACATGCTTTTCGTATTGAATTTTGAGGAGATCTCAATTCTGAATGCTTAGAAATGGCAAGGTTTGGCCTGTGTATGAAAGAAAACACGCGTTCTTACAAGCTGATTGTGGGAAGTGAAAGTGTGTTACACGTTAGTGGGTGGGACAAGTGGCTGAAATTTCGGTGACAGCTTCTTAGTTGCAAGAGGAATGAGAAATTTGTGAAAAATCACAGCTTGTTTGCTGAAGCTTTTTTTTAAACCTATAATTTGGCCTAATGACAACCATTATTGTTACTTGTCTTGCTTATATCCTTAGATGATTACAACTTCACCACAGCTACCGACCACAGCGTAGTACAGTTAGTGAGGGAGGCAGCTGGAAGAGGTGTGAGACATTTCTGTCAGCCATTAAGCATGGCAGTTCCCTGCAGAGGAAAAAGACATTCTCCTTTCCTCTCCCTCAGATTTCAGTGAAAGGAATCGAAATCAGGTCTCCGATTGCATTCAATACCACCAGAGGAGTGTGACTTCATTTGATTCTTTAGAGTTTAAGAAATCTAAGGTTAACCATCAGAAGTTTGAGTGCCGCCCTAATCTGATGGAAGGCCTTGTTGGTAATGGGCAATTGCAGGTGGTACCAGACCTGAGAAGAATAAAGGCCTTAGGGAAGGAAAGGCTTCTAAACAAGTATGTATTTAAATGCTGTTCCTAACCTAGAAAAGATTGACGGATGTGATATGAAACGCATAGAGGTATTGCTGTTACTTTCTTCACGTCACTTGGCAGAGAGGGTAGGGAAAAAACTCTGCTGTAACAGAAGTGTAACGGAGCTCTGGGCGAACCATGGCGTCATCTCCCAAAAGATCTCACCGTTGCTCTCATCCCTCAGCCGCTGTGCTTGGCAGTAATGTGACTGGACAGGGAAAGATGAGAGAAATGAGAAAATCCCTTACAAAAGCATGTTTAAAAGAGGACTTCAGCCACTTCTTGTTTTTATCAGCAGGTAAAACATCGCTTGTGTGGATGGGAAGCGTCAGCACTGAAGTGAGGTGCCAGTGGGATTTGCAGGCCTGTGAGGTGCACGCTGCACTTGGTCTCAGACCTGTTGCTTTTTGTCTCAAGACTCCGGCCTTTTTTTTTTTTGCCTTAGTTACTATGACAGATGTGGGAGAGGCCTGTGCTTCTGTTTTTATCAAGTTGTGTTTCAGTGACTTTGCTTCATAATAAATTGCTTTCAGTTTTTAGTCTCTTAATGAATCAAACAATGTCCAGAGATAAAATGTCTCAGGATAAATAGTTTCAAGAGAGTATCTAGGGTCGTGACTGGATCACTAATTAGTTGTTTCTTCTTTTCTCCTCTGTGTCCCAGTGTCACACACTTTGTACACAAATGTTGAGGGCAAGGGATAAAGATAAATTTATTAACCAACAACAAACTTCCTAAATGGGGAGCATGGCCTAGTTACAAGGGCAGGCAGAGCCTGAGAATGAAGCTATTGGCATGTTTCTGAGGCAGTTAACTTTAAATGATTGCTGGGAGCTAACGGTAGGAATGAAAGCAATCCTTCGCAGGTTTGATTGTTTGAATAAATAAATTTCTTAGGAAAAATGTGCTTTGAGTTACTCGGATACGCTGCTGGACACAGGCTTCCAATGGGGAAGCTCTTAAAGGTGCAAATTAGAGTTTGGTCTGTTGCTTCAACGCATTTGCAAGTAGTGGGGCTGAGAGGCTGAGTAGCGTTAGGAGATCTGTAGGATTGTGTTCTGGAAGAAGTCCAAGAAATTGGTTTTATCTGAAGAACAGAGTTCAGTTGGGAGATTAAAGAAATCGTGCTTCTTCTACCGTATGAGAGTGTTGGTCTGAATATGAAGTCTCCGTTAAGACCTCTCTTAAAGGTCCCATTCAACGGAGACTTTTTTTCGGTGGGTGTCATTATAGGTGAAGTTTTTCATTGATCTATGAAAAATTTGGATTGCATTTTCAGTCTTTTCTTAACAGCTGCAAGCATTCAACTATTAAAAACTGTCATTTTCAAGAAATGAGTGTATGCTGCAGTAGTATACCTAAATTGTCTGTTGTTCTGAGTTCTGAACTTGTGCACTGAGGCAGGAGTCCCACTGACCAAACCGATATGTGATTGCATATTTAGAAGTGTAATGAAAGGGAAAAAAATTCCCCATGCGGTATCACAACAGCATTTTGTCCTTGGTTATTTCCATTTTCATTAGTTCTTTTCAGAACTAACGTTCTCTAAAGCTTCTCTCATGTCAGGTAAAGTGTGTCCTTCCAACATATGACTGCAAGTTGCTTGCTCACTCCCAAGATATATTGATTTTTATTACACGATAATATACCTGTTGAGCATCCTGGTTATGTGAGTGTAGTTTTTGTATCTGAATTTTTTGCATAAGCTAAGGTGGATGTTTCAGAAGTCCTGTTAGCAGTAGATCGTATTGATGGTACTGGCCTTACCATTTTTTGTTGCATTAGAAAACTCCGTTGAATTTTTTTATTGTGTTTTAAAGTATATTCAGCTGTAAGAGAACTAGTCCCATAAGCTGCAGAGGAGCATCAGTAACTGAATAATAAAGAGACACCATTTACTTTTCATGAATATTACACTTACTAGATTAAAACAATGAATTTTTATTAAATAGATTTGTATAAGAAGTCATTTCGATTAAGACGCTGTTTTTTCATATAGTAGATGTTGGTTCCATACAGGGTAACAGATGAAAATTGCCTTAGAAAAAAATAAAAAATGTGGAGAGAGAGAGAGGGGAGTAAAGGTTTTTCTTCGTGCCTGCCAAACTCACAAACATGATTTAACAATTCTTTTGTCTGCTTTTAATTTGACAGAATTAACAGTTGGCTTAGGGTCATAACATATATCTAATTTGTTAAAGCCCTTTAGATGTTCTGCTTTATACCTATTCACTTTTTTTTTTTAAATAAATTTCAACTAACTAGAGAGTTTTAATATCATGGTGTACTGTTGAAAGATGCTAACAATATGTTTAAAACCATAACAAAAAAATTAATGAGTTGCATTGGTACGTTAGGATTGTGTATGTCTATCTGTAAAAAGAATCACTGTGTGGATGCACTTGTAAGTTGGTTTCAGAGAAATTCCAAAAAGCAGAGCACATTGTATCATACATATCTTTAATAATCCCTATCATGATTATCATCATAAACTGAAACCTAAATTTTCTTTGCAGTTGGGCTGGACTTAGGCTAGCTGGCATGGAAGGAAGGTGAGAGAGCTGGAGAGCAAGCGGAGTGCAGATGCCCAGTTCAGGGAATATCCAGATGGGTCCCTCTAGGTCTCAGTTCCCACATTGCAGTCCAGAAAGTGTGCTGCTTTGTATGTTGTACGGAGTAGGAAGAACAGCTGGTGCAGCTGCTGGTGCAAAGCTGTGAATTCAGTTCTTAGAATTTAAATTTAGAGAAGGCGGCAGCTCTGCGGAAAGGTTTTTCCTACTACTTCCATCTATCTCTTTGTACCCCCTCTGCATTCCCAGGGCCTCAGTCAGGGTGGCAGAGAGAGGACCCATCTTGAGAAAGTTCGTCCTAAATTGTCATTATTCCTATTGTACTGACGACTTTCACGTGCAGCCAAGAGAAGGAGGTGGAGAGGGGGAAGCAAAATTCTGTGCTAAAGCTCAGCTGAAACTAAATAAACTCTCATAAGGGAAAAAGGCATGTTTTCTTTAACCCTTAGGCTATCTCCTTGATAGATTTCAAAGGTTCGCTGTGAGCAACAGAGGTGTTAGTACTTCCTAAGTAGCTTGTAAAATGTGAAGCTAAGCCTTGAATTAAGTTGTTAAGCTTTGTACAAGTCTTTTTATCAATCCCTCCTGTAACATCCAAGTATAACTTCCCAAAATGTAAAGTTTTGATTTGTGATGGCGTCAAGAAGATAGTGCCACACAAGTGCAGATCTCTGTCTCTGATTATTTTTTTATTATTTTTTTAAAATATTTTATTTAACAAGAATGTGAGTGCCTTTTGTGATGTGGAATAACTACTGTGTTATAAAAAGGAGCATTTCCTTTCATTTATAGACTCGGGCTCCATTAAGAAGGTGTTGTCATGTTTTAATAGTAATCATATTCAGACTCTCATCTCTTAAAAATTAATTGGACAAATGAATCCAGACAGACAATATTTTCAGTCATTCCTATAAAATATGGCTTTGTGTTACCATTCGAAGTATAAATATCTATAAGCTACAGGTCTAGAACGCAGGCATGGAAAAGAAATATAAATGCATAAGAATTCAAAGGCCGTGGTCTTTATTACCCTTTTAATGAACAGCTGAATTACACTGCAAGTTTATAAGCCTTCTGTGAATATTTTGCTTTCTTGCACAATGACTGTTTAGTCTCACTTGACCTCAGTGAAATTATGAGAGGTGAATCTGATTATTAGTTACAGTCTGAAATACTCTTTGATCAATTTTGTCAGCTTTACTTTTCCCTGTGGGACAGACCTGTGCTCCCAAAAGTGGCTATAATACTTTTATAGGTTTGGGGTTTTTTCCCCCCATTTTCCAGTGCTGGAGAGTCAGAACTTCAGAGAAGGAGGATCTTCTCTCCATCCCTAATTTCTGTAGCTTTCTTTTTTTTACTTTTATTGCATGATAGCCAAATGCTATTGCTTGATAACACATCTGAGCTTTTGTCCAGCAAAATTAAAGGGTGTGTAACGTATACTCTGCTTGGAATACTTACAGGAAAAAAAACATTACAAACATGGATGCTCAAAAGGCAGAGATCCAAGCGCCTACGTTTCTAGGAAGAGTCTTTTTTAAACAGTTATAAAAAGAGAAGACTATGAAAGTAATTTTGAAAAAATAGTAATATTTATTAATGTACAAAAGATAAGGCAGACATTTTATTTCATAGATACTTTCCTAAGAGTGTAAAACATAACATCTTAGGAAGGGAAAATAATTTATATGAGAGTTTAGGTCATAAATGTGAAATAAACCCTCTCTCTATCGTTAATATCGGGTGATGTCAATCACTTCTCTCATGCAAATAATCACTATAAATAGAGCAATTACTACATAAGCAGTCAATTATAAACTGTTGCATTGTGGAAAAAAACCACAGTACATTGGCTTGCTGTCATTTCCAGAAAGGGTTTAACCTTTTACTGAAAAATAAATAAGTTGTTATGATTCAGTGGGAAAGATCTAGCAAAGCTGCTAAAAGGGGGGAAGAAAGTGGTGTATCTTTCACTTGCGTAGGAGTTAGAAAGTTCAGCGTTCCTTAGCTGAGTTACATTTCTTTCGAAAATTATTTACGATGAGATGCTAGATTGAAATGAAGATTCTTTGTCTTTGCAAGGCCACAGGGGCCACAATTACTATTTGACTAGTGAGAGGAAAAGAGGTTTTTTGAGAAAAATGTTCACAGCTGCAGTTTAGTTCCTGAAGCATTTGTTCAGCAGGGTGGCACAACAAGGCATTACAGGACTGACTCAGCTCTTCAGCAGATGTGGATTGTTTACAAACCTCTCCCCCCCCCCCCCCNCCCCCCCCCCCCCCCCCCCCCGTTCCTGAGTAACTTTCCTTGTGTGCCTTAAAAGAATTCAGGCAGGCATTAAAGTTACTGAGTGACGAAGCACAGTTGCATAAATTAGCATTTTTATATGTAAACGTTAATATGATACACCAAAATAGAACCGCCCTCTCTATTATTTAACATTTCTGCAGATGATATTGTTGTTATGGGTAGTGTCATGGTAAGTAGCTCTTACTGTGTTCCAGTGACGCAATTAGTTTCTTCACTTTGTGTTGTAGAATGAGAAACAACTGGTATGTGTATTTGAAACACTCAGACTCTGATTGTAGAGGATTCACTAGGTATGTTTGGACAGCAGAGTGTGTGCATACTGCACTAGAAAACCCCAAAATAAACAGAATTGTTGCATAATAAAATGTGGAGTGATGGTCAAAACTGGAAAGAAAGAGAAATGTGATATGAGTACTAGAACATTAAATTAACCTCCTAGAAATAAACGGTAAGGTCAGTTAGACAAGGAGACTATTTATGTGGGCAGGCGATGGAAGTAGTGACATCAGATGTGTTTGTAACTAGACTCAAGAATTTTTGGACAGTTTTACTTCTGATAGCGAGGGAGCAGCCATGTGTCCTCTACTTTCATCTATAAGTCTCAGTGCTGTGATTTTGAGGCCTGTAAATTGACTACTCTGCTTTTGTATTGAGTTGGGATTCTGTACATCTCAGTTAATACTCTGTAATGAATACAGTAAATGTATGTGCATCACTAGTAAAATCTGGGAAGAGTGATTTGATACCTCTTCATACATAATCAGTGATTCTCAGGTCCTTAACAGTCTGTTTCGCAGTAAAAACAAATATGTTGTTCTTGTATTAATATTATATCCTCCTCTATCCCCATTTGGATGTGTGCTTAAATGAAGAAGAAATCCTCACTGTATTATTTACATTCGCTGCATAATATATAAGCGGTACTCACTGTTGAATAAGCTGAATTTAACTGACATTGTATGTTATTGTAATTACTGTAGTCATAACAGTACTGAAACTTTTCCTAACAGCTTTCTGTCATTGATGCTTTTTGAATAGGCTGACTTTCCTTTCTTGGGAAAGCTTTTTTCCAATTGTAATGGAAGTAAGTGAATGTGTGAGCTGAAGAAGTTTCCTTCTGGAAATAATCACCGTACAAAGTGAGACACGTTCCCAAAATTCTCTATAGGAAAATATGTAACCCTCAATCACCTGTGGTAGCTCCAAATAATTATAACTACTCTGTGGTGAACACATAACTTTTTAAAAGCAGTAGCATTTAAAGGGATCAAATGATTAGAACTGACCTCTTCAATCAAATACATCTTGAGACTAAAACAGACTTTAAAAGTGCATACCTCAAACACTAGGTAATTCTGTTTCTGAGATGCAGAGAAAAGCAAGGGCAGAACCTACACAGAAGTTAGGAATTGTGTAAAACCAAAGAACAGGGGTGTAATACTGCAGGATGAAACAAAGTCAGGCTCCTAATTTGTGAGCTGTTTCATATAATGCTGCTGTGCTAGAACACAGGTTTTTGGATAGGAAATTTAATTTTGAGACCTTTTACATATAAGAAATATAGTTCTCAAGAGGTGAAACTAAAGGGAAAAAATAAGAGATGTTTGTTTAAATTATTATTCAAAATATTCGAGTTGGTTGTTTTGAAAAATGCCTGAAGAGAATCAGATACAGTGAAGAAACCTTTGGGGTTTAATTACACAGTACTGCCACCTAGCATCAACTCACAGATTTGTATGTGTGTTTGTAGAATTACAACTGTATCACTCTCAGGCTTTTACTTAAATTTATTTTTCTGTTGAACCTTGTTATAAGCTTTAAGAATATAAATGTCTATGCTGAAAAGAGACACTTCTTACATGGTAAACCTCAAATATTAAAGTGAAAAGCTTTTTAATTCAGACAAATGGAAACAGGAGTAATAAAAGCTTTTTTGTTAAATAGATGTAATTAATATTATAGCTAATATTAATGGTTTCTAAGTTTGTCTTGGTAGATGCCATGTTAATGAATGTTACTATTTTAGCAGCTCTCAAAATAAAATGTTTCCTTTTCAATTAGTTATGTCCTTCCAAAATCAAGCAGAAAATGGAACATGAAGAAATATCATGTTTTTAGTGTGCATACCCCAGTTTTACATATTCCTTAAAAAAAAAAAAAGTCTGTGGGGTGGTAATAAACAGGGACACAGTCATCAAGACATGACTGATTCTGCATGTGGCAGCACCTAGCTATTTTATATTTGGAAATTTGTGAGATTTGTTGAGATACTTCATGCTAACATAGAAGGGAAGCACCAGTGTTCTTAGTCATATATCTTCTTAGTATAGCATAGTGTGAAGTTTTCCATGGTATTACTCTCAAGTGTAGTGTGAAGGTAACACAGCCAATCAAAAAGCTACTTTGCCTAAATAATCTTTTAGTGCTTTGTTCTTTTTTATTTCACTTCATAATAAGTAAAATGAAAAAAACCCAACACCCAAAATATTACGCTTAAATTGGTGCTGTGTTTAATGAGTCCTTTATAGGATGTAATACCAAGTGTTAATCAATAGACATGCCAGAGTAACTTCCAATATAACCTTGTAGAGTTTTTTAAATTAATTCTTATTCAAATTATTGACTTGTTGTGACTTACTGGGGTTGCAACTGGAGCAGTTTTTCATCCTAATTAGGAGGTTAGGTTCCACTGCTCAAACTGCAGATAATAGTTTAATGATTGTCATCTTGAAACATAAAAATCAATGTGAGATACTATCAAAATCTGCCAACTGTCACAAATTATGGAAATTATTCAGGGTTTTAAAAACACTGCTAAATAGTGTTTCCTTTTATTCTTTGTAACGTATTCAAGCACAGCTACTCAAGAGAATGTCTATTAACATAAAGCAAATATCAAGTGGTGCTCAGATAGTTAGGGCCACCTCTTAATCTGTCATATAATTTACAAATATTTTAGGAGAGATATGGAATAGTCTTATTTTTATAGTATTAAATATCTTATTACACATTATGTAGCAGGGTTATATTTTAGTTAACGCTGTGCTCTGCTTTCTGGTCAAATTTATTTGTTTATGCAGTAAACTAGAATGTGAAGGTAATGACCACATACACGCCTGTACTTTTCCTTCACTGATAACATCATGAGAATTGGAAAATTTTCGGTCATTCTATAGATACGTGTTCCATCTTTTCTTTTACCGTTTTGACACTGCTATGTCAAGGGTCAAAAAAGAGAGAAAAATAAATAAAAAAAATGTTAGCTGTCACTGGGGCTGTGCTTCAGTTAGAGGTTATTTATAGTGAGTTTGTTTTTAATATTTGATGTACACAGACCTTTCCATCTCAGTCAGGTGTAAATCTGAAAACCTCCTCTGCTATAATTGCCTTTGGAGGTCTATGGGAGGTTTTAAAGGCTCCCCTAGATTCTGAAAATAATCTGCAGGAGAGTATTTTCTATCTATTCAGATTAAAAATCCATCAAGTAATAAATAACTAGAAGGTTTTTCACTAAAACTACCCAGAATATTTGCTTGTAGAAATAAATAAATATCCAAATACATGAAATGCACAGTTACAGAAGTGAACAAGATACATGTTATTTGCTTAGTCCTTCACAAATTACTATATGGTTCCCCATTCCATCTGCCTTGCCTGCAGAATTTATTCTCCCACCGTCTTATGTTCCATAATGAAAAAAGCGTTTTCTGCATTTGAATGTTTGTCTATGTCATGTGTAAGGGGAAGTGAGGAGAGAAGCCTTTGGATTTAAAAGAAAACTAAGGTAAATCTTGCATGTGAATATTCAGCAAGTTGTCTCCTTTTTGGTCCTTGTCTCCTTGGAAGTACCTTAAAGCCACTAATTTCAAGTTTTGTAATGAAACGCTACGAGTTTGGGATCCAAATCTTGCATCTTATTTTGCATTTCCTCTTCATCATCTATGTACATAGGGAATTGCTGACAATTCTTCCTATTGGTCTTTTAAAAGAATGTATGATTTTAGAGATAAAAAGCACAGAACCACAGAGTGGTTGAGGTTGCAAGGGAGCTCTGGAGGTCGTCTTGCCCAACCTCCCAGATTATATAAGACTTCTCAATTTTCTTCTTTTCTTTTTAAAGACTTTCTATTAAAAAAGTAACATCCATGCCACTTGTAACCACGTTCAGTCCTCAGATGACCAAATATGGGTTCCAGTTGGCGCTTCAATGAACAAAGTGGTTCTTTGTGCAGCAGGTAGCCTGGGCTTGTGAGCCTCCACTCCAACACATAATGGGGCTGCAAAAAATTGACATAGACTCTAGAGGAGACTGAAAAGCACTTTCAGCTTGAGTTCCTTCACATCAGTTTGAGTAAATCCTGAGGTAAAAGACTCTAAGTTTGGATGTTATCAGACCTACATTCTCTCTTCCCCCTTTTCCGTGGATTTCTACTTACTGCCACTGCTGCAAACAGGATGTTGGGTGGGGTGGACCTGTTGTCAGAAACACTTCTGTCCTCCTCGGATACTTGTTGGGAAGCAGCAGTAAGTGTGAGGGAGAAGGGGAGGAGGCCCTGTGCGTGAGAACTGCGGGTTTTAGATCTCAACAGAATTACCAGCAATGTTCTGTAGGGAGAGAAGTTGGCAAACTGTCCGTTGCTGATGGTAGGGTAACAGCGTTGCTTCACTGTTTTAAATATACTTGAAGTCTAAGACATGGAGGGGCCCTTTACAAAGCTGTAGACTGGGATGTGATACAGATCTCTTTCCTGACAAGTATATGTTTCCTTAGGTTATTATATAAGACAACACAGCAGTTCACAACTCTCCACTTTTTAGATTTTGAAATGTGCATACAGTACTATGTATCTGCATGAGTATGCAGATACAGTGTTAACATAGCATATGCGTCCAATGACATTGGGATTTTATTGTTTACTGTTGCTCAGACATTTAGAATCAGCTGATACGTAACTGTACTGTGGTGAGTTGAATGAAATTCTGAATGGTATATTTAAATTTTAATGCCAAGTTGTTTTTGACAAAACCAAAACTTTTACTGGTATGCAACTTTGCGTTTTTACTGTAAAAGAGCTGTGCAGATGATGATGCTAACCCTGCTGGGGGGCAGAAACTGGCAGAATTCTCAGCTGATGCAAATCAACATCTCTCCATCAACTCAGTGGAGGTGAAGTGATTTATAGGTGCTGCAGAGCTGATAATCATCATAATCTTTGTGTGAAGAAGATAAAACTGGCTCTGAAGATCTATGCAGTAGATTATGACTTTATTTGAAAAGTGTTTATTAACCTTACACTGTTAAACAGAAAGTAGTGTCTGGTACCTGTTATAAGAAAATGTAAGATTTGTAACACTTGAAAAGGAAACAATAACTTTGACCTTCTCATTAACATTACTTATAGCTTAAAACCGCTATGCCCGTGGGTTTTGAAAACATGCAGTTGTGTCCGTATTTGGATTCAAACCTGCACGCTGCTAGCGTTAACTCATCTGTCAGTACTTTGAATTGCTTGGATGGTGAAACAGAATTTGTTGGAAGAAAGTCTCTTTTATCAGCATTAATCCCGTATTCCAAAATTTAGGTCTTAAATTCATTCTAATACAAAACAAGGAGAATTGTGACTACAATAATTAAAATCACACTAACTAGCACAGGCTGCTTTTCTCTATTATAGTGTCAAATTCAATCTTTAGTGTGAAAACAAAGCAAAACATAATTTTAGTTAAATGTTTGTTGAATTAGAAAAGAAATATTTTCCTTTGTAGACTCTTTAGAAACAATTAAGCATTAGCTCTGTCAAATACTGAGTTATAAGTGAATTCAGTTTAAAGTATGTGAACCATACATTCTTTGAAATTTGCCTGAAAAGACTCATTATAAAACTAATGTCATGAAAAAGCACTCCTTTTCAAACTGGGTAAAACACCTGAATACTTTTCGTAAGTGGCTGCACATGTTTTGAAAGCATCCTAGTAATGCCTGAAAACCTTCCAAAGTACCTTTCAACTGGTAAATTTCATATTCAGCATGTCTGCGTTCCTACAAGACTTGCAGTAATAATAAGATTGGTTAACTATACTTTTTTTTAAAGATTGATTTAATGCTTCTATTGATTTGAGGCAGATAAACTCAATTGTGCATCAAGCCTTATTTATTTTGGGACAAAAGGGAATTGAGTCTTGGTAGAAAAAAACTTACCTTCTGGGAAGGAAAAGTCTTTAGACTTCACTTTTTAATGCATGTTAAACATGCTTGAAAATTCATAATTTTGGTCAGCTTTACTTGTTGCATATAGAATTTGGTCTATTAGTGCGTTTTAGATCCAGGACAACAGTTGCAAGTATTTGAATGGTACTGTAGATATGGAGATAGTGTATTAGTTATTTTTCTTTTATCAACCCGTTTCTCCAAGTGACTCTTACTGGCTAGAAATGATTACTTCAAAGAGTTGCATATAAATATACACAGTAGAAACTCATTAATTTGCAGTAATTTTGGAAATGCACATGAGGAATAGCTGAATTTTGCAAATCTGTGCTGTTGCCCCATGCTGGATTCATTTATAAAGAGAATTGTAGATTGTTTCAAGTGCAACTCCACCTAGAATTCGTGAAACCAGGAGAAATGAAGGAGTAGGATTTCCAGAAATGCAGATGGGTTTGGGGAACAGTCAAAATTAAGAAGCTTGTAAAAGTTGAGAGGCAAAAATGGGTCAAAATCAAGTAGCTGAAACCCAAGGAATGTTAATGAAGTTCTGATTATAAACGGAAAAAAGAAAATCTTACAGTATTGTCAGTGTACTACTGTGAAATGTCTGCACCATACTCTGACCTTTATTGATTTCCTTTTATTTTTTTACTTTATTTTTCTTTATTTTTTAATTTTACCTGATGCACTACCAATTTTGTACCTTGTTGTCCATTAGATCTGTTTTTGGCACTTTCAATGTGACTTGTTTTGCTTTTTGTGACACGCTGATCTAGAGCTGCCAAGAATACTTTTCCATTGTTGTTACTCTTATCTTTTATTACTGTACAGGGCTCTGATGAGAGTCAAAGAGGTTTGGTTTAACTGCAGAGCTTGAACACAGCAATTGTAATCTGATGTGTATATGTTTTAGTAGAAATTAGGGTGGTTTTCCTGATATGACACCTTGCTTTTCCATAGTTAACTTCTTACTGGGAATGATAAGGAAACATCCTTATGGTCCTTCCGATAAATTGTGTTACTTAGCAACGCGAGGATTAGCTTGGTTCTAGGTAGATGGGTAGACTTATCCTTAGGCTTAGCTGATTTCTGGAATTCTTAGGAAGTATGGATGAGTCTATATATAAAGAAATAACTTTTAAAAGCATTTTTATTCTTAATTTAATAATCTGATTAGCTGATATGTCACAACTTCATGTTGAATTACAATTTCGAAATCATAACCCATTTGAAGGACTGATCTGACCATCTGTCTGGTGATGCACTTGCAGTGTATCAGAGCTAATATTAGTGCAGTCTAAATGGAGGCATGGAACTACGGACCAATGTGTATTTCATTCTTATCACTCGAAACTCAATTTCTAAATGGGACATTTCCTAATTCTGTAGTCTTGATTATTGGAAAGTATTCCAATAGCCTCATGGAAGTTCTTGATACTGAATATAAAAACAATTCAGATGGTTGAATGACTTACAGAAAGGCAGGTATCTAACATTTTTCACTTTTGCAAAACAGGGGAGAAGGTTTGCTTGTTCAGGCTAGAATTTCTGGGAACTAGTATTAGTTCTGAAAATTTAAGCCAATCCAACTGGAAAACTGAGGATTCCGTCAAGGCGTTCTGTGAGTATATAGATTCCCTTAAAGATATTTATAGAAAATGAGTTAACTAGTTTTATTTTACGCTTAAGAATTGCTGTTTTAGGTTATTCTATCTATATAAATTCAGTTGCAATTTAGGTTACTACAGGTCTGTCTTTTGGTGAGTTGCCTAAGTCTTAGTTGCCTAAGTCTTAGTCATTGAGATTTGTGTGTTGTAGAATCTCTCCTCTGCACATATTGTAATATATAAATGTAACCATCAATTCTAGAATGCAAATAGATAAACCTGATCTGCAAGCTACTCTTAAGGAATTATATTTCTTTTTCTTCTGCTCTTCTTTGCATTTTATTATTTTACTGTGTGACTATGCTATTACAGTACTTGGGGGAAAAAAAAAAATTGAAAGTTGACCTGAAGCTTAAAAGTAAAAATAACTAATTAAAAAAAAAAAAAAAACAACAACCCAAGAAAACAAGAAGGATTTGTGCAAACTGCTTTGTCCTTGACAATATTTTTATGAGAACGAGGAATAGGACTTACAGCCAAAGTAAACATCTTGTTTGTTTATTTGGAAAAATACCCTATACAAAAATTCAAGCAAGGAAATTTGCAAGTTGTGTATGTATATTAGATCTTGACTAAAACTTACTTTTCATTTAAAATAGTGGAGTTGGACAGTCTTGTTAAATTGCTAAGCTTGTTTTCTGTTGCTTCTGTTCTCAGTTGTTAACTCTTAGTGTGCATGCTCAGTCTGATGGTTGTCATTCTTTTAGCTTGCCTCGAAAAATGAGAATGAAACAAGGGATAGCTGAGTGATCTAAATGGAAAGCCTTTGTTGTTATGGTAGCTGAAATAAAAAAATCGATCATGGTATCTCTAATGGTGTTAGAATTTAAACCAGTTTAGTGGTTTATTCACAGATTCTTGGTTTGTTTTTTAGTCTAATTGCGTATCATTGAACAAGTACCTGTTTTCTTTTTCTCATTTAAATTCTAGCTGCTTGTATAAGCACAAAACTCTTTTCTGTAGAAAGTTAGCTTTATGGTTCAGGGAGCAGCTTTTTCTAGAATGAAGTCAGTATGCATTGCTAATAAAGGAGGTATTCTTGCTGCCTAGTGCACTACGTTCAGGTATAGTCTTCTGTGTCACCTGTTACTCTGTGTTACCGGAAAGACAGAACTAGAGTTGTCCAGAGTTCTTCACTAATTTCTGTCTTGCATTAAATCTTTACAGTAGTGCTGTAAGAGATGTCACTAAGTGCCTTTGGCTATGCCACTTACGAAATACTCAAACATAGACTTTTTATTCCTGCTCTTTTCTTGGGTTGGAGACTCTGTTTTGGGGGGAGTACAAGAGGTCTACTTGGCCTCAGGGATCTGGCGCCTCTGGGAGTTGGTGGTCACAGTCTCAACCACTCTTTGTGCAGAATTTGCTTTTGAAGAGTGACGTATGCGTACCACTGAAAACTGCATCAAGAAAGAGATTTCTTTTCTCTCCTTTACTTTTTATTTTTTATTTTAATAATTCATAAAAGATTTCATGCAAGTTAGAAATTACTGAGGTAATTTGGTCAACTAAGTAAATTGTTAATGGTATAGGGATTGTTTTACCTGGAGGGCATTGTGTGTCTTGGTATTGACCTAAATTTACAACTTGATGGCTCTTAATGTATATGAAAAGCTCTGTCAGATATCTTTCCAATTCTGTTTGCTAGGAAATTGGGTTAAAACTGTTCATAGTTTATTGATTTCAGTTCAGTATAATAAAGCATTTATAGTGTTTGTTTCCAGTTTCCTTCCTGCTCTGAGAGGTACAGAGATAGGAGACTCTTTTTCCCCCTGCCTGTAAGGCAGAACAACACGCTGAAGCTAAGGGAGGGTTTAAATAGCAGGGTTGCTCCACGACTTCGCTCTTCTCTGCCTCAGTAACTTTATGTATTAAATTATGGGATTGCAGTGCTTTTCTTTGTGAAGAGGAGAAATGCTTTAAAGGGTGAAGCATTAACAAAATGATTTGTGAAAGATGTGGTAGGATGTTACTTACTGTAGCCTTTGTCCAGGCAATTGAGGTGCATGTGGTCAAATTTCATGAACATAGAAATACGTAGCGTGAAATTCTGGACCTGTCAACATCGATGGCAACTCATCTCAGACTTAACTGCAAAAAAGGCAAGTTACAAAGGAGATGGTTAAATAGGACACTGTATTGGCTCTGCACGTTTCAAGAACTACCAACGCTGGTTCATGTAATGTATCTAAGTATTCCTTCCTTCCTTCTCCTGGCAGGCATTGTCCCTAGTCCTCTACAGGTGGTCTGCAGCTCTTTGAGGAACTTGCAGGAAAGTGAATACGCTGGGGAAAAGGTTGACTAGTTAGTTGGTTTGCACTAAACAATCACAACTCTCTGATGCAGTTACTGTAGATGATGTGCTCTCCAGAGGTCAGTTCCAATTCTATTGAGATTCCTCAAGAATAAGACTCTGTGGTGCATAAAAGCTGGAAAATAAAACAAACAAAAAAAACCCTGAAAGAATTCAATTGGTTTTCTGACCTACTCAGAGGGAAACAGTTCTTCCTCTGACCATAACTAAAAACTACCTTTGGTAGCAATGGACGAACTTTTTCCTGGTTCACCAGCACATCTGGGTGGTCCTGGGAGACCAAACCTTTCCTATACTAATCCCAGGAATGCAGTTAAATGACTGTTCCGTCTGTATACCCAGGCCTAGTAGCTTGTGTTCTCCATGCACAGCGAATGACCCCTGCTTTGAATTAAATATGGCAGAGAGGAATTGTTAGGCCCTCCTGCCACCCCAGTATATTGACTCAAAATAACAAACCTTTTGCGGTTTGTCAGACAGGATTATACAGAAAGAGAAACCACCATTGGCTTCTGTGGCTTCATACCTACTATCTGTGCCATATTCTGCAGTGGGAATAGGAATGGAAGGATTTGATAGGTAGACCACTATAACAACTTCAGCTTTTGATGTTATATTTTTTTATGACAATCTATAGATTTTTAGACAGAATAATGCACCATATATCTGAGTATCACGTACACACACAACTAAAGTTGGTCATTGGCCACGTATCTTATAGGATAGGCACAGATGAATGCTATGCTTGCTGGGATGCCAAGCGAAAGAGAAAATCCTCAGCGGAAGAAGAATGTCTGCAGTGATTTACATGATATGGGAATGGGGCTGTGAGTGGTGGAGAGGTGGACTCTCGGGTGTTAGGTTACCATTCCTTCTCACAGGTTGTTTTCTTTAGATTTGATAGTGGTGTTGTAAGATACGGCAGAGTTGTTTTCTTTTGGTTTGTTTTCATATTTTTAAGGGACCCTTTCAAAGTCAGCACTGTCAAATGACATATTTGGAAATGTATGAGCTTGCAGTAGTGTTTTGGGAGTTATGATAGAGCCTTGTGCTTGTTACTTTTGTTAAACTGTGCTTTTGGTCCCTGTAGACTTTCTTCACTCTAGAACTGCATTTTGGGCGTTTTCTGTTCCCTCAAATGGTTTGTATTGTGAAACTGAGGAAGCAACAAAGCCCATTCTGCTTTCTCTGGCGTATCATTTCTGTGTGACTTCCTTTTGTTCTGTCATCAACATGACTGTGTGTAGCAAGGACCCCGCTGCAGTGATGTTTGCTGGTCCTCTGCAATCTGCATGTCTGTGCAGACATAATGTAGCAGCTACCTTATTGTGCTATTGAAGCTTTGAACTCGGCTTTAAACCTCCAAGCTTAGATGAATTTTCTACTTTAAAAGGCTCTGACTTTTTAAGCCTGTATGCTCAGCTTACAAAGCTTTCATCGTGTGTTCACTTCACAGGCTTGTTTCCTAAATAAATACCTTTTATAAATACGTCTTTTTTTTTTTTTAAATGACTATGGAACTTTTCCTAAATAAAGAACATCATAGACTTACAGACCGTTGAGGCTGGAAAGGGCCTCTGAAGCTCGCCTAATCCAAGCCTCAGTGCAGAACTGAGACCAGATTGCTCAGGGCTTTGTGCAGTTGAGTCTTGAAAACATGGAAAATTCCCCAGCCTCTATAGCAACCTTGACCAGTGTGTATTTGCCCCCATAGTGTTTTTTACCCACCTTATTTCTGATCGGAACTTCCTGTGCTTCCATTTGCGCCTTTGGTTCCCCTCACTAAAGACCCTGGCTCCCTCTTCTCCATAGCCTCTTAGGTACAGGAAGGCCACTACTAGGTCCTGCTTAGCCACCTCTTTGGCAGGTTAAACAAGCCCAGTCCCTTCATTTCTCTGCGGAGATCACGTGCTCCAGTCCCGTGAGACACTGGCAACCTTCCCTGGACTTGCTCCAGTTGATGAACATCTTTCTTGTTTTGTGGGGGGAGCAGGACTCGATGCAATACTGTTGCCATCTGTAAACTACTGCTAAAAAAAATAAGTCATTTATCTAGGTAGATAATGCAGCACTGAAAAAACAAGAGCATTTTAAGGCTTGTGTTTAACTTGTAACAAGTTGGTTATGACTGTAGAGAATTCTAGTTTCATAATGTAGTTTTTGTTAAACCGTGTTATTTATTTTTGTTCTGTGTATATAACATCTAATCCTTAGTAGAAGAATCAGCCAAGTCTTGGACTGCTAGTTGCTTTTCTGTTTTGAAAAACAAAGGTATAAACTTTATCAATTCCAATATCTTTAGAGAAAAAGTAATTTCAATAGCAATTTTAAAATATTTTCAATTCCATATACTGTGGATGCAGAACAGGATGTCTGTACAGCTGTACAGATAAAATAAATACTTAGTTTAAACCAAGTATCTTCATTGAAGTTATAAATTGTATTTTGTAGGTGTCAGTGGTGCAGCTGAATGTGGTAGGTGAAACAACATTTGTTTTAAATTTGTTCTAAATCTGTCTTGCCAGGTTCCCTTAGGTTTGATCTCTATCCTTGTCATAAAATGCCTGATGCTTTTGCCTGAAAGTTTGACCATGGCAGTTGAAGAACGTAGGCATCTCTGGTCTGGATATACGGCAACCTGGGCACCAGATGGTAAAATTGTGGGGGCTGGCTTTAATGCGGTGAGCTTAGTCTTGAGAAGAAATTAGACACTGCAGCTTTGTTATTGTTCCTTCTGTGAAATGGCAACAGAAAGAAAGGACAAAATGGATTTTGTAAAGATTCCTTGCAGTTTTGAGAGTGTTTTTTAACTGGTTACTTCCTGTGACTATTTTTGCTTTCTAAAACTCAGCCACACGTGGTGAATAGGAGACGGTTGTTTGCATTTCTAATGCAGTAGCTTGTCTGAGAATATCCCCATGTGAGCTCCCATGTTCTGTACTGGTACAGCTTAAGACCTTGCTGTCTCCAGGTGCCTTTGGGCACCTCCTGGTAGGTGTTGGATGAAGATCACATACAGGATTGAGAATTGTGGCAGCTGAGGAGCCGGGGTGGGCTTGCTTCTGATAACTCAGCCACGTGAGCAGTGACTGCTGACAAAGTGACACAGAGGAAACCTCTCACCCACCAGCAAATGCCAGGCTTTCTTTGGAGACACCCACAGATAGAGGATAGTAAGCAAAAAGATATGACCTATCCAAGAAGTCTGCTGAAGGAAGTCGCAAAGTGAGAGCATATGTTGGATTACAAGTACTGCCCTAAATGACTAGGGAGCTAACATATCTTGAAGCATGTGGCCTTTTCTCTAGAGTGATTTTCCTTTGGAGTGATGTGGCCTTTTTCTTCATGGTTTGAATCTGGAACAGAGGATGTAATGTCTGCACAGTGACCGTACAATATTATGAGGCATTTGCTGCTGCTTGTGGTGTTGGATTGGTTGATTTCCTAGAATTGTATTTTTCTTGACTGAAGTTATTAAAAAGATTTCCATTAATCAAGAATAACCATTTCTGTCCTCTTCTGCTATGATAATATGCAAGCAAAACTGGCACTGTGTGTTTGGGTGGACCAGCTTTCAGGGTGACAGGACCTCAGTTCTGTCCCTGCCAACCCCTTGCTGTGTGGACACTGGAAATTCCCTTCAGAAATTGTGAGTTACAGTTGGTCATTCAATATAATAATTGTATTCATTTTATCTATTGTTCTGAGGTTTAATTAATTTTTATAGAGCAATTCATCCTCCTTTATTGAAAGACGAAACAACACTTGAGGTGTAGTTGTTAGCTGAGAAACTTACAGTGCAGCCTTCTTATGCAGAGTTTCATTGCTGTCTGAGGCAATCTAGAATTTAAAGTGGTTCAGAAAATACTGTTATGCAAGCTGTTGAGATATAATGTCCTCTATTTTGTGTGCCGTAACATGATGTTCCATTGTCTTCCATTCATATTTCTTTTTTTCTTCTTTAACTTTTTCTTAGCTTATCTTGAACTTTTAAAACAAAGGATCGCTTTAGGAAGTTGTTATTTCTGACAAAATCTGTATGTTTACAAAAGCAGAGAACTCCTAAAGAAAAAGACTCCTCTTTTTCCTTTCCCCCCCAGGGAGCGTGAGAGCTTAGCAGAGTGGGTCATTTACTTGTGTAATTGGGAATAGTTGTCTTTTTTGAAATTCTACTAAATACTATTAGGCATTTTAAAATATTGTTGCATTTTATTATCATGATATGTTTATACAGCCTTAAAAATAGTATCTAGTAAAGCCTTCTTCAAAGAATATTTTCATAGGTTGACACTGCTAGCAAAGAGAAAGCATATTAAAGCGTCTTGTTAATGAGCATGTAAAAATTGTTAGTATCAAATTGAGGTTGAAGAGGTTTCATGGAAGCTTTAAAGAAGGAAGGGGAATGCTTCTTGGACAGAATGAGAGACAATGATGTAAATTTAGAGTCAAAAGCAGGTGGTGTTCTCGACTGAAATGATAAGTACAGTACCTAAACTCATAACTGTTTGCATGATTACTACATTTGAGTTCAGAGAATAGTCTTGTACAGGTTTGAAAATTGCTGAGAAACCTCTTCAGCAACATGATCTTCTTGCAGTAGCATCCTCTGGTGAGATGTACAGAGGAGCTTTGCTTGATCTCGCGTTCTGGAGAGCTTTCCCCTTAACAGCATATTCATCTATTAAGAGTAAACCAGAAATGAAAGGTGTGTTCCTGATTGTTTTCTTTTGGCCGATCTTTTGGCCAGTGGTGCAGCGGCTGCTATTGCCAGCAGGAATGAAGGTGCCCAACAGGTGTAGAGTTACAGGATGTTTTAATATAAGGAAGTGGAGAAGAGTTAGGAAGGAATGGCCTTAAAATTCTTGGCATTGGACCTGCCTGGGTGCAAGAAAAGTACAAGTTCTTTCATGTCAGTTTACATGTCTCCAACTTTATAGCGCAGTCATGTGTTTAAAATCGAAGCTCTTGAGTCTAATATGGAAGCAGAGTGCCCAGGAGTTCTCAGAGACAACTGATGGGTTAGCCTGGGTGTGAAGGAAAAGGCTTGTGAAAATGAACAGAATTCAAATCCATAACTGAAACTATGGGGATAAATAAGGTTTTTGAGAAAATGGAAAGATGGAGGGGCCTGACAAGAGGACAGAACACTGGAAAATGCTGGTAAGAAATTAAATGAGCTAATGACTAAGTGTTGGTCAAAGCAAGAGAGAGGGGGAATGGCTGGAGCATAACTTGTGCTCCAACCAGCTTGATGTCTTGGCTCCATTGCTAATAAGGTTAAAAATCCCATTAACTTAATTAACATCAGCATTCTACCCTAGGATTAGAAGGAAAAAAGAACATCACCAATAGACAATTAAATAAAGCAAGTTGTCATTCATTGCATGGGCATTGAGATCTATCTCACTTCTATAAATGTTGATCAGTTTGATCAAAGACTTAATCAAAAATTATTTAGACAATTATTTCCTGATTCAAAAGTGTTCTCTAGTGATAGGAAACTATTATACAGAGTTGTTAAAGCACGCTTAACTGCACTGTGTTAATTATGCAATGATAAATTATTCTACCTTTCTTCGTTAACAGCATTTTAGCAGTAGATAATAGTATTGTTTGTTCTTTCTAGGCAGTAGAAGAGTAATAAAGCTTCTTCAGGCAATTATTTTTAGTAAACTTGGTCTTTTAGAAGTGCCCAGTTCATATTTGATCTTTAAATCCATTTTGTGAACTTGTTCAGCTATACTAATTTTAAGTAATTATATTAATTGAGAAGTTGGCTTGTTGTATTGTTCTATGGTGACTTGTTTCTTTTTTTCATCTGACTGCATTGGATGATAGAAGTATGTAGATAACAATTATACTGTGAGCAGGAGGAACTTGTACTGGAACTTGGGGTTCCTACTGTGCAGCAAACTTGTTATATGACCTCGGGTGGGACACTTACTCTTTCGGTGTTTAACTTTTTCTGTAGATTAAGAATAATAAAGATTTAGCAGTCATGGCTGTCCTTAAAGCCTAATGAGTATTTGTAAATAGCTTTGAGTTAGCAGTAGAAATATTTTATCCTGGAGTAAAACCTCAACTTTTTTAAATTGGGCAATGTTTGGTAATGGGCTGGGGGGGGAAGGTGATACCTCATTCACAAAAGAAGGAAAAAACGCTTTCCAGGAGGAAGAATGTGAAAACTTCACACTGCTGAGAAACTTCAGGATACACAAAAACTTTTATTCTGTCACTTTCTTTTCTTTACTTCTCCTTCAAACTCTTTCTACTGCTTTGCCCCTGTGTGTATAGGAAGAAAAGTAGATGTCCTTTCAGCCTCATTTTATAACTTACATGTTCTGCTTAGTACTAATTTGAGTGGGTTATAAGCCCTTCTCTGAAAAATTAGTTAAACTTCTTGCTATTTGTGAGTGTCTGTACCTTTTTCAGTGTTTGTGTCACATATTTTTACAAAACATGGCTATCTTTCGGAGTCTGTGTGAGGCAATCTACTTCTAATGGCTGGTGTAACTTCTAGGATGAGAATGAACAAGATAGTTGCTATACTTCTGATGACTGGCTACTGAAATATGTAGGCTACAAGTAATATTTTGGTGAGTTTAAAATAACTTTTCAAGAAAAATCATGGAAATACACTGTGTGGGCTAATCGAGGCACTAAATTAGTTTTATCTGATGGAGGCTTAAAGGCCAGTATATTTCTTCCTGCTCTGGAACCGATCACGTGTTTGTGAAGCTTGCTATTTCTCATTTGGTTCTCAGAGGGGAAAAGCACGCTTTTCATAACAGATGAAATGAAAATGAAGAATTGGTTGGTTCATATGTGTCACACTCTGCCTCAGCCCTTGAACACCGGCAGATGCTTAGCTAATAGTGAAATTTTACCGGTACAGTTTCCGATTCTGTGGTGGTCCCCAGGTCATGAAGTTCATAGACCAGAACTGACATTTAATAACATTTAGGAATTTGTATCCAAGTTTGTCTAGCTGCTTTTTCAACTGACATAAAGTACCTTTAAGAAAAAAAACTCCCCATTTTTCCTCATTGTCAACTGCAATTCTGAAGCCTCTCAGTACAGAGAAGAGGATGTACTCACTGTATCAACCCTCACTGCCCAACACTCAGTGGTAAAGAAGGGGTTAATCCTTCGCAGTCAGTGAATGATGTGAGACTAAGGCTGTTAGAAGGCTGCCTGGTAGCTCCTGGGCTTTTCATCAGATCTCGATGGCATGTTATTTTCTTAATGGGATGTTATTTTCATAATAGATTTAAACAGTTCTGGGATTTGCAAGAAGTTCCTGGTGTACAGAAATCTCAGAAGATAGTCTAGAAACAAAAATATGTATATTTAAGCAGATAAAAATACATGTATGATATGAATATTTGGCACAGTGTTTGATATTTGTTGTTGTGTTTACAGTTTTGACTGCCCTTAGTCTGAAAGTACTGCTTATAGCTTCTATTTACTAAAAGAAAAAGAAAAGGAAAAAAAAAAGAGCTAATTTTCAATACAGTATGTAGAGTAGCCACACTAAAAGGAAAACTCAGTATTTGGAGAGAAAAAAATAGGAAAAATCAGAAAAAAGACTTATCGATGGAAAATGAGGTTACATTATTTGGACAGTCTGGTATAATGTACTTTGATTTTTGGCCCAAATTAAAACCAACATACTTGTCATCAACATTATTTCATGTAACGAAGTGTACATACTATAGTAGTATTTCATTAAAAAAATACATTTTATATATTGCCTTTTTTAAAAGGCAGAGGTGATACAGAAGTAGAGATGTACTTTTTCACTAATCCTAAAATCAGCAAAAAGTACAGCAGTTAAATAACCCTTTTATTTATTCCCTGAAAACTTGTACTGTGCCAAAGCTGAATTATTGAATCTTCTCGTTTCGAAAATAGTCTTTGCATAAAATAATGAACAGCATTTGAATCTCTAAATCACAAGCTTATTTCCAATTGTTGATGATGAAAAGAAGTACAGGCTTTTAAGAGACCTATTTTTTAATGAACAGATTGGTACATGGTGTACTAATTCTTTTTTTAAAAAAGGAAAAAAAAGACTGTTTCTAATATTGTATGCACTATTGTAATGTTTTGATCTAGTTGTGCTAGGTTATTTAGGGGCACAAAGTAAATGTGAAGTGCTTTGTTTTCTCTTGAACTTCCAAGTGATTACTGCACTCTGTCTGTTGTGAGTGGCAGTTCTAATGGCCATGTATGCTGTAAGAGGGTATAAGGGATCATTAGAAAATGCAAGAAACAAGCACATAACTTAAGATCAGTGTATGAATCAACTTCAAATTTAAAGAGAGTTTTAGCGTAGGCTTTGCTAAGCCATTAAAATTCATTTTGAGTCCTCCCTCCATGCCTCCTATTGATTTGACTTTGCTAACACAAAAAGAGGTGGTCAATTTTTTTAAAACCCCCTAAACAAAAAACTGTTTTTCACTTCTTGGCTCCTCAGCTTTTTCTTCCCCTCCCTCCCCGCTCCAGCTCCAGGACATAGCGTTTTAATGCCCTTGGACTACCCCACAGTTACCCCTTACGCTGTTGTTACCGCTGCTGTAGTCATGTCCAGGTAAATAGTTGCTGCACATGAACCCAAGAAATCTTACACGGGGTGAATAGTGAGTGCAAAGTTTACTAGATATGTGTAACTTGCAGCACATGCTGTGTGTCAGCAGCAAATACAGTACGTCCCATTTATTGCTTTAGACTTACTATCTGTGGAAGGTGTAGATCAGCTGAGACTATGCACCTTTGAAACTTGACCAACCCTTTTGCAAGCCATAAATACCTTATTCCGAAATTTAGATGGGGGTCCTATTAGTGCTTCATAGTGCTTAAAACAACGATAGATGAGAAAAACAGTTGAAGTCAGTTATTAGTGGTTGTACTACTCTCTAGTATAAGTGGGTCAATACGACCGGTCTTAGTGAAATCCTTTGAACAAAAGAAATTATTAAATCAATTAATATTTAGGTCAGTTACTCAAAATAAACCATTCGTAGAGTGCCCTTGAGACAGGCAAGTCAAAGAGTATCAGGAATTTTAAACGCAAATTGAATCTTGCCATTATTCTTGCTTAACCAAAGCTATCACATTTTACCTTTCCAGGAATACATTATGTAAAGATTTGACTATCTAACAGGGAAGGTGTTTAGCATTGAATTGAAACAGTATTTCATCTATTTAAGAGAAGTATGAGAAAAATGTGAAACAAGTTTTCTAGGAGTGCGTTATAACTTCATTTCATCCTATTTTAAGCCATGTGTGGTGATACTGTTGTCAGATTTTTAAGGGTGGTTTGTTGACAATGCTATGGAACTGCTTTTTGCCTGACTCTTGCTCATAGAAATCCCCAAAGCAGAGATGAGGATGAGAGAGCAATCTGTGAGAATATTTTGTTGCGTGTAGGTAGATGTATTTAGTCTCAGATGCTTGGGATTTGTGCTCAACTAATAAAAAAATCAGAAAAAAAAATAGTAGTGTAATAAATATGAACATGTCTTGAATAAAAACCCCAATGAAATGTTTAAATTATCTGTAATATCTTTAAGCATCCCTTAAAATTTAGTAAAGTTCAAGAAATTGTTAATATTATAGTATTATCAAGTTATTCACCAAATTAAGATGTCTGATTCTTGTAACAAGATTTTCCGTAAGAAAGGTCAAAGTAAAGTTGTTGGGACATATTTATTGTATTTCTACATGTATTTTCTTGTGTTAACCTGTTGGACTTGTCATAGTAATGACGGTGCACCTTGCATTCTGCACATGATAGTGACTGAGGAATATTTCTTGGTGTTATCAACAGTAGAGCATTGTCTTACGATCTCCTTTTATTTACATATTTGTAGGGAAATTGCACAAAATGCTACAAAAGAATGTTTATTGAGGGAACAATTTAAAAAAATATGTCTGCCTGAGAATATGCTTTAATAAGCTAATATGGAAACACTCAGTAGTTCTGTCTCAGACATAGTAAATCCTTCTTTTAACTATAGTAACAAGGAATTAAGTGTTCTTTCAGGAAAAACAGAAATCAGGCCAGACAGCTTAAAGTTTAGCAATCATAAACGCAGAAAGCTGTTTGTTTTTCTGAACTGAGAGACAATACCTTCATATGGAGTAATAGGCTTTTGTATTGAACAGTAGCATGAAGACATCTAGAGAGTAATTGGCAGTTTTTGCTCAATACTGTACTGTATTCATCTGTTTGTGTTTTATCATTGGGATATATTGATATCTGAAATTGACTGAGATACTATTGAACTGGGATCAAAAAGCCAGGCATTGTTCATCTAAACAATCATATATCTCCTCAAACTTCAAGTAAGTGTTTGTGCCACCCGTGTTAACGTGCTTTACAGTTAACACGCTTTACAGTTTAATAAATATTACAAGACCAAAGAATTGAACTGAATAATTCAGATATGGAGAAGCCAGCTTAGCCACTAGACATTCAGAGGGGTGAGAAACGGGAGTGTATATTGAGTCTTCCTTTCTCTTTAATGTAAAATTCTAAAACTAATCCTCCTGGTTTTAAGTGCTGAATGTCTTCTGATTTTATTTTGGCTTTTCTGTGTGCGTTGTTCTGTGGGGGTTTTTTTTTTCCCCTCTGAAATGTACCATCATAGTTAAAAATAAGAAAAAAAGTAAGCAAGTTTACACTTTATATTGCTCACAGATTGCCAAATACCTGTGGGTGGCTTAAAGCAGCTGTTTCTCCTCGTTATCTAACTTTCTTCTTTAAAATGTAGAAAGGAAAAAAAACCACACAAGAAGTCTAAATGTCAGAGTCTAAATGAAGCCAAGAAACCTTTTCCTAAGTTCACTAGCTCCTCTGGCCAAGTGCATTTATTCTCTCGAAGGGACATAATCTATTCCAGCCAAAAAGCAATGTTTTAGCCAATACTTATGCCAGTGTTATGACCTCCTCTTCTATGGGTGCGAACAGCTACAACAATGAAAAATATGACTGCCTTCTGGGTTTTTTTTATCATCTTTTGCTAGAGTTTCTTACCGTGGTGGCAGAGGTGGCAGAAGGAATTGTACTGCTGAAGTGCTTTGGTAGTTTAAGTAAAGACTCTGGCCTGGGACTGGATGTACCTGGTGTGCAGGACCTGCTCTTGTTCTGCTGGGTGGGCTCTCAAGTAGGCACCTGAACTGAGAGGGGACAATGGGAAAGAAAATGTCTTCATCTATTCCAGCTACATTTGCCAAAACCATTTCTTCACCTACTTAGCCGTGTATAGAAAAGCAGAGGTTTTATTCCAATTTTTGCTGGTTAGAAAATCTGGGTATTTTTTGTGGGGAAGGTTTCATTTCCAGCAAAAAGGTTTGTCATGAGGATTTCTCAGGACTAGTACAGACCTCAGCATAGGATGCCATGAGAGAAAGACATACATACAAATACCAACTCAAAATAATTAGTACCCCAGTGGTTAGGGTGCTCATGCTTAGTGTATTTCTTGCTTTCTACAGTATTTTTCATTTTGCAGTTTATGCATGCTAACTACGCATATGTTAAAGTATATATGCCACAGCAAGGGTGTCCTAATTAAGTAGACTGTAAGAATCTATCTCTTTCTGGTCCAGTGAGCAACAAGATATTTGCACAATTTTGAAGAGCTCCAACTGCTGAGATGTATAAACTGGTCATCTTGAGGGATTGTGGAGAAGGGCATCTAGTCATGTTCTCTGGTTCACAAGAGCAGTCAATTCCAAATGTGTGTTCAGAGAATCATAAAAATGCAGAAACGTCGAGGCTGGAAAGGACCTCTGGAGATACCTGGTCCAACCTTTTGTTGAGAACAGGGCCTTGAATTATGTTATCCAGGGGCAATACAATCAGTTGCTGCCATTTGTGAACACGTTGTTAAAGGATAACGTACACCTTTGTAATGCATTAATGCTGAATAGGAATAATCTCCTCTCTGCAACTCTCCTGCATGCTTCATTCTTAATTGTAAGCCCTCCTGCAGGAAGAACGGAAATGATTAAAGCTGGTTTGAATCTGTGTTTCTTTGTATTGTTGCATAACGGGAGCAAATATTACTGTCAGTTCCGTGTTGTTATCAGTGCTCATTCAAAATCAAGAGATTAACAGTGTTTTTGTTTTATCATTAGTTTTAAGCTCTTCAATGAGATGATAATTTAGATAGAATGCAATTCTCTTACAGCATTTGATTTTCTTCCCCCCACCCATTCAGGTCGATTATTTCAGTTTCTAAGGGTGCATCATGTGGCTTTTCTCATTCTTCTCAATTTGCGCCATATTGTTCTTCAAGGATAAGTCAGGGAAAGTAGAATAAAGCAAAATGTAGTAGCAACATTGCTCACCCTTCTGTTATCCTTTCCTGTTTTCAGGTGGTGGTGACTGACCCCAAATAAAAGAGTGACTTTTCTGAAAAACGTCCTACCTGACTCAGAATAATGGATATAAAAGATAGAAGACATCGTTCTCTGACGAGGGGCCGGTGTGGAAAGGAATGTCGCTATACAAGTTCTTCACTGGACAGTGAAGACTGCAGAGTACCAACTCAGAAGTCTTACAGCTCAAGTGAGACACTGAAGGCGTATGATCATGACACCAGGATGCACTATGGAAATCGAGTTTCTGACCTGGTTCACAGAGAGTCAGATGAGTTTCCAAGACAAGGTATGTTTAAAGTCAGAACTGGTTTATTTTGCAGTAATCCTCAGTAGACGATCTCTGTTGCTTGTTAAAGTGCACCAGGAGTTTTAATGAAAGAACTGTAAGAGAATGGGTGCCATTTTACCATTATTTCAACTGTTTTGTGTTAAATTAGGAAGTTCTTTCTCTTCTCAGGTGTCTGATACTGTTGGAATTCACTATTTGTAAATAAGGCAAACCAAGATCTGATGTTCAAAACATTTGATAAACAGAAACGCTGGTGACTGTTAACCAGATGTATTTGTCACGGATGTCAGGGTTGGCCAATATGCTAACTTTGTATTCTGTTTCCTAGGTTCATTTTAGAAATAATAATATCATTTTCACCTAAACTTGTCATTCTCTAGCAGAGTACCTGTACTGAAGATAACTGGAACGCTATTATGGTAAAACCCCATACGGCCTTAGTATATTCAGTATTAATCAGGTGCCTCAGAATTCCTTTCCTGTTCTTAACTACTGTGTAATTGAAATGTGGGAATGGGAAGGCTATTTCCTCTGATTTCATTTTGTCACTGCTTACTCTTCACCTCATAAAAACTGGAAGGAGGAAACTCATCTAATTACTTTTATAATTGGCCATAATGTGTTATCACAACATTGAGATCCTAGAACTAATATTGAAATAACCTGCCTGTGTGAACTTGTAAGCAAGGTGAAGTAATCTCTTCTTTTATAAAATGTTCTTATCTTTAAATAACTGTTTTGTTTAGTGAATTAAAGAATTAACAATCTAAATGTTTTCAGTTCAAAAACTGTGATTATACCTTTACGCTGTACACACACCTAGTTTTACTCTCATTCAGGTGTTTACTTGTCTCAGTAAATTGTAAGACTGTGTGTTGAAACCATTCCTGAACGTTGCTTTATAGGAACAGTGTTTAATCATCTGGTTAACTTGACCAAATAGCCTGATTAAATTGCCACTCAGTCAACAATTAGATATTTTTTTTTAAATAAATTACTTGGTTTAGTTTCAGTTGAAGAATCAGATATGGTTTATAGCAAGCAAGATATAGGCATAAATTTACAGCCCTTTGTGTTCCTCTCAATGGAAGGTAAATTAGTACATCTTTAAATGCCGAAACTACTATTTTATATTTGTGCTTGTTAATAGTGTATGATAGTTCTCTGCTACACATTTCTAATACTGTGACTCAGGAAATAGTAAGTTATCGCACTTTTCTGTGGAGATCATTCAATGAAAGGTCATTTTTTATACTTGATACCATGTTATGCAACTTGCTTAAAGCATTCTGCCAGCAGTCCGTGTCTGTCTTCACCTTTAAATCAAAATATCTATTAATTAGCATATCTAATTAAACCCTTGTCTAATCCCTTATTTCTCTCACGTTTGTGTACATACATTTGGAAGTTTTTGCACTGTGCTTGGTCTATCAAACACCCAGCTCTATTTTCTGAGGTAATCTCTGTTCTTGTAGGGTCTTTCTTTGCTTATAGGTGTTTACCCAGAGATAAGGCATCAAACTGCAGCTAGATCATACGAGCTACTGGAGCCATTTTCACTGTGGTTTGTTCAGCCTTTGTGTACAGGAGTCATCTAAATATTACTTTTCCATATCTGGATGATTGATGCTTCAGCTCAAGTGCCTCATTTTAGTTTCCAGGTCATTATTTGGCATTTCATGAGGACGTTCTTTTTCTCTTGATTACTGATTTGACAACTGTTCATCCTCCTCCTGCTCTTAATGTGTTCTTATCTGCCCTCTTTATGAAGGGGAGTGCAAATTGTTGGTAACTGAATTGAAATGCTCAGGGACTTTTTTTTTTTATTATTTTTTCCCTCTGCTAGTCTGTGTTGTATGTCTAGATGAATAAAGTTTATTGTAGAGGGCCAAAGTGCATTAACTCCTTATTTCCCAGCTTTTGTGAAGTTTCAAAGCAAATTTATTTAGAAAATAAGTCTGTATGATGATTCTTCATATTTGAAAGCTTGGAATCTTTCTGACTGCACAGTTCTTCTACTGACGTGAAATTTGAGATAATGTGGCAAGTAGATCTAGATTAAGACTTAGTACATGTTCTCACTTCTTGCTTTAATACTATATGGATAAAAATGTGATTCATATAGTAGGAAATACTGTTCATTACATCTTATGCATGCGGTTTCCAGCTGCAGACATCTAGAAATTTATACATGTAAATTTATTCTAAATTTGAGTGGGTGTTTTGATGGGATTAAATTCTGTAGGAAATAAACATACTTAAAATAAATAGTCTTTAGAGAATTTTTTTATTCTTCTATTATAAAAAAGCTTGACATATTTTTTTAAGTAATTGTAGATATTTTCCTCAATATTTTGTCTCTTCTGTTGGTAAAGCTATATGCAGTTGACTTACTAAAAAGTATCAGGTTTAACCATGGCACTGGAACTGCTCAAAGCAGTTGTTTCTAGCTGCTGCCTGATCATACATTACTCCGTTTTGAAAATCTGTTAAGCGTAAGACCAAGTTGTACTACTTCCATTTTTGTTTATGATGATTCGACAGTGAAACGCTAGTAACAAAAACTATATTCAGAGCTCAGAAGCCTGAAACAGATCATCTTGGTTTGCTTTAGTATTTTATGGTTCTCCTGCTCTGACTTGTCTCATTCTTCATGAAAAAGCAGATCTCTGAAGTATAAATACCTCTTTAAGCTCGCATGAATAAAGCATTTGATAGGAAAATTGAATGTTGGTGGATATTTAGCTCTGAGAATACAACTTAAAAAATTTGTCATTTTTTGCATGTTTGGAAATAAGCTTTTTGTGCTAATTGTTGACAAATGTGCCTACCAAAGAAAGTTCCTCTTTGCTGTAGAGGCTACTTCCTGCTGTGGTATTTGGAAGTTGTGGTATAAAGGCATGAAGGGGGACATGACTATATATTAACTTAAGCACCTTAGTCTGGCATTAATTTGACTGTGCTTTTCCTAAGTAATAAAATTCCCTTTCAAAGTCTTTTTTTAACGTATCAATAACAATATTTGTACAAAGTCAGTCAGAATAGGTTTAGTATTTTTGTGTCAAGTTTATTTTCTGATCGTCTTCCGAACAGGTGTGCAGATTCTTGGCTAAAATGACAGGTCTAATGCATGCTTGAGCTATTAAGTTGTCTTAGATTTTCCCATAGTATAGATAGAAATGTATTTGTAATTCCAGTACCTTGACTGGATATTCATTATTCAATCGATCTGAAAAATACAGTCCTTCAGTGGATCTGAGAGAGCACTCAAACATTACAAGTTTTATTTAAAGTTGAGTCCTTTTTGAATACTGTATTTTAAGATGAATGGAAACTTTTCTACTTTCTGCTAGGATATGTCAAAAGCTTGACAATAGTTCTGACGCCTCTGAATACCTGGAATATTTTACAATCTTGTGATAATACATGAATTTCTCTGTATGCCATGTATTTTTCCACCAAAAAGAACCAATTATCAAACTTTATCTTTTTTTTAAAGAATTACATTTCTTCTGACTTCATCTGCTGACACAGCATAGTGAAGGTGGATAGAGGCAAAAAATAAGGATTTTGGAAAACTTTTCTTTAAAGAGATTCCTGTGAAAGACAACTTGTCTTCAAGCAAACTTTGTAACCAAATTGTGCTTAAAAGAAGACTCTACTGAGTTGTTAAGATTTTTAAACTGGATTTCAAAGGGGTGATTGGAAAACTTACTATTCCAGAGTTCCTCACGTGGCATTTGTAGCTCCTGGATTTTTTTATTTCTGCCTGAGCCAAAAGCACTAGGCTTCAGCTGATGCAAAATTTATTAGCCAATAGTTCTACTGAATTGACTGCTTTCTCATTCTCAGGTCAGACCTAGTTTAGCAGTAAATGTCTGCTGTGAATTGTTAGAACAACTAGAGTATGTGATTGAAGTTATTAAAAGTAAGTCTAAAAAACACAATCATATTAAACTGGACCTAACAGTCTTCTGAAATATTTTTATTATTTTTACCACAGTTGAATTGCTTTGTATATGTCACAGCATCTCTTATTGTATGGCAAGATAAGTTCAGTAAAGAACAATAGCCAGTACCTTTCTGTATGTTAGCTCAAATTCCATTTTTTTTATTCTTTTACACTTAAAAACATGTACTTTTTGTATCATGTTTAACACTATAGGTCTGTTAACAGGAGTTAGAAAAAAGTAGTGACAAGGATTATAATAAATCCCTTATAATGTCCCTTAAGATTGACTGGTATTTTTATTGACATCAAATAGAAAATTAGGTTATCGCAGTAGAATTCTCAGAGAGGGGCACTTGGGAAAGTATAATGCACTTAGTTTTCTTTCACATGAAGTTGTGTTACTGTGCTGTACTACTCATCATCTCTTGGGTATTTTATACTGCATTTTTTCTCCATATATACTGAATAGGTTTCTTGAACTAAAAAAAAATCAATTAAAAAAAAACCCCAAACCTAAAGCAAGCCAAACCAGTTTGATGAATCAACATTTTATTTTTTACAGCCTACTCAAGGGCAGCTCTGATTGCTGAGAAAAAAGGATGTTGTTTTCTCTTCTTGTTCTTCTTCACATCATAAATCTGTCACCAAAAAATTTACTGGGACACATTTGAAGAACCACGCTGCAGTAATACCATTTCATGAGTGTGATTAAGCTTGTTCAGATTTAAAGTTACGGTGGTCAGATATTCTGTGTTCAGCAGCGACTGATGCGCTGCTGTATAGAGGGGATAGTTGTTGTTGCAGGTTCTCAGGCTGACTAGACTTTGTCTTGCTGCTTACATTCCCGGTAACACCAAGATGAGATTTAGGTCATCTTGTCATCAGACGTGAGTCATACTCAACTTTTAGGCCTAAATTAGTGTATCACTTCCAAATTCAACTGAGTTATACTGATCTTAGTTTTAATATTTCTTTCCAGAACCTGTGACCTTTTGAAAATTAAATGTTTGAAATGTAGATTTGGATTAAAGACATTAAAGAAAACTACTTCTTGTATTCTGGTTAGAGTGGGAGCACATTCTTAGTCTTCCTTTAGACTTTGAGTGGCATTCTGCAATGTGTTGCTTTTCGGTATATCTATACACATACGTAATCAAACCAAATTCAGGGCAGAGGCAGGTGGCCGAAGCTTTAGAAGAAAGCCCTTAACATGGGATCCGATGTAGGGTACGTTGTGTAGGGGGAAAAAAGGCCTCAAGGCAAATTTCCTGTTCTAACAGGTACACACACGCAACTTGCACTGCTGTTGAATCGAGATTTACTTTGGTGTTAATGGTTACCTAAGAGATACATGATCCCAGTGTGAAATATTTATTAAGGTGAGACAACTGCATTCAATTTCTGTTCTCTAGAAAGCATGGCATTAGTGAGAAATAAAGGTTTACATTTTAATATATATACGCCTTATTTAATAAAGTAAAGATGTTGAATAACTTCCTCCCCTATTTTCTCCTTCCTCAAATCATAAAAGATTATATGGTTCTTATTGTTAAGTGATTTAAAGACATTAAAGCACTTTTCATCTGTGCTTTCATCTGTGTTGATACTGTTAATAGTGGAGCTGTGTAGCACCATTACTAGACTAGCAAACAAATAGAAGTACAAACCTTTATAGTACCCTGCCCCAAATATGCTTTTAGGAAAGGAAAATGTTAAGAAATTCTTACCCAAAATCTAACGTGCCTCCTCCCATTTATGCTCTAGCATCAGTCAAGTGGCCTTTTGAGCTGTAATATCTGCTGACGAATAGGAATTAAACTAAAACTTCATGTATATTAGATCTGAGTCACAATAACAAAATCAGTAGGAATTCTCTTTAGAAGTGACTTTTCAGGGAAACATCATGGCATAGACTCTCAGTCCTCGGGGTACATATGTACATATGCAGAAATCATTTCCTCTTGTTCTTTTGTAGGTGTTTTTTTGTTGGTTAGGGGTTTTTTTTTCTTCTTTTTGCCCCCCTTTTGAGCAGCCAGCTCCCTGATTTGTAAATGGTAGTTTAAATCAGTTGTTCTGATAATCTCTTCCTTTCATTTCTCTTCCATCCTCCTTTCTTGGTGTTTCAGCATTTTATATCTTCGCATGTTGTGACTTAATTTGCTGTGTGTGGTTGGTTGCTCAGACCTGCTGGAACAAACAGTTGAGAAGTCAGACTGCCTAACGCGGACTTGTCGAATGAAGCTGTAACTCTTGCTCTTTTACCTGTTTGACTAGTTGAGCCAGCTTCTGCATCAGCATCTTGGCCGTTAGGAGATCTTGGCCTCTGAGAGAGCAAATACTGAATGACAGGGGATGTATTCCAGCCCAGCAATGTAGAGGTGGCCGTTGCAATACAGCATGTTGAAGTGTTTAAAGTGTCATTGCTATAGAGAGAATGTAATCAACTAGCAAGCTAAACACACAATGTAATCAATTAAAGTATTACCGGGGATCTTGTTCTTGGTGAACATAATAAAGATGAAGTTGGAGTTTAATAAAATACTGTCTTCTGAAACTTTATATAGAGAAGCTATGATGCCGACAGAGGGCTCCAGTAATAATTAATATGACCAGTGCTGAAAAACACAGTCCTATTCTAATATTAATATGTATTTGTAGAATAAACAACAAACAGCTAGACATAATATGTGAATTCTGTGTATGCACACAGTTTCTCTCAGGGAATATTTTTTTTATTCTTGGCAGTTTCTCTCTAGTGATCATTATTAAAAATCAGGATTTATGTACAGTTTAAATAAGAGAATCAGAATGCAGGGATTTCGGATGCAAATATATAGGTATGTATAGACTTATGTTCCTTTTTTCTTAAACAGTTATTTAGCTTTCAAAAAGAGCTTCTGCTTTTTTTACTGCTGCTGTACTGGACTCCTCATTAGTTGATGATTAAGTTAAACTAGGTTCTATTTTTTTTTTAATCATTTACAAAGTTGCATGACCATTATGTAAACTTGATAGAAAAGGATAGCTTTTAAAAAGTAGACATTATCAACTCATACAGTTATCACACACTGTGAATAAAAGGCATTTTTAAAAAACCTTAGGCCTACTCTAGAATAGGCTTAGTAACCATTTTAATGCAAATGCCTTTTCAAAAGAACTTCAAAATTAATAGGAATTATGCTTCCTGTACTTTATAGTTACAAATTTGTATCAAGCAAAAAGATCTTGTGCTTCAAAATAGAAGACTAGGTTTTGCTCGCCTTATAATGCTAGGGAGTGACTGAATGTTGAAGAAAAACTATTCTTTGTATATTTTTTTTTTTTTCCTCCTCATCCCTTTGCTCAGCTATGTAATAGAAGTCTAAGACTTTGGATACTGAAAATAATAATTTTTGATCCTATAAATCCTTCTCCATTTTCTCATACACACAAGTGCACGCACTCTTCTAAGAAGTTTGTAATGTTTAGGCACATCCATGTGGAACATCTATGCTCTTTCTCATATTAAAATCCATCGTAAAGTGAAGGAGATGAAATAATATTTTTCCTTTTAAAATAAGATACTCTAAGTGAAAATAATTATTTCTTGATTAATCCCACTAACAAAAATGGCTAACTTGTGCAAATCCTGCAAATATTTCACCTTCTCTGTGTTCTTGTCTTCAGAAGGATCTGGAGTTTAACATGGTATTTTCCAGCAAAAAGGGTTTGGAAAGGAGGTTAACTATTTGTGAGTGTTCTCTAACTGATGAGAAGAGGAGACTCAGATGCTTTTCTAATACACCTATTACCATGAAAATATCAGATTTGGAAAGGTTTTACACTTGATCTGGGTTTGAATTGGGCATCTTTGTCCCTGCATCCTAGGCGTGTACCAGAAAATTAGTTTTTAGAAGTCATGTAGTCCAGATTTTGCTTTACTGATTATTGCTTGTTTCTGCTCTGAACTTGGGAACCCTTCTAAAGTTTCTTTTCTGGTAAAGAGAAATTAGGCCATTTGCTTCTCCTCCTCCTTTCTCATAATACAGAAAGAGAGAAATAGTTAAATAAAATGGAAATCTGTGAATTTTAAACTGGCAAAAAATATTTAGTTTGGGTTACACATTGTTGAACTCTCCAATACCAGATGTTTTTTAAGGTCCACATCTTCAGGAAAATACGGAAAGGATTAGACATTCGTGTATTTTTGGAGTGTGTGGAAGATGGGTTAAGCACCAGGGTGTATGCACCACTCCAATGCACAAGTCAGTTTTCAGCTCAAATGCATTGGGAACAGGTTTTAGGTGTTTGTTGTGTTTATTCTGTAATTACCTTTTACACCTTATTGGGGACTAAATTCTAGACTCAGTGGACAACTGGTTGGTCTGTGGTGATGATTACTTTGTTTCTATTTGTTTTTTTGTCCCTGTTTGTTCTCCTAATACCTCAAATGGATTATGTGATTTTCATAAGCTTTTCAAATATTGTGACCGGACCCAAGTACGCACAGTTTGCTTTGTAAGAAAAACGTAGGAAACTTAGAAACAAATTAAAACACCACCCCAAACTCATTTTCTTCCTTAGACAGTCATGGATGTTTTGGAGTTGAGTCGAAGTGCTGATGACCAATTCACTTAAATCCTATAAATGGGAATCAAAATTAGTTAAAAAAAAAAAGAAAAAAGAGGAGCAAGTATAATAGGGTAAGCAGGGCCTGGCATTTTTCATTTGTTCTTTTTGGTTTCTATTATTTCTCTCTGGATTCCGAGTTTAAGTTCAGAAGGCATACCAGTTATCTTGTTTGCCCTGCTATCCAGTTGCTCATTAACTTTCATCAGATTATTTCTACATTGATCCCAGTAATCTGTCCTTGAATGAAGCACATTCTGGAGTCTTGAAAACATCAATAGGCAGAAAATCCATTGTTTCCACTGGCGGGCAGCATCTGTGGGAAGTCAGCCTCCAAGTTAAAAGCAGATGACGGCTTCTCTTTGGATTTTGGAAACTGGCTTCAGTTGGTAGCCATTAGGTCTGGTGATGCCCATTTCTGTTTTATTGGAACACCCGTAATACCCAGTGTTTTTTCTTTACAGATTCAATTAGATGCTGCAGTTAAGCCAGTTGTCTTTTTTATGAGCTTGTTCTATCTATCTGTCTGTCTAGGTAGAGCTCTTCAAGCATCTGCCTGTATAGTATCATCTTCTGTCACAAATTCAGATTTGTTGCTTGTTTCTAAACCCTTTCCTATCTTTTAATTTTTCTCTAAAGGAAGCCAAATGTACCACAGCAATGCCATATATGCCATAGTGATGTGGATAAAGATATGCTGAAGAGACAGTGACATGTCTAAAGATAGCCCTTTCATACTACTTTCATGTTTCTAAATCCAGACTTCCAACTAGCTTTTTCTGGCAGCAGTCAGTTCCTGTTGAGCTGCTGGTCCTTCACGGTCCTTAAATTTTTTCAGACTCTAGATAGCTGACTAGACAAAATAGCATGCAGATATTTTTATATATTGCTATTTTTTTCTATGAGTGCTTAGCTGGAAGTGTCTTACAGTGAATGCAAAAGTAGATGTCTGTGAATGTAGACCATATTGGAAACAGAGATTTACTGTCCCAAAGTGTAATGCTTACTCAGCCATCTGATGAGATCTGAGCACTAAACAGTTTGAGAGGGATGCATAAAGCTGTTTTATTATGAGATGCTGTTATGAATTGTAGCAGCTTTCCTTATGGTATACTGCTGTTGCCAAACAAGTTGCATGAATGTAAGCAGTTTTATTTGTAATTACTTGCTTCTATTTCCTTAGAATATTTGGGTTATAGCTGTTTGTGATTCCCGCTCCTCTGCTGGTGGCAATCCCTACATCTTGTTTAATTCAGAATCAAAAGATATTTTTTAAAACTGTTTGGAGAAAAGCCTCTCTGAGGAATGCTGTTTCCTAGACATGATATAGAATGGGTCTCTGATGTTTGTATGTGTGTGTGGTAGAACCTTGTTAAAATGGATGCAGAAAGCTTATACAGAAAAATTCAAAAAAACAAGTTCTCTGTTTCTTCTTAGTGCAGTGAAAAGCAAAGTAAGAGATTTCATTTTAGCTGAATTTGAGCAAGTCCAGAAAATGGAGAGAGGAATTACCCGCCTAAAGAAATGTTATGGAAAACAAACTAGGTAAGAACTAGGCTGTTTTCTAAACTTTGGTCAAAAGCTGATTGTTACAAACTGAATTTGACAATTGAAAATGTTCTTGGCATAATGCTAAAAGCAGTGCCCATTGTCTTGCTTATGATTCTGTTCTCTCAGCGCTGTGTAACTACCATCGTGTTCTATGATGCTAGTTAGCTCTGTTTTTCCTACGACAATCAAATGTTTTCACAATCATTACTTTTCACAAAGTAAGATAGTTGATTGAAGTACATTACAAGAGAAGAACAATTTGATCATTAGTAGTGAGATGTCTCTTCAGTGTAGTTTGTGTAACTTTGATAGTCAGACTATCTGTTTGTCTTCTGTTGATTACCATGCAAGATGCTTCTTCAGCTTAAAAATTTTGCTTGGAAGATCTTACCAATATCCATCCTGTTCTATTGCTTGCATTGCTTCCTTTATCCAAGTTATCAGCCCAGGTATGCCTTGGCGCTCCTAGTATTGTAAACAACTTTTAGCTGTATGCATGTCACTGTCGTATTCCTTTTTTCCTTCCTAACCAGCTCATTTATCCACTCTTAAATTCTGAATCTTGGTATTTGCTGCCGCTGTGTTTCGTCTCTTAGTGTATCTGTTCAGTGTATTCAGATGTGACCTAAACTTCATGGAAAGTTTCATATATGGTGGGATTACACAGAGAGCTGCAGATGTGGTTTTTTGGTTTGGTAGTTCCACCAGCTGATGGAGAATGTAAAGAAATGTCTAATGTCAAGAAAGTTTAAACAAATACCCAATATCAGTAGTATTTTTTTCCAGTATTCCGTCTGAAAAAGCTAGAATAGCATTCGGTCTGTTTTTACCTAGAAATTAGCAAGTTGTGTGCTGACTGCTGTCTAGAAGCAAGTTTAAATTTTGGTTATATGAAACAGTAAGCGCTCAGCTGCAGGATGACTCAGTTCAGTACAACTTTGTCTTCTCAAATACACTAATCAATTCAGTTTGTATAAGTATTGAAGTAAAAATTATCAGTGTTTTAGGGTTTGCTACTTAAGCCAGAGGCAATTCTAAGTCTGATAATTTAAAAAAAACCCAATAATAAAAAAAGAGCCCATCATGCATAAATTTCCTTCCCTCAAAAAAATGGCCCATTCTGTGGTAACTGGTCTAGCACAATAGTCTAGCTTTAGTAATTGCTTCCAGTAGAATACTTAGTTTTAAAGAATGCACTTTAAGATCACATATTAAATATTATAAATATAGTATTAATATTTCAAATTCTGTAGTTACAGGATAAAAAAACTTTTTATAAGTAATATTCTATTGAATTTCATAGTGATATGCAGTTGTTTCTTGGAGTTTTTCTAGCCCTAGGATAGGCATTTGAACAATATTGAGGCAAAGCTACAATAGTGCTTAATCTCTGTGGGAAACTATTACCTTCGATGAAAAATATCCACAATATGCTAAAAGTTTACTACACAAAAAGTGATAATCTGGACATCATTTTGCTTAAGTAATCTTACCAAAGAGTTGGAGAGGTGGGGAGGGCAGTATTAGTCACATAGTTTCTTGTTTGGGGTTTTATTTTCTAACAAGTCTGCTAAGTTTGGTGCAGTAATGTTTTGGCACCAATTTTAAACTCTTGAAAGTGACTAAAATTTTCTGTATGGATAGGCAACTAAGTGTGTGTGCTCCTACTAAGTTTTTCATAAATTCTTACAAACACAAAAATAAAACTCGTAAGACATTATTACCAATATCTGCTTCAAGCACTGAATTTATAAAGTAGATTGTTAATAATATGAGGAATTATATATCACAGCTGTAATTCTGTGTCTTCTAAAGTTAATGAACAGTTATAATTTTCATAATGAAAAATTAAAATAAGGTTAAAGTGGTTTAAAAGACTGCCTACAGATCTAGCAGCAGTCTAATTAGAAGAAAGAACATTAAATTTGAGGGACTTGGAAATACATTTTATCTTGTATTGATAGAGGACTAAAATCCTGTACTTGTATTTAGGGTTCTTCAAATGTGGACAATTCAACCAGAACACAGCACAGAAAAATGAAATGTTATTTGCTCTCTGAAATCACTGTGTACACAACAGATTGTGGTTTTAGATGTCTTCAGTACTTCAATTATGTGATTCTCTCTTGTTGACTCAGTGCAACAATCTCTCATCTGTGTTTGCCTGTTTCTCTACTGTTCCTTAAGTAAAATGAAGCTTTGTGCTTGTTTTTACTATTAACAAACTGTAATGAAGCTTTTGTTACTGTGCATTGGCTGTTCTGGGGTAATGCAACAAAGCAACGCAGATGAGGTGCTGGCTTAATGTATTTTGGAAAAAGTCCACTACCCCCAACTGTTTGCCTTTGGGAGGTGGTATTGCACAAGTAAGGCTTAGCTTGGTTTTTAGAACTGATCCTTAAAGAAACATCTGACTTCCATGATGACATTGAGCTTCAAACCACAAGCATCTGCCATGACATCTTTTCCATGTGCTTGCGTTGCCCCGAGTATCAGTGCAGGGGTGGGATGTGTGTCGGTGTGTGTCGCAGGGTCAGAAGCTGTGAAAGCTGCCTTCTCTTCTCACAAGTGTTTGCCGGGTGGGAGGCTGGGGAGGCTCCATTACGTGTTGGGAAGCTTTGAGGGGTTGACAGCATAGAAACTGAGACAAGCATTGTAATACTGCACTTCCCTGAACTTGTTTTTCATTTTCTGTAATCCAGAATGACTGTAATTGAGAGTATATTTGGAATAAGCAGCCTTTGTGGTTATCAAATATGTCAGCTTTGCTTTTTATGTTTATATGTCGGCTTTGTAACTCTTATAAGCTGTTATTGCATGACAGACTCCTCCATCTTAAATTCAGTCTCTTAAATTCATCTTCTTCCTTCATTTTTTTGACAGCATAACAATGTTATACCTTGATCCAAGCAGACCTACCCCACACAGGGGGTTTCTGTGTGGTGGGGTTCTTTTTGGGGATATCACTACGATAGGCAAAACAGTCCTTGTTAATAAAATTCCTGTGAAGTATTGTTTTAGAGTGAATTTTCTGTTGATCTTTGTGTTTCCCCATCTCTACAGCATGCAAAAACATAATGCGATAGGATTTATCCAGTTTTTCTCCAGTATCTCTTTCAATGCTGAGGATCTTAGTATCCAGTTTAGGATACTATATACTAAAAAAAAAAAAAAATAAATCAGAAGTGTGGCAACCTATCCTCTTAGCATACAGATGTGATATTTATAGAACAGAAACTTCGGCATTCCAGAACGCGATGATTATCTTTAGAACAAGATGGGGTATCTGTGCATAGGAACAACTTAGAAAAAATAGAATGACTTGGCAGATTAAAGAAACCCAAAATTAAGATGTGATTTTCACACTTGTAATATTGTGTTGTAAAATATACAGATATGGTTTAATAGTACTGATTCGGTTATTGAATCTAAAGTATCAATTTGCTCAGCTGTTCAGCTGTGGAGTAGTGGATTGGGAGAAAAGGAATTTAATTTAGATTGAAATTTGTTTTCCTGAAAATTATCATGTTCCTAGCATACAGTGGTTTTGAATGCTATTCTAAGAACATTTTAATTACTCCAGTATCACTGGTTTTGTATGCTTATTGTTTAAGCTATAGTAGGAGAGGGTGAAGTTGATACTCTTCTTCTCCCTCTTTCACTTTCTGTCTTCCAGATAACGGAGAAATTGCAGTAGTTAGTGTTTTTGTCAGGCATGGGAAAGACTTCTATATTTGCGTTCACACCAGGAACGTGCAAACATTAAACAAATGGCTCAAATTGATAAGAGATTTACCTTAGATCCTCTTCATGTGGCTTAAATAACGTTCTGCAAGAGAGAAGATATGGTAGCATATCAAAAAATGCTGTTTCCAAAATGCACAGTGAATTTCCACAAAACAATTGAGTAAATTAAGCCCATGGACATGTTTATGGTACTGTTTTTCAGAACAAAAATTAAAAGCTACGTCTCTGGAGGTCATATGACTTAGCATATGATTTAGCAAGGAAACAGACTCGTAGTTATTGATAGCATCAGTGGATATCACGTATGCCTTTTTAAAATAAGAGGTATTGTACCGGATGTGTTTAAAGCCTACATTAAGTCCAGCAGTATAATTTACTTATTGCTATGCTTATACAATATGCCTGAAAAAATGCCAAATTGTTCTGTTTAAATTAATCTCGTTCATATGTCATGAGATGCTTAAAATAAGTACTTATTGTTTGCTCATGTAAGAGAAATTCTCCCCTACAGAGACGACATATCTTAAAGGCCTTTATCACTTCAACTTTCAAGACAGAGGGTGAAGTTGAGCGAAATCTCTGCACAAACTTTACCTTTCTACAGCCCTTTTATTAAAAGATATTTTTCTGTTGTCAGCAGCTCCGAGAAGAGAGTATTGTGGTTTAATTCTGCATGTGATCTTTGGCAGCCACAAACCTCCCCCCCAAAAGACCCAAAGGAAATCTGTTAGCAGTTTGAGCAGCTAAAGTAATAAGAAGACCCTGTTGCGTAGGAGGGCAAACTGTGTGTCTTTATCATTTAACTTCCTCCTGTTCCACTTAAAAACATCTTTGTACGGACTATCTTAAATTCCTGATGACTCGAGGTTGTAAATTAACATACAACGTAATCTGAAATGCAGATGAGGGGAGAGAGGGCACTTGTGGAAAGTGGCTTCTTGTCTCACTGTCAAGGAGACTGTTATGCTTGAAGTTTTATATTTCTGCTGAAATCTGTAGATATTTTTGGATATGCAGGTGGTAGAGTTTGTCAAATTTTCTAGTTCTTTTTTCTCTCAAGGAATTCTTTACAAGAATCTTGAGATTCTTGGCAAAATATTTTGAATGCATTTGTTTTTTTTTCTTTTTTCACTGCGTTCACCAACCAATTACGTGATTTTTGTCATGCTGGTTGTCCTTTCTTAAGGACTCCTAACCTGTGCAGAATGATACTGGTCAATAAAGGCTTTTAAAATCCCAGGAAAAAAAAATTCTAAGGAAGCTAAATGAAGTGGCAGTATCCTCAGTGTTGAAAAGGCAAGGTAAATTTTGAGATATGAGGATTGCTAGGCAAGAGAGTTACCAAGATAAAGAGAAGATGAATAAGACCAGCCAGGAGCAATGCTGACAGAGGGATAAAGAAAGAAAGGTATCAGTATGGACTTTAGGGTGCTAACTCTGGACAGAAGCAGCAAGAAGAGAGAGCATTAGCAGAATTTTTGGAACTAGCTCTTATCTGGAAAGTCTTATCAATAAAGTGGGAAAGAGGCCATGCCAACCATAGAAAGCACTGGAAATAAGGCTTTGCAAAATAACCTGGAAGGAGGTAAAAGGAAAAGCATGTGTAAGATGGTATCAGTTGGCCTTGCTCTGTACAACTTGGGAGCATCAGCAGGTGGCGATGATACAAGATTGGGTTTTGCTTCTCGCTTACATGGTAGAATTGCTATGAACAACGTTAAAATAGATCTATGGGAAGCCAATAGCGTGGCTGTAGGTGGAGGCAGTACCCTGAAGCTCATCTGCAACATACATACTTTCAGCAGCAGAGGCAAATGGTGTTGTGTCCCCACGTACCGTCATGCTCCTGTTGGATCCCCTTCTTCTGTCATCTACAGAATGTTTCCATTTTGGGAAGTGGAAGCCAGGAAAACAGATCACGTATTCTGCAGCCTGGGAAGCCAGTGTCAGAAAGGCAGAAGGGGAGGGTGTGTTCCCAGGGGTTTCCATGCACCAAGCCCAGAAGAGGTTATGAGTGGTGGTGGCAAATATAATGGATGTCCATACTTCTAAGTCTTTCTCTGCTCTTGTTGCTTAGTGCATATGGCACAACTGATGCTTAAGGATGGCTGAATTGTATGTGGTTGGCTTTATTTACCTGAAGGTGATGTGACTGCACTGTATTTAGCATTCCTTCCTTTATTCTACAGCTTGTGAGTTTCAAATTTAACAACAGCTAATGGTCTTGCTGCCAGCTCCCTTAAATTGTCATTTGGCTTTTTGTGTTAATTTGGAAAAAAAAAATAGTGCAAAATGCATATCTTGAAACCTTAAGAAATTTTGTCCTGGTACAGAGCGTTTTTAGCAATTCCTAAGTTCAGTAGTGTCCTTTAAGAAGTATTTAGGGTGCAAATATAAATACTATCTCAGCACTTGAGGGAAAAAGCCTCCAAAATTCATATTGCCATATAGTTGTTTAATGTTTCAAAAACACAGACTGACTGCAGGAAGAGTCAATGGTGTAACTGGGACTCGCTATGAAGTGCAGTGATAGTCAAGTCTGTACCGATGTGGGATACCTAATGTGCAAGATTTCAAAATAATCCTGTGTTAAACATACAATTGTCTCAGTAAACCATAGTTTTTAACATAGCAAGCTTTGCCTATAAGTGCAAGAGGGCTCTAACAGGTGGGAACCAGACAAAGCATTATCTGAGAGCGATGAGGCACAAGCAAATGACTTGCCTAGAATCTGCAATCCCCGCGGTGAGGTGCTGAGACCAGTTTAGCAGGTGTGAATGGCAGGGAACCTTGGTGTTGGCTGTGGGACAGGTGAGTGGTTGCTGGCTCTTGGAAAGCAGTTCCACCGAAGTAGTTAGTTCAGAAAAAAGCTTTCCTTATTAACTATGAATTAATTAGATCATTAAATAAGAATTCAGGAGGAATCCTCAACTGTTGAATGGAATCTAATGTTTTACCGGCACTATGTGTTATTCCAGATTTTGTCGATCAACAATGCATTCATATTATGGAAAATTGAGGAATTAAAATATCAAAATATCATCAAGTAGGTATGATGAATCCACCTTCCAGGTCACGGTATGTTTATTTTGTAGGCTAGATGTAACTAAGAGTGCTAGGCCAGTAAGTGGCATGCTAAAAAGCCGATACATTAAAATGCTCTGAATGTACCAGTTGATCTGCTAAAGTTGCCCATTGGGGGAACACCAATTTGAAGACACATATTTTGTTTTCATAGCCAGATGGAGTTTCGACATATCCTGCTGACAGGTGAAAAGACTGTGATGTTTATATTATTTCAAATTTTTTTTTGTCTGTTTTCCAGAACAAATCATAGTAAGACTTTTAAAAGCAATTTGATCAAAAAGTAAATTGGAGTCTGGAAAAGGAAAAATGGCATAAATGAGGCAAAAGATAACAAAACAATGAGTAATCGAAATGCTGTATATGTTTTTACATCAATATTTTGTCATTGTGTTTTATGAACCTCAAAGGTTCAGTCTCTTTGAAAGACTATGATCTGGGAGGACATTGTTCTTTAGCAGGATAAGGATTTCTGAGATCACCTGACACCCTTTACACAGTTTAGGTTATTTGTTGTTTAAATTTTCAAATGCGTTTAACAATACAGTATGAATTTACATATAGGGATAAGCAACATAAAAATTAATTTTGAGAGCACTGTTAGGAGTGGAAGGTTGAACTGGTCATTGGCAAATTTTGTTCCCACCCCCCCAAAAAAGAGCAGTTTCTGAAGAATGTAAAGATTTTTTTTTTTTTTTAGAAGACTTCAGTGCAGATCTAAATTGATACAGTACTGAGACCAAAAAATACACTGAAGTACCTGAGTTTATTGGAGGCAGAGTTAGTGTCTGGTGCATTTTTAGGTGGACTTCTCATGCTCAGGCAATGCTGGACTCAACAGGCAGTGTTTGCATAGAGCGCTACGGATTTTGAATTGCTTTTGTGATATCATCTTTCCCACCTAAGTCTGCTGCAGGGCCCGTAGCTAGAATGCTGCCTTTTTTTAAACTCTTAATAATTAATAGCATGGTATATCCGAGTTCACTATAAAAAGCAGCCATTTTGATTTTTACAGTTTGCATTATGCCATTATTAATGCTTGCTTACGATGATTTTGTGACTGTTTGGCCACCGCTATTTTTCATGTGTTAGAATGCTCTGTTCGCTTTGCTGTTCTGCGTTGGGGCTGTGTATAAAGCAGCTGTCACTTTGCTAATCTGAAGTGAAATTTCATGTCAGCAGTACAATCATATGCTAGGCTTGGTTTTATTTGTTCCAGAAGAACGTAATATATTATTCTCCTAAGTAGTGTACAAACATTTGAAATGTATTAATAATGGAGCTTTTATATAGATCTGTAAAATGCAGATGACATTTACCTCTGAATTAGGATTGTTACATGCTAAGAGCAATTTTTTTCAACTGCAGTTCCCCAAAGTACTGTGTTTAGAAGCACCAAAATAAATTCATGTCATGGTTTTAGTTTTATAATTGTGTTTATCATTTGTTTTATACAGACATCATTCTTACCGTCAGAAAATGAATATGATGGTACTTTCCAAAAATGAGGATTTATGTACTTAAAATGTAAATTTTAGTTTCAGAGCGTTTTGATTAGAAAGGAAGAAAGGCAAACTGATTATTATAAACTATAAAATTATTCAGTACTGATTTTATTAACCAGTAGATAATCCAGGGCACTTTAAGGTGCAATTCTTTTTTCATCTTGTTAACAGGTCTCTAAATGATAATGAGCTTGTCTTGATGTGCATGTTAATTTGTGGTGAAAGGTGGTAAATGTGCAGAGTTACCCAAGATTTAAAGTCTAAGGAAAACAACTTGAAATGCATCTACTTCATCTTTTATGTAGCTGAAAATTATAAAGTGGAATGCTTAAGAGTGAAAAATGTATACATTTTAAGTAATTCATAGGTTTCTTTCCTGAAGAGAACAAAGGCTAAGATTATATATGTCATCCTGGCGTACCAAATCCTATTTAAATAATTATGAGATGTTTGGATTTCGTTATTTTTTGTCTTACTCTACCTCACATATTATACCATTGGGATAAATTATGTTGGTTGATTCCCATTTTACAGACAAAGTGCGTGAGAAAAAAGATTAAGTGAGTTGCTTAGAGGCATGAATAACATTGTGAGCAGAAAAGGGGAAAAAAAAAAAGTCTTTGCGCTGAGATTAGTAATCCATTTTTATTTATATTAGCTACTGTTTTCGCTGTTGGTTTTTTCCTTCCTGATCTGTTGTCTGTGTAGCATGTATTTTTAACTAATCAAAAATTATTTTGATTCTAAGCAAACTTCTCCGATTAGTGAAACTTCAAGCCATCCATCACAAGGGAGAATTTCACTTCAGTTAGTTCCGTGTGTCTTGCCTTCATCTAATTTTCTGGTGTTTCTAGCAAATAAATATTGCCTTTATCCATCACAGAAATGTAATAATAATTTAGAAAAATAAAGCTTAGAGTGCTTTATTTGTTGTTACAAAATAGAATTTAAAAATATGAAGGTGAAGTCAAAGACATGCTTTTACTGGGTTTTATTAACATAGGAATTACTCATGTTCGAGCAGTTTGACAGCTTTATTAATATAATTTATTTAATAAAGAAGTCTGACACTGCCGGTTTGGGGAGAACAAAAGATAGTCAAAGAAATGGGAAAGGTAGGCTTCAAGAGACACAATAGTGGAGGCTGAGTTGAGGACTCTCACACCTTAGAGATGAATGGTAAAATTAAAGGAGAGGAAAATTAAAGGAAGAAGGGAATAAAAAAATGAGCTGAATTTGCCAAAACTTTTAGGAGTCGTCTAGCTCTGACTTATAAGCGGGAATAAGATCTCAGAAGTCAGTGATAACAGTGTCTTTCGTTGTGAATCAAAGTTCATTTTCTCACTGTGGTCACTCCTTAAAAAATGTAAATACTACTTGACTGAGCATGCTTTTTAAGGAGACTTTCACCTTGCTGGCTAAACCCAGTATCACTATGCCGGATCTTTTCCAGAGATAGGATTTTTTGTTGATTCTCCAAGTGGTATTCTAAATGAAAATTTACAACAGTCTCCATTACAGTAATGCTCTCTTACCTATTAGCATCCTGTGGTGTCAGGAGATGTAATCATAAATCAGCTTTCCATTGGGAAAAGGCAGCAGGCAAAGTACAGCCCCTCAGCTGAATATGGATGTCCTTGCATGACACGGGAAGTAAAAGACAGTGTTTAACGTAGCATGGATATGGCCCCTTTCACATTTGGAAGCCCTAGCACAAGTATTTCAGCCACCGGCTTGGTCTAAATCTGAGGGATTTCCATTATTCTAGTAGATGACTGCTTTTGTGATTGAAATACAGAAGGAAAATTGTGTTTCAAGTATGCTGTTGTGGTCACTTGATTCATTGCAATACTGGTGTTGATAACAACTTATATTGCTTATGCCAGTATAATTTGCAGTCCCGTGTGCAATACTTAGTGTTTAGCAAAAAATGAAGTAGCTTGGACTTCCAGGCTGGCTTATTCAGATCATTCCATCCTTCTAAGCAATGTAAATCTTGCCTTGCATTCATTAAAAACCTGAAACAGGATGATTTTCTGTTTTTCCTGAAATTCAAGGCACATCTCACTGCCAAAAATAAATATTCCTTTTAAAGAACTATCTAGCCAACCTTGATTTAAAACATAAAGTTAAAATGCAGGGTTTGAGGAGTTGTACTTTGGCCAATAATCCTTGTAAGTCTTCAGGCAAGCCCTCATTTAAGAGCTCTGCTTTTCTGTCTGCAACATGGAGGGTAACGGTGTGAGTCTGTTGTCTGCGTGATACTTATGTATATTTGCAAAGCATGGTGCGGGTTAAATACGTATGCATGTATAGTTTATGTGTGGTGGCCAGCCTCATCTGTCCATGGAGAACAGGAGTTTCTTTATCCACCCATTTATACTGAGAAAGCAAGAAGACATGAGTTACCTTTGTGTAAGTGTAAAGTGCAGAATAATGTCTTTAGAATTCATGGAACTTCAGAAAAAAACCATGCAAGAAGTATTTTAAATTCCAGGTAATATTAAATATACATGGTTAAACAAAACAATCCTATCCGTATGTAATCTGAGTAATGAAAAAAATCTGTTCATAAAAGTTTGGACACCTGTTTGGAGACAATGCTTGTAATTATCCGTCCTTCCAAGAAAATTAAGCTATAGGTGTGTCTAAATGAAGACACGGAGAAAAAAATAATCATAAGAGCTTAAAATAGTAGTTAAACTGCATTAATTCACTTTGTGGGCACTCAGAATTTTAGTGACCTTACTTCAGTTTCATTAGTTGATTTTTGGAAGCCATTACGTCAAAGTAAGGCTATTACATTTCTAAAAATCAGAGTTTGTATAAGTATATTTATTAGTTTAATCTTCAGATTTTCTTCTTAACGTTTCTGGTTTTGTGTAGTTAACTTCTTACACAGAGACGCTTATATTGACAATTCAGTTTTGTAAAGACTTTGACTGTCAAGTGTTTTAAGGTAGCAATCCAATGCAGAAGTCTCAACAGAAGTTGAGCTCCTGTTCCCGTGTTGCAGTCATAGCTGCAAATGATGTTCAGCTGCGGAACTGGTGTCACAGAATGGGGGGGTGTGTGTGTGAATATTTTGTTCAGAAGCTTCAAAATAATAATGATACATGTTCCAAGTAAAACTAAATGCTCAATATAAATGAGCACTTCACTGGCACTGTTCTATGAAGGATATATGTTCTCACCTGTTTTATGAGACATCTGATGATTATTTTTTTTCTTTTCAGAACAGATGTAGCAAAACCCAGAAACCTAAATTGGAGCCCTCTGTCATGCCCTTTACATTGTAATTTATGGTTAGTTTCTCTTCTAGTATGAAAAAAACCACCTCTTTTCTATTCCAGTTTGGAGGTGCCATTAACAAACTTAGGTCCAAGGTTTGCTGCCTCTTTTCAATTGGCCTAAGTTAGCCTAAATATGACCTTTGAATAAATGGTTAATCAGAGTAAAAACAAATCTAATGGATTCCTTATTTTTTTATGCCAGGGTTTATTTTAATTTTAAAGCAGGAGTGAAGGTTTACACAGTGCTTGGTAATGTTCCTCCCCACTTGAGAGGATTGCAGGTAAGTGGGAAGAGAGCCAGCTCTCAGCTTCATGTGCTTGCGATTTCAGCTGGACTGTTCCTGTCAGGATCTCTTAACATCGCAGATACTGTCATATATAAATGGGATTCAAATCAAATAGAAATTACTTTAGGGGTTTTTTTTTGTTTGTTTGAGTGTAATTCACAAAGCTGAGTCCCAATAGACTCCTATTAAATTTTGAAGTCTTATATATATATATATACACGCACACGGATGCGTAGAGCATTACTAGCTTTCATTTTTTTTTATAATGGAAAAATGTGTGGGGAGATAAAACTGTAAGCTGTAACTGATCAAGCAGTGGCAGATGAGGATTTTGTTTCCTACTTGATTCACCTCCTTTTCCCTTTTTCAGGCTGAGAAATCAGTTAGAGGTGGCTTGAGAGTAGAATATGGCTCATTGATAGGGAGGATTTTGTGGAATTTATGGGGGGGAACTGAAGATGTGCTTCAACAAGTGAGGAAAATCAAGGGGAGTAGGGAGAGTAGACTGAAGTGTAGGAGTAGACATGTCTTTACTTGGGTCTGTGCAACCATTAATAAGTGCAGATTTCAGTTCTACTGGACTTCAATTTATAGCTCTTTCCTGTGAAAAGTAGACTCACTAAACAAGTGCTTAACAACTCCAAAGGAAACAGAGCTAATCTGACAAATGTTGTCTCTATAGCCATACAGAGAAATAAATGCTTTATTGTAAGAAATACACCATAACTAATTCGTGATCTTCCTTGATAAAGCAACATTCTAGGGAGGTTGTTTTTGACTCCCCAAATGAGTGCTGTACTGTCGTCATTACTGGTTATTGTGCTGCAGTTCACGAGGCTTGCTTCCTAATATAATTTTACTTATCAAAGAAGTGGAGTAAGCTACTCTTGAAGTTAGCTTAATGGAATAAAACGGATATCATGCTCTTTAATTTCGTGGTGTTACCAGGGTTTACCCAAAGTTATACTAGAAAAAACAATTAGAATCCATAATATTTTTGTCTCGATGAAATCTCTACCACTGAAGCTTGACGAGTAAACACTTTATTTTTTTGTAACTGAAGATAGCGTTCTGGTTGCCTGACTTTATAGCTAAAGTAAGGCAAGACTTCAGGTAAGCTATATTGACTACAACTGTGTCATGCAAATGAGATGAGGGAAATTTACCCCTACATGCTTGTTCTTTTACAATACCTTTAAAATTCTTTTAAGAGGAGTAAAGATTGAATTTATTCTATTAAGAAATTGCATGGTGTATTTTCTCTTTGTGCTTCCTTTTTGCAGAATACATTCCCTGTGCTTTTTCATATTTAGAACATGTTTGAGTTTGAAATGGAAGCCTAAAGGTTTTTCAGACGAATTGCTGGGGTCTATTAATTTGTATGGTTCGTTTGTGCTCTCCATAGGAAAGCTGAATTTGCTGGTGCGTACTTTGGTTGTGTCGGAAATGCAGTTATATTTTAAAGTGATATCTAGTCCCTGTAATATTTTTTCTATCAGTGTCAATGTATTTGGAAGACTGAGTCTCTGTAAGGTTGAAAAGAGTCACTTTAGGAAATAAAAATAAATTGTATGTGAGAAGTTTGTGAAGGGAAGCTTCAGTGGCTGGTGAAGGCTGTTACAGGAGTACTGAGGGGAGGAGAGGAGCTGTTTAATACCAACTCTTCCTGTAGCCTGTCAATTTATTCATGCAGTGGACCTTGCAAGCCCAATCCACAGATGCTATTTTCTGCTCCTTACTGAATAAAACTCGGTGCTGGGTCCTGAGTGTAAAGATTAATTAGTCAGCGAGTGTTAAAGGTCTGTTAAAGCCATTATGGCGTATGTCCGTAGAGACAAATAGGGGCTATAAAACATTGTGTTTGAAACCTAATTTTACATGTGTATTTTTCATTAATAATAATGATGGTAGTAATAACTATAGTCTTTTCATCCTGAAAGCTCTCAAAGGGCTAAATGCATAGTGCAGTGCATACTGTGTAGGAAGGATCATGCTTTCTTTCCGTCACTGAAGTGCTGTCTTTCTGAAGGCATCCTTCAAGTTATGTTGAGTTCAGGTTAATCTTGGCCATTGCACAGAAAACTGTGCGGTGCAGGTCATCCAAGTAAGAATTTTTTATCCAGAAGTAGTTGTTTCCTGAGTTGAGGGTACTGGAATTATAGATAAGTCACTGTTGAAAATGGCAACCAAAGAAGTGCATATGTATATTTTACTTTTTTTAGTTTGACTTCAGAAACTTTCTTCTTGTTGGTTGCCAGCCTTCAAATAAGCTCTGAGTTACAACATTGTTCAATGTTTGACTATTTGTCAGAAATTATTAGCTAATTTAATAATTTTTGGCTCTGGATTGGGCTGCAACTGTTCTGCGTGTACTGAAAGTGAGTACCAGCAGCTTTAAAAGTGAAGTGCTGCTCTTTGCACGTTTTGCAGACTGTGGGGTTTCGTAGCACTTTTGTGTATGTTTTTTGGTTTGTTTTGTTTTTTGAAAACTTTGCTTTAGGCAATTCAGATGAGTGAACTAGCAGATACGGCCTCTCTCTTACAGTTACAACTGTTCCAGAATGTAAAACTAGAACTGCTGTAATACATGTAAAAGTATTCCTTCTTTTCACAAAATGAGATTTAAGCAGGGAAGGAAGTCCCTATAGATGCTTCCAAAATATGTTGTGGATTTGTTTACCCCATTATGTCCGGCTATGTGGAACTTGTTTGATTAACATAGGCCTCATTTACAAAACTTAAAAGGCAGAATCAAAACTGACTATATATATTCTCTGTCTGGTTACATGTGAACAAATTGTCAACAGGATTGGAAGGGAACTTCCTCTCCTAGATTGGACACTTGTGTTGTCTAGTGTTTTCATCACAGTGCTGTCCTTGGATCAAAAGGTGCCAAGATATATTAGATCTTAAATATAGAAGAAAAAAGATTTTGTGTTTTGTGTCAAAGCAATGCACTGTCAGGTCAGATTCCCAGATTTTCATGTCAGAATGCTTTCCGGACTCCTTGTTACACATTGACATCTTAGGTAATTTTAAATATTTGTTGGTTCTCTCTAGTAATGGAGGGAAAGGCTTGCATTCAATGGTACCTACATAAGTGTTCTGGAGTTTCTTCCTCTCTTAAATTGTCTAACTGCTGCAGTTTTTAATGGAAGTCCTGTTCCTTTAGGAGCAACAGTAAACTATTGTTTAAGCTGTTGTGTTGATGTCAACCCTGGAAAGCATGGACAAGAAATGGAAAGATGATGATTTGTCGAACAGACATCCAGCACAAAGATAACTACGTAAAAATAGAGGGAGGCGGTAGTTGTTTTAGTGTCTATGTTAAATGAAGCTACAGTGCAGTAAGGAAAGGGTATTCTTGGGGGGAAGATGAAAAAATTTAAAAACTTAGTGGCTCTTACCAAATTTCTAACTGCAATTCCATGATTAATAACTAATTAGGTGAATGTTTTGGAGCCTCTGTAGATAGTCATAGTAGAGGCTTCAAGAATTTAGCACTCTCTCTAAAGAAATTGAATTAATCACTCGCTTTAGCAATGTATTTATATTAGCTAGTGAATGAATGAAGTCAAAGGGCTAATAGATCTAGTGAGTGAAGCACTTGCTTTTCAGCTGTAGGTCAAGCAGCAACTGCAGATCTCCGAGGAGCACTTATCCTGGAAACAACTTGGTTGCAGTGTGCTGAAGTGACTGACAGAGCCAAGGGTATGACTGACAGCTGTGCTTTTTGGACCTCATCAGAATACCTAATGCTGCTTGAAGCCCTATCAAAATATTTCACATCTTGTAATGAAAGCTCAGTAATAGAGGTATAATCTCTTACAATAACATTAGTTTATAGAAACACACTTTATTTCTAACATTTATCATCAAAAAGGTTTGTTTATTTTAGGGTCTAGCTCTTTTTTGAAGTATCTAATTTTATTCGTATGTCTAAAATTAATTAAATTGCATGGGAATTGTGAGTGCTGCAGAAGATCTTGTGAAGATTTTCAGTAATTCGGAATATTTCAGATGCCTCATTTGCCTTTCAGCGTGGCAGTCTATCAACTGCACAATGGAATAATACACGTGTTAAAATTAATACTTGTGCATAACAGGTTTTTCAGGTATGTGCCAAGATGCATGCCTGTAATTCCTCAGTTGTGTGTATGATAATGATTCCTCACAAATATTCAGAATAGTTACTAACAGTTGCAATTTGGGCCAAAGATTTTTAATTTACACAGGGCAATCCATAATCAAAAATTGCAAAATTGGAGAATGCCTGTTTATAGTCATAAGCTTTGATTTAGTTTTTGGCTTTTTCAGCAGTTCCCTGTTTTGCTCGCGAATTTGTATTTCGATGTAAATACGTATTGCTTACTAGTGGTTAGAAAAGCCAGTGCAGACTATTGATGTCTAAGATGTGAGTGACCATACACAGCAGAGAAGGAAGAGTGCTGATAATGTATAGGGCAGGGTCAAAATGTGTTTGCAATTTGCAAACAATAAGTAGCAACAGTAAATGTTTTTAACAATAAATGTTTCAGAGGGAAAAATAACATCTTGGTAATCTCAGTCACTGAGGACTGAGAAGAGGCAGCAACGTTCTTTGTAGATGGACGGTGAGACCACATTGTAGCTTTTTCATTGTCTTAGGCTTCTACATCTCCCTTTCAGCCATTTGCTGCAAAGCTAGGCTTGAATGGTTCGTTATTTACATGTAATATGAATTCATTTCTTTTAATATTTAGTCATCTCACCATTTCATTGTTTCACTGTATGCATTTTTATAGACAGTAGCCTTTTAATTTTTATTGACAAGATGAAAATATTTTTTAGTGCGTTTTGAACATGACAAATTAAGCTAACTTTTTACTGTTGCTTTTTAAATCTTAATGATGTATGTATTATTGTACAAATTATGTGAATGGCTCATATCTAACTTTAATAGTAGCATTACCATTAACAAAAGAAAGCAAAGTTGTGAGTGGTGAATCTTGTATACTTTATGTATGGTTATTTCATAGGGAGTAGAGACTCACAAAAGCCAGTAACGAGGTATAATTTAATGCATACAGTATGGCTAGCAAATAAAGTGCCAGAAGTTGCATCTCAGTTTAGGCAGGTATTTGCTGGATTCATTCTAAAAACCTCCACAAATACTAGAAATGCAGGTTGTGAATATAACATTGTAGGGTAGCAATTTATTACACCATAATTTGGTTTATAGCGCTACTGATTAGCAGTTTCACTGTGGTGGCTTAAAGCTCGACTTTTTGTGGAATAGACGTTTCGTGGAATAGCAATGGCCAAAAATTACACATGCCATAGTTTTTATCGTTTCCATAGGGGTATCATTTATTAACAGCAGTATCTGAATTAGCATTTCAGAGGTTTTTCAGGCTAGATGATTTTAACTGCTCCTTCTCACGTGAAAGTCTTAATCTCCTTCACAGCACAGATCGGTGAAGTATGGGAAATGACTACAGGGGGTCTGTACCTCATAAATGTGCCTTCTAATGAGGGTCGTAGCAGTGTTGACTTCCTTGGGGTGATCTCTCGCCTCTCCGCCCCGAGGTGAGAGGTGTAGCAGGCAGAGCCAGGCAGTAGAGGGGTCTGTGCTGCGAACGTGTGAGATGCGGTTTTGCAGTCGGGAGTTGCATATGCAAACATCAGAGGGAAGACGTGAGGCTCGGTGGTGGACTAGCCCAAGCCAAAAGGGCTCACCTGTTTCTTCAAGAAGCTGTCTGAGTGATAGCTGTTCCTGAATGGGTGGGAATGGAGCTATTACGCCCCAAGCTCGCAAAGGGGCCCTGTGGATGCGCAGATGGCTGCAGCAGCAGGGTGTAGTACCCGGCTCAGCAAGGGCCCTCTCTTGCTCTAAGAGTCTTCCTTTGTTTGCAGATCCAAGGCCTGCGTTGCCATGTCAGTGATAACTAGATAAAATATACATCTTGGCTTTGGCCTCCTTTAAAAGGTTTAGATGCTGGGGCCTGTTTGTGGCTTTGGAATCAATCTTTGACATATGTCACAGTTGTTAAAGTAGGTATTAATACAAAATAATAAATTTGTGTAGCGTTCAACTTTTCTGTAGCTGTCTGTCAGAAAGTTCTGAAGTGGATTTCTTTAAAGACTCCCTGTCTCCTGAGGAAAAGGGGATAAGGCAGTGTGTCCCTGGACAGGATCTATGACTCATTATGTCAATCAAACCCCACTTCAGAGGGGAATAAAAAGATTTGTATCTCAAAGCTGTGCATAACGACTTCTCGGCTTTTCATTTCATATTTATGAGCGGTTTACTTTGAAGTGTTTATCAGGCAATACGCAGAAACATGAGAGAGCATTGCCTGAAACCATGTTCAAGTGTCTAATCTGTTAAATGCTTGCTGAGCAGGCTAGTTCATCAGTGCATGCAATGCAAAAAAGAGAAAAAAATAAACTTTCTGGGTTTTTGAGGTTTTGAAGCAGGATCTTTATATTAGCAATATAAAAAGGATTAATAATGCCAAGCATTTTGAAATAAATGTAATATATGAAACTTACAAAAGTTGGCTATGTTCTGTGTTAAGTAGATAAATAGTTCTTTGCTTGAAAGGAAGCTTGAGAGTACTTAATACCAAAACTATACAGTGCCACATCTGCTCTTAAGACAGAAGTATACAGTGACCACAAGATTCTCACTGTTAATTTTGTCTGCTTTTATAAATGCCTCAAGCCTTCTTCTGTAGGGTTCTTTCCCCCCCTCCAAAAAGAGCAATTTGCTGATAACAGAAGTGTTAAAAGCTGATAAAAGGATAGCAGTGGCATTAGCTTGCACTGGAAACAAATTTTCCGCAGTATTACCCGTTTGCCGTGTGCTGTTCCTGCAGTGGAACTCTGATGAGGCAAGTATTGTTAAACAGGTCAAAGATAAAAAGCCAAAATTTTAGGTAAAGGGGAAACAAAATGACAGTGTTTTTCTCATTTTAATATAGCTCCAGTGTGTTAGCTAGAAGTGAGCATATGCCTGATGATCATTGTTTCAGTTGCTCGTTCACAAATTTTCTGATCCCAGCCCTCTGAAGTCAGACTTTACTAATTCTGGCTAGATGTGACTGGTCAAACCAGTCCTGTGAGGTGGAGGACATCCAGGCTGCGGTGCTAACAAGAGCGCTCCAGC
>RSEF01000013.1:5124900-5194399 GCA_003993805.1 Himantopus leucocephalus | reverse complement strand
TTTATAAAAACAAAGACATAGTTTCAAACAGCAGAAGGTTAGAATAAACAATCTATAAGCTATTGTTGGCACATACCACAAATCTTCACTTTTCTTCATTGAAGAAGAAGGGACAAGTAATCTAGATTAAAATCAAAGCACTGGAACTGAAATTCTAAACCACTGGAACAGACAGAAATTTAGATGAAACACGGAAACAGGTTGCATTAACCAAGCAGAGCTGTGCTTCTGAGGTAGGGAGAGAATGTTGGAACAGCATGCACCTGCCAACACAGCAGCCCAAGTGCAACAAGCTGAAATGAAGATGTTGCACTTAGGTATACAGTGACTAGCAAAAAGAAAATCAGAATAGCAGCATGTTTTGTGCGTGTGGAAAATGCCACTGTAGGGAAGGGAAAGAGGTGCATGGAAGGAGGTCATATTTCTTACTTCCATAGTTCTGTAGAAGCCTGGTAAGAGCAGTCAGTCCCAGCAATGGAACCGATGGATGCGCTGCGCTATTGCTATAGCAGTGCAGCTATTGTATGTGCCAGAAAGCCCAGGATGGACTCAGTTTCTCTGGTCACGGTTGTATATGCAGTCTACAAATTATAGTCATTGGTAGATAAAAGAAATTCTGTATTAAGGGTGTATATTTCATCTGTAGCAAAGTTCAGGACCAATAGTCATCTGAATTGGTGCCAACTGTTCCATTTATAATGCCACAACTGACTGGCTGTGAAAATAACTAATTATTTTACTAGGATTAAAAATGAAAAGCTGAAAGCAATTTATATTGCAATCAAACAAATAAAGACGTTTCCGGATCTCTTCATAAAATGAACACAAGCGATGAATAAAAGAAAATGTGGTTGTGTCTGGTTCTTAGTATGTATACTGTTTCAGAGAGCTTAATCTGTTTTCCTTGAGACCTGATTATAACATATGTATATATATCTTTTTCTTCAAAGTTATAGTGCTCAAATGATTTCAATTTCATTATTCTTTAAGTTTGGCAGAAAGTTTACATAGATTTGTTCAGTATGCTTTTTTTAATTCATCTGGTGCTGCATTTAAATTGTTTGAACTTTTGGGGAAGCTCTTCTTTCCATTGTAGATTAATTCCTTTGTCAGTCCTCAAAGTCATTGATGTTGGTCTACTGATTGTCCTCCTAGCAGGGTTAGAAATGCAGGGTTAAATGCATCAGTGGCATTTCCAAAACCTGTCATGAGCAACATCATTCAGAATGTGAACACAGAAGTTCTGAGTCAAATAATGGTCTAAACTTCTTCTATTCTACTGTACAGGACACAATTTACATTACCATTATTTCTAGGTGACATGATGTTTACAGTGAAGAAGCACCTTGTAACTAAACAGCTGACAGCTGCTAGTGCTAAGAAATCTTACGTGTGCCTGGGGACCTTCATAAAATATGGAGTATCCATGTTCCTAACTTGTGAAGCAAGGTATAAAAGAAAACAATTAAGGTTTCATCTATGATGGCAGCTGATTCAGTTTTTTCGAGAGTCCCCAATTAAACAGTTCTGAAGGTATGAAAGCTTATTACCTGTGACTTCTACTGTTTTTTGAGAGCACGGTTTATTTATCAAGCCATGAACGGTGGTTTACTTTTTACTGCGTTTTAAATGTCGATTTAACAGTATAAAAATAAGAAAAGGCTTTTCATGAATTCAGCAAATTATCACTAGCTAATTTATGCCCTGCTAGTTGCCTACAGATTTTCATATAAACCTTTCTTAATAATTGAACTCAGATTCATGTATCAATGAAGATTAGTACTTGTACAGTGATTTTATCCAAAAGTACTTGTATCTATATATGTATGGTCAACTGAGGTGGGTTTTTTTTCTGGAGACCAAGGAGAACTCACTATCCTTTTCTGACATGACTAAAATGCTTTTACAACAGAAGACCAGCATCTTTATGAGCTAGACTAGAATGCAAATGCAAAACACCATTTTTTAGTGGTGGAAACTGAGATTTTAGATTATGTGGGTACTGTGGTCTAATTATTGTACTACTTTGTGCCAAATGAGCCTAACTGTGCATTTCAAACATGGATAGTCAATACAGATGCTAAATGCTAGCTCTTCTCTATTGTGATAGCACTTCATTCTCTCTGTATACTATCTTTAAAACTGACTCTGCTTTGAAGTTGGCATTTTCCATGGAGCTGTAGTTGTTACTCCTTCATAGGAAAAGTCTATGCTAGTGTGATAGGAGATACTATCAGGTGTTGAGCAGGTTGGTAACGTGAAAAGGCAATTTGAAAAGAATTCTTTCTGTGTTCTGTTATGGTAGCTATCACGTTATGTACACAAATGCGGCATATTCTTAATCTTTATGGCGCTTCTGAGGTGAATTTTATTTAGAAATTCATGATCTCTAAAAAGGAACAGGCACGTATCAAAATTATTGCATAGTTTGAGTCATTTTGGACTGGGAATAGAAACTATGCACTTTAACTCCTTTTCATAAGATTCCATCCAAAAAAAACCCCAAACAAACAAACAAAAAAAAAAAAACAGACCCAAACCTCCTCCAAAAACCAGTGTTACTTTGATGGTGTTTGGACTGGAGCTGGGAAGTTTACAGCAAGAACATCACGACTTGCCACGAAGCTTCATGTTCTGTTCTTTCCTTGCTGCTTGTAAAAGAAAAAATAATAGGAACTGAATTTTAGTCATTGAGAACCACATTCTTGTTGGATTTGTATCATAGTACATAGCTGTGAATTGGTACAGATTTTATCCCAAAAATGCAGTATTTGTCACTGCAGAGGTACATTAGATTATTTGGACAGTTGTGTCAGCACAATGTTGTTGTCTACACTTCACAGATGAAAAGAACGGCATTTGTGCTATTTTTTATTTTTTCCTCAGTCACAGTTTTGTTGGTTGCTCTCAGTCTTTCTTTTTAGTATGTGGAAGTTAGTTTCTGCTAGTCCCCAATGCTGCACAACAGCCGAGTTGCTAACTTTGTACTTTTCTGAATGTATTTTGGCATGAATAATGTGGCACAACTACTTTCAGAATGCTAAAATATCTACTATCACATCTGCTGAAGCGTTTCCAGTCTTGTCCACATCGAAAAAGAAGTGCATTGTTGTAGTTTTAAATGCGAAACGTTTCTCATGTTTTCTTGTCTCTTTAACAAAAAGTGCAGAAAATAGGATTGGAGTTGTTTTAGATTACTGGTCATACTCCTGGACTTGCAAGACACTAAGTAGCCCTAAAAAGAGCAGATTGTTTTCCCTTCTGCTGGAGGTTGCCCAGGGAGCCATCATTGACAAGGGACATACTTATGCAAATACAGGTATGCATTGTGCATGTTTAGCACACAAAGCCCTGTGGATTTTTAATTTGATTTTGATCACAAAACAGTCATTGCCTTCTAAATGATAGATGGTACATTTCATTAGAGATGAGTAGATATATGGAGAGGCTTAAAGTTATCTTGAGAAAGGAACATCTTATTTGCCTGTTAATGTGTTTTGTATACTAGAGTTTTTCTTAAAATAACACCTCAAAACTTTGATAGAACAAACTGTTTAGGTTGAAATTTGCCATGAATTCTGTCTGCTTTGGATTGATTGTTTGGAGAACAGACAGGGAGTATCTGACTGGTTGTGAGAATGATGCTAGAGAAAATAGGTTATTTTGCCTGCAGTGAAACCACCACGTGACCACATTGTGTTGATTAAACTTAAGTATCTCCATCCTTTGAATCAGAGATTCCAAGTTTGGAAATTCTTTCCTTGCTATCTATGCATCTCTGCTGAAATCTGATAGAGCGACTGGGGCTTGACTGCCGAGGGGATGAAAGCTGGCATGCGTGCTGAGGAGCTGCTGCCGGCCGGCGGGGTCAGGTCTGAGCAGGACTTTCCCAGAGCTGTTCTTCCTGCACTGCTGCTGAGCACCGACACAGGGAATAATAGGGGAGGCTCAGCCCTGAATTTGCTTTCTGCTGGCACTTAATCAGCAAGGAGGAGGAGGAGAAGTGCGCCTAGGCAGAACACAGAAGGGGTGAAGCAGCAGAGGGGAGAGCCAGAGCAATTGCTTTCAGAATTGCGTATTTTTTTGCTGTCTCCTTCAGGTTTCAGAATTGACAGATCTGTAGGAATAACACATCCCTTTGTAATAAATGAAGCTGTGTTCTCTCTTTTCCATTCCTCAGTGCTTGGAAAAGTTGGAATACTTACAATAAATGAAAGACTGCCCGAGAAAGTAAAATGTTAGCCTGAAGAATTACATTTTAACCTGGGCTGTGTTGGGTAGATAATAAATCATAATCATGTTTGCCACCTAGCTCCATCCTCTTGTCCTCCCAAATCCAATTTTGTCCTTAGTTGAGATTGACATTTGAGTAGAAAACAATAAATGCATACTTTGCCCTAAACTAGCATCTCATTAAAAAGAAGTTCATCACCATAAGGTGATGCCAGAAATACCATTTTTAGATGGTACTTGCTCTGCCAGAATTAGTGTGCGCTCTGGAAATAGGCTGTTCTGTTTTCCCCTTTCCTTAGTTTAAAGCTATAAAATGGGGATGATAAAAGCTCAGCTCACAAGGAGATGAAGATAAATGAAGTAGTGTTTGAGATGTTCTCGGAGACTACATTCAGCACAACCGTAGGAAATGTGTATGAAGTAATTAAAAATACCATGTTCTCTATTTGGTATATAAAGACTGAATGAGAAAGGTTTAAAAAAAAAAAGAGTAGCACCAGTCACTTCACTGAAGGAGGAAATTTTACTGACAAAATAGAATACGATCACATAACTGAAGATTATATAATATTGTGAGCTAGAGTGAAATCTCATTAGATGGCTGTTTTTATAAACATTATAATTTTTTTAAGTGGATATGAATCTAATGTATTAATACTGTCAACAGACTTATTGTCAAAAAGAGAAACATCTGTATCCTGGTGTTAGGCTTGGGGATCTCCGAGTCAGAAAGAAGCAAGGCAGAAAGAGGATTATAAGAAAGACAATTAAAGGATTTTGCTGTCATTGATGAGAGAAGCTAGAAAATATATTTCAAATTCAAACCACGTGTTGTAATGTGTGTGTGGATTTCTGTTTGCTGCTTCTAGTCAGTTTGCTGCAGAAGGGACCGAGGCTGCCAGAGCTTCGCTTTTAAGAAAACCATTGTGTTCCTGTTAAATTTTAAAAATTGTTGTCTGCATCCTACTATGTTAGTATCTGTAACAAAATTTCACAATGTACATGTATATTCTGAATTTCAGTAAGCATTACTGGAGTGGGGTGTGTATGTACGTACACCCGTGCAGGCTGGGTCACAGCACGTTGGAGGTGGGCATTGAGACCTCTCTGGTATTCTCATGCTTCTCAGTAACATTTCCTGCTGCCTTTGTCACAAATGTGTTCTATGAAAGCAGGATTTATCATCATTAAGTGATTAAAGTTCACATTCACTTAGTTATAAAATGTTTAGCTTTTCTGACTAGCAATACCTGGCATTTAATAATCTTAAATGAAAATATGTCATCTGTGAATCTTTTTAGTAGGCGGTAACAGAAACGTGTAGGAGGCCCTGCTATTGTTAACCCCCAGCTATGGATTTTAAAAACCTGGAACAAGGTATAGCTTGTTCATTATTGTTATTGTCTGATTTCCAAGGAGTCCTTTCTCTGGTGTATTTCCTGTTTGATCAGTAGAGAGTTTGTTCCACAGGAGCTTACGCTGTCCCTTCGCCATGCTAGCAAAGGACTATTATTAGGGAAAAATGGATCAAGAGTTAGGAAATAGGAGTGTTAGGAGAGTTGAAGTAAACAGTTCAGTTTATTTTTACTAATGTTTGTGGCTGGAGTGGCTAGTATCTCCTCTTTCCTACCTGGTCTCCCGAACTGTGGGATGTTTCCTCTACTTGGAGGGATCACAGTGCAAGAAGAGCTTATCTTTTCCTTGTGCTTCTCTTTTTGAATTTGTGCTTTCTTCAGAAATGGAACATTGTAGTCATTGTAATATCAATGATGCTAAGAGAGAGAATTTTTCAGGCGTGTTTCATGCTAATATTAAATTTGCCACAGAGGCTATTCACTGTGATTATGTGGTTAAAATTCCTGTATGTTGCACAGAAAAGTTACTTCTGATTTAAGTATATCTAAACCACTAGAAAGATGCAGTATATTTTATAATGATGTATCAAGGGGGGAGGGAAGGCGGACACTTACAAAATTAGTATATTATACATTAATATAATTTTAAAAAAAAAGTCATAAATAAAATAGTAGAAAAGCTTCAAAAATGCAGGAAGACAGTAGTGTATTCCTCAGCTTAGGTTTGGAGTCTCAGTGTAGAGTATCTGATAGTGTAGAATTAAGTAAAACATTTTGTAAACAGGATCTTTAACTGTGAGAAAATAATAGTATTGAAACAGGTGAAATACAAAGAAGGATTAAAAAGATGGCAGTTGTTTATCGGATAAGGAAGATGAGTAAAAAGGGTAAATGTTAAAAATGTGTATGATTAAGTGAATTAAAAAAATGAGATTGTAATCATCTGTTCTCCCTGTCATTATAATAAATGAATGCATAAAGAATTGAGAAAAACTAAGTGTGCATCAGAGTTCGTTAAAAAGAATGACCTCTTTATATACCACAGATTGGAGCTGAGTTGTGGTACTTGTGCCAGCAAAAATCATTATAGCTATGAACATAACAAAAATTTGAGAAAGGGTGGAATGTCTTAAATAAATGTATTCTTGTGTTCCTTACTTCTTGTAACTGATTATAGTAGCGAAGAATGTAAGTGATATTATCCTTTTGATTTTAGACTTAGCCCCGTTTTGAACTGCTGATCTAGTGTTGAAGGCAAATTTATCATATCTGTGCATTACTGGTTTCAGATATCTTCCTCTGAGGCATCTTGTAGCGATCACAGCTGGATTAGATTTATCTTCAGAAGGGGAATTCACGCAATTTGTAATTACCCAAATGAGACCTCTGCCTAGAGGTTAGGTGAAAGTAACCTTTGTTATATGGTAATGCTTTCTAGTCTTAGCTGAGATAATGAGGAGAACTGTACATTGTTGAATTAAACACACTTTTAATTAAGTATTTATATACTAAATAACTTAAGTGGTAAATTTCTGTAAAAGGAAATATGCTCAAAAGAGAATAGAAGTAACCTACTAATTAAAAGGAAAACATCTTTTCTACTTTATTGAGAGACTATTCACAGCATGTGGATTATGGGCAATGATGATCGAGTACATAACATTATATTACACTTCTAAACTAGTATACTACTGGTCTACTTTTGTGTGAGGGATTACATACACCTTAAGGGAGCAGATGGTATTAACTGCTTTTCTTTAGTGAAAATGTTCTAGTGATTTCTGCAGGTGGTGATAGAAGCTAATAAGCTCGGTTGGATATGAAAAAGCAAAAAAACCTTTTTTTTTGTGGTGTGTTCTTCAAGAGAAAGAGGTTTCTTTCTTTTCCACCAATAAGGATCTGATGTTATTTATCTCTTTTCACTTCGTGTCACCGGCAATGTAGTAGATGCTACAAGAATCTGCAACAAAACACCCTTAAGTTTTGAATGTGTAAGAATGGATTCTGACTGCATGTTTCAGTCTTACTTTGCAAGTGAAGTTTCAGTAAAATGGAGTTACTTTCAACTCCATGCAAGCCCTAGAGATAGAGTACGCTATATAGCACTGTAAGAAGCCATCCCTCTGCCTTGACTGCTAGTGCTAGTAGTGTATTTTAGCTCACGGACCAGATTTCTCTCTGTGAATACCCAGCAGTGCGATTTGAATTCCCAGGGTATGTCAACAGGTGCGGCTGCCCTCCTTCCTTCACTTTTCTTCTAGGAGGCCTTGATTTGCTTGATCTCCTAATCACTTAAACTGCTGGAAGGAAGATCCTTCTCGAAGGAGACGCTAGATCTTAACCCCGGGCCAGGCTGTGTCTGTCTCCTTGCTCCAGCTCATAGGTGCTGTAGCTTCTACTAGCAGTGGGGGCGAGGATGGCTGCATTGTTCTTAGTGACCTTCCCTTCACTGGGATCCCATATGGAGTATTCTATCAGTATGAGTGGCTATGAAATGAGTTAGGTATTTTCTCATTATTTGTGAGACTATACTTTATTTGCAAAGTAATAGTAGGATTCTTTCTGCTGTGAATTACTGGATAAATGATTTTTGTGCATCCAGAACTGTATGTATCCTCTATTGGAATTTACAAGGGTGGTCTACTAATGCCATTAATACCTTAATGCACAATAATGGCTGAGCAAATAAGAGGATATTATATTAGTGAAAGCAGTTCATATGTTATGCAAGAGATGTGGATGGTTTCATTTAGGGAAACAAGTCAATGCAGCAGAATATGATCCAGATCCAGAAAAGGTCTAGAGAACATAACTACAGTGCTTCTATCTCAGATTTTACAGTAAATTAAAGGCTATGAAGTATTAGGAAGTTTAATATATATAGATACAGTTCTATATATTTAGATATAAAATATATTAAATATATATCTGAAAAATACTTTTATGTATATATATAGATGTATGTATGTAGATGTGGAAAACATCTCCAAAATATGTTTTTATGTGGTTATCCATGGTTATCCAAGGACAAGTTATTCTGCTATTGTATGCTGTCTTACAGAACACTGTCAAATAATATTTTGCAGAACCAAACACTGAAGATTAATAAATAAAACTAATTTAGAGTCTACCAGAGAAGGACATGGTTTTGCTAGAGAGGGAAATCTCTAGAATATTTCATGTCTATCATCAGGATGCTTTGAGATTTTCTGTTGTAAAGACTGTAAGGAGCTTTCTGAGAAGCAGCATAGAAAATCCTTTCCCAGAGGCTCAGAGGCTGATTCCATTTGTGTTCTTGAGTTGATCTGATCCACTTCTCAAATTTTTTAAATTTGGTCAGTTTTCAAATCTCTTTCTCCACGTTTCTGGAAGATGCCAAGTTCCCAGATAATAAAACCTAAATGGACAAATGAATTGCGTGAATTCTATGTTTTCCTTCCACTTTCACCGCCTTTACCATTTTCCTCAGACAAATAAAGTAAGAATTTCTCTGAAGATTGCTTTTTGCATCAGATGTTATAGTCAGATTTTGATGTCAATACAGGATGCTAATCACAGTGAAATCATCTGGGCTTGTAATGGCTGTTAAAATCCAAAGAATATCATTAAAATGTTTTACTGTTTATGTAAAACAGCTTAATTAAACTAATATACTCGTAATTGGCGTGTGTTTGCAGACATTTATGCCACCAGCAAACAAGAAAACTTGAAAAACTTCACTTTAATGATAAGTTTGTGAATTTTAACATGTATCTAATGTCAACATGCACTCTACCTATGTAGGTCAAAGCGTGGGGCTAGTAGGCTTCAGTTCACTCCCTTTTTTTTATATATATTTATATTTTGGGCTGGTTTTGGCCTTTGTTTTCTGTGAGTGTAAGGTTAGTTTGCTAATATGGCTAAAACAAAACACTAGTCAATTGAGCTGTTCTTGTTAAATGTCTTCTACTGAAATTGCGCATGGTTAAAATTTTACATTTTCTTTTAAAATGACTTTGTTTCATCTGTCGTGCTAGAGCTCTTCACTTGCTTAAAGGCAAAAAATCTCTAGGCTGAAGTGCACTTGAGAAGCTCATTTTTAGGACTGTTCAGTTCATTGCTTTTGACTAAACCAGAAAATTTCTGATTACTGGAATAAATATTAGGAAGCGGGTTAAAATACACTCCTAACTAGGAGGGTTCGGGTTTATTTGGTGTTGATGAAAGAGAGCTGACTTTTTAGCCTTTTCATATTCTATTTAAACATTGCCACTAAGTGCTTCATTTCTTTAGAAGCATCCAGCCAGTGATGCTTCTTTACCTGATGTTTTTGGCCACTCTCTTGCTGCTGGCCTGTTTACTGATTACCCTGGGGGTGAAAGAGAGCATGTCTCCTCTCTCTCATCACGCCCAGTGGTGCTGTCTGGCCATTGCTGGATTAAGACCCAGATCGGTCTTCCAGTCGAAATCAGTCCCCTCCCTTTAATTGATGAGATCTAGGAATAAATGTTAAGTAGGGCCCAGTTTTACTTTCTGCAGATGTGTGCATACATCCCATATTCAAAAAATACTTTAACAGCTAGGTGTGAGACTGGAGGGGACTGATACAGATAGATGAACCAGGTAGATTTAATACTGTATGATCTTTCCTGGGTAATCTGGGAAAGAAGTTGTAATACATAAAAAACAAAACAAAAAAAACCCAAATCTGCTTTTGTATGAAATATAACTACCATTTTAGAAACACAGACCACAGATCTAGTTTCCCTGTGAATTAAGGAATTAAATAATTTGCAGTTATACTGCCTCTGACTTCAGTCTTTGTTCTTCATTTTTGGCGCAATGTAGTGAAGCTAAAATCATTTTGCTTTTCAAAACCTTTGAAAGCTTTAGAGACCAGTGAATGTTTCCCTATATGTTTTTACCATCCTGTTCATTACTGTAGGAAACAAATACATAGGCAGAAATCAGCTGGCAAGTCTATACTTTCTGAGAACCCTGGGGGACTCCATGTGCTTTAAAAATGTATGAGACTTTGTCCACTGAGTCGTTACTAACTGCTAAAGGTCACATGTTTTGACATTGTTCCTGAAAGTTTTGCCTTTAAACCCAGTGACCTCTTGATTTGGCGTTGATGCATACTTTCTTCTTGAATATGGTGTAAAAAGGTAGAAAGCAATAACGATGATTATGAAGACATTAAACTACCAATCTCACCAAATGTAAAAGTCCAAAACTGGTGACAAGGTTTCAGGTTACATTGCTGATAGGTTTGCATTCTTCAAAGTGATCCTGATCTGTAAACTCTATTTTCCCAAACGAGTGTTTCTTTTCTATGCAATAGGAAACTATATGAAAATTAGAATTAAAAAGCCTATATGTTTGGAAGACTCATGTATGAGAAAATTAGCTTCATAAGAAAAAATTCATCTTTTCGAGTAATCAAATGCTCAACTTCAAAGCTCATGCTCTGGTTCTACAAATACCAGGTTAGATACATGATAAAGCAGGTCATGGCATTGGGACTTGTCATGAGCTTTACGTTAATCACGTACCGAAGTGATTAATTAGTTGGGGCCAAAATAGCTAACATTTAGAGACCTTTCCTACCTTTTGTTTTGTGTATTTCATCCATTTGAACTTTATTCAATATGTTTTAGTTTAGTCTTACTAGATCTGTGTACTGGAGATGTCTGTATGTAATTCATTACAAAGGCATGGCATACAGCATAGTTAAGAGAAATTTATTAAACATGAAATTAAACATAAAATAACATGAAAATGTTATTTTCAAACTTAAAATAAATCCCCTAGCTTTTACATTATTTCACTTTCTTTTTTTTTTAATTGCCCTCTAGGAACAAACTTTACCCTTGCAGAACTAGGAATCTGTGAGCCCTCTCCCCATCGAAGTGGCTACTGCTCAGACATAGGAATACTCCATCAAGGCTATTCCTTGAGCACTGGCTCTGACGCTGACTCAGACACGGAGGGAGGAATGTCTCCGGAGCATGCCATCCGGCTGTGGGGAAGAGGGATCAAGTCCAGGCGAAGTTCCGGTCTGTCAAGTCGTGAAAACTCAGCGCTCACGCTTACCGACTCCGACAATGAAAATAAGTCAGATGAGGAAAACGGTAGGCCTTTTTCTTCAATATATTCTTAATGCACGTGAACGAGGATGTGGTCTTACTTAAAAACACGAGTATTCTTTTAAAGGTGAATTTTTCGATTTTCTTTCTCAGTTTGACTAAAGCTGCTTTTTAATGTTGAATTTTTTTTTAACATCAACATCAGGAAATTCCATTACATGTATATCATATAGTATGATATAGTGTTTTATCTTACAATTTACTTTCCACACAATAATATTTCACAGAAATTTGTGCTTAGAGTACATTAATTTTGACTTAACGATGAGAAGCAGAAAGAAATTTCTTAAGAGAAATGGTTTCTCATATGTGATTTTTATTCACAGCTTGAAGTAATATTAATAAGCGGCAATATGCTAGTAGCTGTAACAATGGTGCTAATTTGTAACAATCAGATTTAATTCTGTGTGTTTTTTCATGTTTTTGAAGTTGTAAAAAGATAAAATTAATTTTCTGCTTGCTTATTGGTAAGTATTGGGGGGCTTTTAGAAAGCAAACCTATGCATCAGACTGAGGCAAAGCACTTCTGTTTAGTTTGGTGAGTTCATAGAAATGAGACTTTAGACAGAGCAACAATCATTTTTGACAAAACACCTAGACATTGGTGGATTCTCAAAGTAAACTGCATTAAGCCAGCTGTCCTTTCAAATGCGTCTAACCCAGATTCATGTTCTTCATATGTATCAGCTAAAAATGTTTACCTGGGGAATGTTCTGTGCTCACAGATTTTTTAAATTAAACTACAGAGGAAAAATAGTAAAACTGGATTTGCAGGAATTTTTCCTCCATCCTATCGGGTGATGAAGGTGCAAACTCAGCTTAATTAAAATATGAACCTAAAGGTTTTGATACTTGCTGTTCTGAGAAGGCAAAGAGGAATCTCCCTAACGTTATACCTTCAGAGCAACTATTCCGGCAGCTGGTACCAGCTAATGAAACCAGCTCTCTGCTATGCATATTACTTGTGATAAAATGACATTTGTTACATTTTATTGGTTTTAGATGTTTATTTTAGGCTCCTCCCCATGCCTGCTGAGAGTTGTCTTGGTTTCAGCAAAGCCGTTGTGCCAGGCACCAGGAACACAAGCAACTGCTTGTCAAAGCAAACAAGGCGAAACTGAATTACGGTTTTTATATTGATAGGAAAAAGTTCAGAAAAGTGCAATTGATTTTTGTTTGTAACAGCAGTCTTTTTTTGTTGATTTAAATTGAATCTTCAACCAGTCCGTTCTCTCCATTGGTGTAGTAGGATACATTTCTTTATCAAAACCAAAGAGGAAATGCGTATTTACTAATAATGGTGTGTACAAGGAAGCCAGTATTTTAAAAAGAATCAGTGACTGATTAATTGATTCTTTCTCTTCTTTTTTCTTTTTAATAATGCTATTCAGAGAAAATATGACAACTTCCATTGACTTTAGTATAGTTTTGATAAGGCTACTGTGCATTTCAAATGAAAAAATACTACGAATGAAATTACAGCATTATGGAACAATTGAGATTCATTTCTGTAGCGTGAGTTCACTTCTCTGAAGGTGATGATCTCTGTTTCAGTGGAAGCACCATGCCCACCCTTTTGTCTGAGAAAATTTAATCTCGGGGCCTGCTTTCATACATACTGTTGCAGATATTGATGAAAGAATGAGTCTGTTTGCATTTTGTTTTCCTCCTTATGATAAGTGAATTATTAAGTAATTGGAAATACAGTGCAGTGAATCCATTGTGAATAGGTAATTTTTCGAACCATTATGTTAAGAGGAAGAAGGACATGATCAAAGGGCGTGCAAGAAACAAACCAGTATGTGGAATTCATTTTTACTTGGAAAGGTTTTTGTGATAAGGGTTTCTGTATGTTTGGTTGTTTAAAAAGAAATACACAAGTATGAAGCAAGTGCTGTATACACAGAGGTGTTAACTTCAGTGAACTTTTTGGTTTTACTCTCTCACAAATCCTGGTTAGCTCAAAAATCAATGCCTCTTCACATCACTGATTTTATGAAGTTTTGGGATGCATTATCATATAGATTGACAGTTGCCCCACTGGTTCAGCACCACAGTGTGGACACTTAGGAAACCATCATTAATTTCTCACGCTTGTGCCCAGCAGTGGTTTCCTACGTAATAAACACTGTGTCCTTCAGAAGCAGATCAATAACCTGCTAGGTATTCGTCTTGAAGAGGGAGTAACAAGAATCTATACTTCAAGAGAAATTTGCTCTCTGATATATGATTTCAGATTTGTGGGATACTGGCATAAAACAAGATATTTCTTGGTGTGAGATTTTATCCGTTTTAGCCTAGCAATATTAGAAGGAACTCATGATGCATAGACTACGGAATTTATTCAAAGTACTGTTGCAGCTTTTTCCCCTGATACAGTTCAACTGTTGTGTTCAACTCCAAAAGATGATTTTTTTTAATATTGAGATGCTGTCACAATTTGTATCATTGCACTTAAAAATGCCACACTAGCAACAAACCATACCTCTCACTTTTCTTGTACTATTACATCTATTTTGTCACTTTTAGTACATTTCTATGTACCACAGGGGAGGTTTAATTTCTAGAAATTGCTCTAACAATATGATTTTGTTCCCATTCAAATCCATTCACAAAGCTTATGACCACTTTCTGTACTTCTAGATTTAGTATGATTTAATTTCATCATAAATTAGAATTCTGTGAGCCTTGAATATTAGCAGGTTTGAAATACTTAGAGATAAATGGAAATAATGGAAACTCATTTAAATTCCATGTTTTACTTGGTATACTAAAATTCTTCCTAACAAAACAGCTTATTGACAATCCAGTTAGAAAAGCAACACTTTTATTTTCACAAGTCTGATTAGGCTCTAAATTCTTATCATATCTCGCAGCTTTTACTACTGTCTCGATCTGGCCATCCTTTTCTTTAAACATGGCAGTGTGAATATATAACAGGAAATCTGTCACCAAGTTGTTATTCAACATGATATATTGAGTTGTGAGATTTAAGTAAATTAATCTTTTTGTCATTCACACACACAAATGTAAGAAGTCAGTTAGCAATAGAGCTCACCTCTGATGTCGTGTGCCAGCTCTGTAGAGAAAATTATTTGCAGGGACCCACAGGTACGAAGCATAGGGGATATACCAGAGAGCTCCTGAATGTTTACTTTTTCTTTCCTTTTATTAAATCCTGTAACTGTTTATTCCAAAACATCATGAAAAACTTCTCAAAAGTAGTGTTTGTCATCAGTTGTCATGTGTTCTTTCCTAAGCCTACAGTATTCCTCTTTCCAGAGTAAAGCTTAGGCGCTGATCATGTTTAGGTAGCGACCTTGAAGCAAGTACCCTTCCAGAGCTATTTTTTTTCTTTTTTTAAAGTAGAACAGTTGTTCTCTTTTTTAAGTTGAATTGAAAATTATGTTCTTCTCAAAAATATAAAACCTGTTGTAAAATAAAATAACTTTCAGTTTAAAAATTCCTGAAAACAGAATGGTCATAATTAAGGAGGATTGATGTACAGAATGCTTTTGCAACAGATCTGCAGTCTTCTCTTTTCCTGGCTTCACTCTTACTGAATGACCAGTTATAAGCTGTTAGGGAGACGATTAAACTCAGAGGACATTAGATGGGTGAGAGGGAAAAGCTGAGCAAACCCGTAATACGTAAGAGAAAACATAATCCTAGGTAGAAGAAAGGAAAATGGAAAAGTAGCTTGTAAACTCAGAGCAGATCTCAGTAATATTTCAGAGTGCTGAAATGAGCTAATAGACCGGAAGAGAATGCACAAGGAGGGCTTTCTGTTTGATACAAATACAGATCATGTTAGTCCTCCTGTTGTAAAAGAGAAAACATCTAGAATGGTGTTGGTGAGGTTTTTTTATTTGGTAGAAGGTCATTACTTTGACACTTTTTGTATTAGCACCATTATTGTATATAATGGATAGTATCACTGGTACAGTGGGACAGAACATAAAATGTTTATCATGAGTTTTCTACTCTGATATTATAATATCAAATGAGATGTTTCTGTTTTGCTTTGGTGTCTAAAAAGAAAAAGCATGTTTTGGGGGAGAAGGAGAACTTCCAGGACTGAAACCATGTTATTAAAATAATGTCAGACCAAAAAAGATGATCAAGGAATGCTCTTATCTTACCAGTAGTGACTCTGAGTTGAGCGGCAAGACAAGAATGAATGGGAAGAAATAAAGCAATCTCAAACTTCAGCAAAACAAGGGAAATAGTTCAAGGTTGTACTGTGGTAATCTGTTTGTATGCTTTAAAGAAATCCACAGTAAACCACTGTGATTTTGGTAGCCCTTTGTAGATAATGCCTATGAAAAGCAAGTAATTTTGAATGCATGGAACCATTTCTGTGCTGATAGCCCAGCTGTACCTGGTGAGGTGTGGAAAAGTGGTACCTCATTGGAATGTACCTGGAGAGTGCTGACATTGAATCTGGTAGTGCCACGCACCTTCCCTTTCCTCACTTCGTCTCCTTTTCTTCCTGGAGATCTTCCCTAGTCCACTGGAGCCAGCCTGTCTCCAGCATCAGGTGTGAGGATTCAAGTCACATGGAAAGGTGTTGTAGGATGCTTCACAGATATTTTCAGGTTCAATATCCATCAATATTTGCTATGCTAGACATATTGGTGACAATGAATTCTGTTATTTTCCCTGCATTACTTTGGTGGTGTTTTTTGCTCTAGTCATTAAAAGTTTGAATACCGGACAATACCATGTGTGTATATCACTTCTTATAAGAAAAACAGAGTACCATGAAAAAAGTAAAATGAAGTTGGGAAAATGGTAAGATAAAATATGAGAAACTGTATTTGTGTGTTGTACTTCTGATTGAATCTTATGAAAAAAGAGGGAAATTATATTTTCCTTTTTTTCTGTGCTATGAAGTTTTGAGTGGTGATTTCATATAGTAATTTCTCAAATGCATATGTAAAGTAAATCTTAAAAAAAATCCCAACAAACAAAAAACACCCCATAATTCAAACTGACCTCATATTTTATTGCTGCTTCAATTTTATGAGCTGTATAATCTGGGCTTTTCCTGAGATGCTGTTGAAAAACAGACTTAGACTTGCAATGGAAAAGATATTACTGCATCAGAGGAGTTTACAAAGAGGCACCAGACAAATGACAGCCGAGGAGTTTGTTCTTTTATTTTTACTGTTTTAATTTTGACATATTGTTCTCAATATTTTATTACTTTCATTTTTGTTCGGGTTTCTCTTTCACACTTTGTAATTTGGGGAAAAGGTTATGGTGAAACTGTGAGTCTGCTCTTGAGAAGACTTTTGTATTGTTGTATGTGTGGTAATGTCTCTGAGTGGTAAGACTGGTTTGAAAGTAGAAGGTTTTAACCTTTCTGGTGGCAGAATTCTGTTTGGATTAAAAAAGTGGGAGAGTAAGCTTGCTTCCTAAATATTCCCACTAAGAAACAGGCATTTCCCTTGTTAAAATGGGGTGTTCAAACAGTGGCGATGCAGTTGGAGCAGATCTGTGTAGTCTTTAATTGGAGGGGAAATAAGATAAAGTGCCCATATCATTTTGAGATAGTAGATCTATGTTTTGGGTACAAGAAGAAGCAGGGAAGCTGTAGACTTACTGTACATTGCATAATAGAGTGCTAATTTCAGCTTTTAGTACTGTCTGGGAACATTGTGCCCATTTCCCTCTGAGATGGACCCAGGTAGCTTGGAAACAGCAGGAGGGACAGATATGAAAGAGAAGAGAGGAAGAGCTGCCACAGTTGTATGAGCTTTTCATAGCTGAGAAAGTGTCCAGATGGTCCTAAGGAAATGATGAGATTTAAATGAAATGTCATATACTCAGAAAATGGAATTGCATACGTCATACATCAACTAGACTTCTTAAAAAGGAGTGCTAGGGAGGTGAGCTCGTGCATGGGCATACTTCATCGCTTCTTTAGGAAGGCTTGTAAAGTACTTTGTAAATGACAAATTTAGAAAGTCATTAAGCACAGTATCAAAGCTCGGTTGCTTAAGTGGATCCAATTTTGATGTGCTCTCAAAACCTGAGGGCACTCCTGATAGGAAGTGGTTTCCTAATGAGGGAATTGACTAGCAGGAATGACTTTTAAAGACTTAACTACACATCAACTATAATTTTGTCCAGGTAAATGGCTTATGCATTCAGTGCAGCGGGAGGCTAGATGATGGGGTTAAGGACAAAACGTGGATATGTAGTACTGGTAAACTTTAAAGCTTTGTGGAAGACAAGAATATGAAATGGAAGTGTATAAAATCTTAAACATTTGTTACAATTTTAATGTAACCCGATAAAACTGTCGTGTGGTTCAGCAGGATGATGCGATGGAAGTAGTGCTAAAGATACAGGTATACTGAAAGAGCTAAATAAATCCTATCTGGAACACGGTGTTTCATGGTATTCTAGAGAGTAAGGATGCAGATGTGGCAATAGTGACAGTTCTGCTTAGGTGGCCTAAAAGGGTAAAAAAAAAAAGCCATCTTGACATTCAGTTGCTTGTAGCTGGCATTCAGTAATTTGGCAGCCATTAGATTTTTCATTCAGCTCAGTGTTGAACAGAGAGACGTGTACCAAGATCTCATTTTTTTTCTCCCAGAGATACATGTATTTCTAGCCCTCCTGATTATAGAAGAAAAATGGGGGGGGGGTGCGGAGGAAGTCTCTTCTGCACGGTGTGGTGAGGTCTTATACCGTGGGTGTCTGTAATCTTCTTGCCCGTTCATTTGAGTCAGGGCTTCAGTGTCTATAAAATCTGTAAATTGTCATTTCTCTGAGGTGTCAGGGATTTCAGTACCCCTGCCACAGACTATGCCATGCTCTGCTGCTGGGCCTTGAGCATTGTGCTTTTTGTCCATGTACCATACGAGGACCTGGCTGAAGCTGTGTCCTGTTTTGCAGTCTGTCTCTTCAGAGTGACTTTTTTGGATTATATGAATGCCCCCTACATAACTGCATGAACCAAGGCAACCGGGAATTGACACCTGGGAAATGAAATCCAGTATTTAGCCAGGAAACTGAGGAAAACAGAAATACAGGCTGGTGAATTAAGGCTACCTGGAAAATACTGCAGCAGCTGGGTTCATAAACTTCTGAGGCTAGCTGTGATCTTGCTTTTTCCTGAATTTGTACGGAAAGAAGTTTTGCGTGCAACTGTATCCACGTCATTGTGTGAAGGTCACAACATGGAGAGCTTTTAAGAAACTCTTTCAAAATAACCATGCAATTTTTCAATTAATATTTTCATTATGAGCTTTTCCATGTACTAGAAAGAAATGGTGAACCTATGTTTAACAAGAACTCCATTACAGGACATCATTCAGTTTGTCAATTATTAGTTTTAGTAAAGCAAACTTAGATGATATAGGTCACCTAGGTAAGCAAGCAGCAGTGCCTTTGTTCAAAGTATAACTGAATTAGAATAATGCCTTTTTATACTTTTCTATAATAGAGATGTGTATCTGATAAAGTTAATCCAGCTTGGTAATAAATGCATTGTGAGTGGCTGATGAGCGATAAAACCTTCGCAGGAAGGTTTGCCTGTACATGGTGTTTAACAAAATCTATCGTGGTGAAACAAAAAAAAAAAATGTATTTCACATTTCCCTTGTAAACTGAAGCATACATCGCAGGAAACCATACACTGAATTTATTTTCTGTGTTCCCGTTCAAAAGACTGTGAAATTTTACCAAAAGCCTCCTCTAAATTTGTCAAGTCAGACACTGGCACCTTTGCTCCTGTAGCGTATCCTACTATTAATGATCTTCCTCATTACAAAGACTTGCATATTTCACCAATTAGTGTGTAATTAGGTCAAGGTACATATTGCTTTTTTCTAGTCAACCCTTCATTTATGAAGCTTGGCCTGAGTCTGACCAACGGACTCTGATAGTGCAATGAATGCCTATTTCCCATATGTGTAAAACTACTCACCTATATGGCTGTTTCAGTATTATTACTGTTTCTAAATATTTCATTTTATATACTTTGTGCTTACACTCTGCACGCTGCTCTTTTCAAGTAATCTGGCAGCTTGTTGAAGCCAATGTATTTGAATTGATTGTTAATGTGTAATATTCAGTTCAGGTAGAATTGAATTCGTCTTCAGTGAGGAAATGTAGGAAACTATACCTTAGCTGTTTTAGTGCCAAAGTTTTAATATGTATATATTAGAATAAACAGAACCTATTGAAAACTAAATAATCCCATAATTACTGAGTTTCAAGAGAGATTATTATTACTTTATTTTATTAAAAAAACTTTTTTTTACTCTAGTTCTTAAGTAGTAAATGATAAAGATGTGCCATAAGTTCCATTCATTAGAGCAGAGGAGAGGAAATCTAATTCATGAGCCCCGGTTTCATGTTTTTACCCATAAAGTTTTTTTGTGACTCAGCTTTTTGCAGAAGCTCCTGGCAGAATTGAACTTCTGTCGGGTACTATTGGAGCAATCTGCAAATCAACTGTTTACTCTTAATTTGTCTTTATTTCACGTGGATTAAAGACAACTTTCTGCTTAATTTCAGCTTTTACACATTCTATAACAGTCTCTTTCCTTGGCATTGATAAGAAAATACTTGTATATATTAGTTCAGTCTTTCTGTAGCATTTGAAATTGCTGACAGTCTGACATTCTCGCTTTAAGAAGCTATGGGGATGATTGGCAGTGCTTCAGAAAGGCTGAAGTTCTGCCTCTCAAATCAAGGGAAAGATTTCTTACCAGCAGCTGTTTGTCCACTTCCAAAACACTTGCCTGTTAAGTCTTTGGCTCACAGACCTCTCATCAGTGTTCTTCAACATCTCAAAAGCTGTTGGTAGCACTACAGAGACCATGCTGAAATCTTAAGCAAATGTGAACGTGAAATACTATCTTTGATAAAAACAGAGGACCTTTTTTTCAATTTATAGTTTGTCTATCTGATGGTTAAAGGACATCAGATTAGACTAGAACCCATGAAAGGAAGATACCGTGATACTGGAGAGATGGAAGTATTTTGAAGAACTTGACTGTTCAGTAGAGTTGCCTGCTATTGAATGCTAGTTGTCATTGTTATTAAAAATAACAGCCTACATTTTGCAACTTGCTGTAGGAATGTTTTCTGTGTAGTATGTTTACATGAAGCAGTAACTTTAAATGTTTTTCAAGGCTGAATAACTTATCTCATTATAACGTGTTACTCTTTGTCACCAGAGGGTGCCATTGCTGTGATCTTCCACATTCTTGTGCTAAAACCCACTGAATTTTGGAAGAGGTACTGCTTCTAAACAGTACCTCTTCCTTTAGTTGTGTAAAACAACGGCAAGAAAAAGTGGACTTATGGAGAATAATTTGCACAACTGGCAGCAAAGCTGTGTGTAGATTCAGTTCTAGAGGTGCTGTTGCTTTCAGGAAATCAAGCAGTAGTTGGAACAACCAGGTCCTAAAAAGGGGCTGTTTCTTCATTGTCCACTTGGGTTTGTTACGTAAATATGTTTAACTAACACCACTTACACTGTAGTTGCGTACAAACCCTTCATCACTTATTTCTTACTGAGAAAATCATCTCAAGTTTCTAGATACTTAGTACGGTGCAAGCAGACAATGCTGGTGTTGGAAGAAGAGGCGGTTTTGTATGTGAATGAAGTTGCAGAAAGAGGTATAGTGACTACAAAACAAGTTGCTGATATACTCTGTGCTGTCTCCTCAAAGCATCCAGTTCAAGGTACCTTTCCTATATTAAAAACGTCTAAGAGCCTTAGGCTTGTATGTGCAGTCTGTCCACCTAAGTCTGTGGTTGCACAGTGATTATCCATCTGTGGTCAGGTGAGAGAGATTTGCACAAGCTGGACTCTTAAGAAACTTACTTGGTTCGTGGAATCTATCACAGGTACAGTTCATTCACAGAGCATAGCAGACTGTATTTAGATCCAATATGAACTCTGATTTATACCTTCCATCCTTTGGTATTTTCTCTCTGCTCCCAAATACGTAATGTAGCTATCCAGGTAAATGAAATGAAAAGATGAACTTACCAAGCTTCTTTTCCTATAGGCTAAGACGAAAGAGGAAGTTTTGGTAGGTTTAGTACTTTTTAATTCTTAAGAACCATGCTGGTATTATTGAGGGCCTTCAAATAACATCTCTCTGGGACAGATTTTACAGCTGAGCAACAGTTCAGTGGAAAGGCTAGCTTTTGTGATTTCTGAAGTCCTTATAAATATCTCAGAAGTTGCTGACTGTTCAAGTGGTTCTAAGGCTTTCCAGTAGCACGTTGCTGATACGGAGAGGAGGGCCGTTCAGCTAATGAAATTGTATTTGCCAGGAAGTTCAAGACGCCTATGGAAACTGATGCTTCCTTGCCATGTTTGCCCTATTGAAACTGAGATACCATCTTGTAAGAAGGCATAATATCATTCAATTATAACAACATGCCTGTAGGCAAGGCACAATATGTGAGCATCATTTGTTTGCTTAGAGCCATGACTGTCATTCAGAAATATTGAAAGGTAGCAGTTGGATTTTTTCACACAAATGGTTAAGGGACTTTTCTCAACATCAAATTAGCGTTCAAGAGTGAAAATATAGCTTCTGTTTCCTCAGATGCTGAGCTGTAAGAATGAGTAATCATGATTCCTGGGGGGAAAAAATGTTGCTTTTTAAAAAAAACTTGAGTGGTACTAGATAAGAAATGGGTTTATCAGTTTTCCATAGAACACTTCTATTTAGTAGACCTGAAATAAGATGAAATACAGTCAAGTTACTCCTCTTTCCAGTTTTCTTTCAAAAGAGGGGAATTACTTTTAAGGAGTCAGATGCTATTTTTGTATCTCACAAATAATGCTGTAGCTGTAAGCTATATTGCACAGTGTGAGTAAGGAAAAAACAAGGGAATGGATATAATTGCGTAACAGAGTGGAGCTTCTTTTGTAGCTCTCTTTTTTGTTCTTTTTAAACATTTTTGCTGAGTAAAACACAACATCACTAACACTTGAGCTGAAAAGTTGTTTCTGAACGGTTTTGTACAATGTATAGAAGAAGGTGTGATGTTAGGAAGGATTAGGTAAAGGCTAAGACTGGGATCCGCAATGTGAAAAGATGAGTGGGTGAGAAGAAGTAGGAGGACATGAGGTGCAAAGAGGAGTCCAAGGAGGCTGCAGAGAACTCATCGAAGGCTCAGGTTTAGTACAGCCGAAGAAACAACACACGTTTGCAAGGAAGTAATAATCTGCCATCAAAAATGTTTTTACTAACCGTGTACGTGCTCTTTTTCAAAAGCATGCTATAGCAATACAGAGAATAAGTTCTGATGGTTTTCATCTGTATATAAATGCTGATGTTCACTTTAATAACCTCTATTACTACCACAAACCTTCTAAGCTGTTGGCCTTGAGGGGTTAATGTGTCAGTGAATGCCACAAGATTGCTAGGAATTGAATACTTGCATTTGTGTTATATGTTTGTGAATGAGATCCAAGTATTTGGAGTTTTATTTTCTTTCTCAATTTTAGGCGTTTCATAGTTATTTCTAAAGCAACTATATATGTAAATAATTCAGTTTCCTTCCTTTGTGGAATTCTCTGCATTTTCAGTATTATATAGTGAAATGATAAACCTTATCTGCCCAGTCCTGTCAATATATCCCTGGGTAGCTGCTCAAAGACTCCTTGAGTCTCGATCATCTAGATTAATTTGCCAGCTCTAATTTTCTGAATAATTACTGCATACTTCAAGACCACTTCTGTTATGATACTTAGCCGGTTTTTATTCGAGATGCTGTATTTCTTGACCTATACTTTGGCTTCCCTAAGAGTCTCTGAGGATGGGCACCCATCAGTTTAATCCTAAATTTTGGGATTGGATCATGCGCCATGCCTGTCCTCTGTCTGTCTCAATCAGGACCCGTTGTCCTCTCCCCTGTGAACTCTCTATTTGTGGACTTAATACCCTTACCCAGAAGTAAGGACATTTGGTACCTAATGGAGCACTGTATCGGCTCTCTTAGGTGACAGAATGCCCTCTAATCTTTTCAAATGAATGTTTCTATTAATTTAAAAGCAGAATTTCTTCTCTGTTTTCAGATTTTTGGGTGGTTTGAATTAATTCATTCCATTTTACTTTCACAGATATCAGGATAGATGAAGGCAGTCTGGTGTGATTACAATTATGATCTTTTGTGTGGTGCTTTTTNACTAAGTGCTTTTTTTTTTTTTTTTTTTTTTTTAGGAGAAAAAGATAAATAAGAGACCTATGATAAATATTAGCAGACTGACCTATAACCACAGCAGGCAGACATAATTAATTAGTGTTTTCTATCTTTCCCTCAGTCCAGCTGTTTTGCTGAAGATCCATAGAAAACATTCTGGGAGCAATCTACTGCAGTGCTTTAACTTGAAGGCTGGAGTTGTGGGGGGAGGATTTGAACGTAATTCTGAGGACCTCACAGTCAGCATTCTTAAGAAAAATAACTGTACATGGTGAAGTGTAAAGGAGCTAAACGAGGTAGCTGTATGCTTTCCATGGCTTTGGTCAGTCTCCTGATAATTTCTATTAACCTTTTTTTTTAGGTAGTTAATTTATTAACTGGTATTTTTCACCATATTTTTCTCCCATTGTTTTCAGTCTTGGTAAAAATATTATGGCATTTGCTAGTCTTTGTCTGAAAGGCCATTTATTCTCCCTTTCTGCATTTATTTTTTTAATATAACATAGTGCCTTGAGCTTAAAACTTTAATGTGGTTCCAGATAACCTCCTACTTTTGTTTCACACGTGATGGCTTAAAAGCGCTTTTTATAAACCAGAATATTACAGTATGAATGTGCAAATTGAGGGTTACTTTTTTTACTATGTATGATGAATTCTTTGCGTGGCTTAAAAAAATGGAGGAACAAATCATCTTAGAGAAATAATGATCACCTTAGAAAAACGACCTGAAGAGATCAATATTTTTTCTTTTCTCTAATTTGGTCCTTCCGTATTCGAGTCTAGTTCACGAAACAACTGCATGTTAGAAATGCTTTAAATCACTTCTGTGGTGATAAATTTTGACTCTTTCAAATACTGGTTTTATGTATTTCCTTTTTCTTAGTCGTCTTGCGCCATATGTACTGCAATAGTACTCTCATTTTTTTTAGCATGAAAAAAGAGGGCTTTTTTAACAAACAAAAACTTTTCAAACAATTTTAAATGTGATTTGAAGCTCCTAAAGTCTTACTTGAGCTCTGCTGTTATGTCTCAGAGGAGCAGAACATACGTGGCAACTTCTCCAGAAAGATCCTCTCAAAAGAACATATTAAAGATGAAATATAAGGATTTTTAGATCAAAAGGATAATGATTTTTTAAAATCTTTACTATGTGATAAATTAATCAGAAGTTATTATAAAGATGTACAAAGTTGCACAAGGAGAGAGAAGAGAAAGTAGACAGTGACTTTGAAATTAGTATAGACACAGACCTGAAGACGTACTTTGAGAAGCTTGTTATAACCAACAGACAAGTACTGCAGTATATGCACTTGTTAGAAATCTGGACTGTGTCAGGGTGAGTGCGTTGAGAAAAATTATTGATACGATCACAAATACATTATTTAATCAGATATTCTATTGTATGCACAGAGATGCTAGAATGCTGTGACGTAAAATAATCAGGAGTAAGGCAATGAGAGTTGAGAAGGCCAGCATTAGCCTTTGGTGTCACTCAAGCCTTCTGATGCAGTATAAGCTGTATACCAAGCAGGGTGAATAAAATTATACCTTCTTGTAATTTCTTTAAATAAAAAAAAAGAAAAAGCGTTTCTTAAGACTGCAAGTAATTATGTAACATATATCAGCATGGACATAAATTGCATATTTCTGACAGGAGTTGTAGCTAACAGACTTGACTCTGTAATTATAAAAAAAATTCTGCTATTTAATAAAAGCCAACAGACTTTCATAGGAATGAGACATGTATCCAAAGGCACATGCTGGACCAAAACACCTAATACTATGTTAATTTCTCTTTCATATTTCTTATGAGTATGTATATGACTCATTCATGCTTAAAATGCATTAGTGAATGGATTTATCATTTGGTTAGTTAATAATTTTTGCATCAGAAGACAACTGTAGTGAAACCTGTTCTAGAAGATCAGCTGCGACAAAAGCTAGCAGCAGGAAAGGAGAGTTTGTATTGTGGCTTTCCATATGAGGTTTGTAGATAAGCCTTACCTGCCCGTCTACCCCACAGAAAGATAGACTGTAATTAAATTTATAGTCTTCATTGCAGTTTATCTAATTTTCAAAATCTATTTTACTTATTTATGAAAGACAAGGTAAATTCCGCAACTGTGAGCTGTTACGATGGTTATGTAAGCACAGTATGTTGTAATCAAGTTTAGTAAATCCTAACATTCAAAGGAATTTTCCAAGAATTAGAAACAAAAGGGCTTGGTTCTGCAAGTCCATTTAAGTTTTAATTAAATAATACTAATGGTATTTTAAGATGGATTTTGAGAAATCATTAGAGAGTAACTTCATTATTATGATTTATCAGTAGTAATGAAGGAAAGTTCTGGGCTGCGTGCATACAAATTGTGAATTTATTGCAGTGCTATAAAAACGTGATGATTCTAAATATGGAACCTAGAATAAACATGCTCAGTTCTAGCAGTGCTGAGTGTACTAACGGGTGGTCCACGCTCCATTTATTTGTGCACAAAAAAGTATTCATCAGTCTGCAAAATGGTTGCAAAACTGGTGAAATTAGTTCTGTGTACTGATGGTCTCAAAATACTTGACTCATCTTTTTAAGAGTTTCTGAAGTGTGAGGAATTAAAATGACAGAGGCAACACTTTACAGACTTTCTTATGCTATTGAAACACAAAGTTCTGTAAGTGAATTCTGGTAATTTTGTACAAGAATTTCTATGAAAGATCTATGCCGTTAGGTAAATTCATTTCAGCTGCTATTATTAAAGAGATAATATAAAGCCCTTGCCAAGCAGCCTTTATTTAGCAATAGCAAGATTATCTTGCAGGTTGAACACGTGCTTGAGTACTGGTTCATACTCTAAATCTAATATTTGGAAGAAAAATTATCTCATGGTAATTTTGTTACTGAAGGATTCTTGTCTGTTACCCAGGCATACTCTCACACGGGCCTATAACAGGCAGCATATGAACTGCGTTCACACCGCATGCTTGATTCAGAGTTAAAGCAGTGTCCAGCGAGCCTCCAAGCATTCCTTCTTTTTATGTCCCAGTTAAGGATGCCCTTTGATGGGGTGATGGGATTGCGCAGACCCTCGGCTGAGGCTCTCCCAGCGTTGTGCTGCACCTTGTCTCTTTTTATCTTGTTCTGCACTGAAGAGAGGTACCCTGCGGAGTCTGTACCAGTTTAAGCTGAACTGCCTCGTGATTCGTGATAGGCTGTGGTGACCGTCGCTTCCCACCTGTGACTGCCAACAGCCTTCTGTGTTGAAACTGCATGTCAGCTGAAGAGTGGTTATTTACCACTTAGGGGAGTGTTTGAAAGACCGGCCAGTTGGAAAGTTCAAAACAGGACTCTACTAGATCGATACTCATTAGCAGTAAACATTTAGTTCTTGATCATGATTCACTGTGTACTGGCAGAGCTGGTGCTCACCAGCCCTACGCTGAGCCGGCTGTGCAGCGGCAGCACTCAGGGCTGAGCTGGTGGCTGAGCTCCCCTGTGCTCTCTGCTGCCGAGGGCAGGCCACCGGCTGCAGAGATCTTGCGGGTGGGGAGCTGGAACCGAAATGAGTAACTTTATCTTCCTCATTTTGCCCCAGGACAAAAGAAAATTTTGAAAAGATGAGATTAAAATGCAACTTTTAAAACTTTTTTTTTCTTACATCATTGCAACCTTCATACAAGCCATTTCTGTCCATAGTATACAAAAAAGGGAGCTATAGAGCAGCCTGTGGCTGCCTTGCACTGTCCTGCCATGCGATGGTAACCAGGGGCACGGAGGGCAGTGCCACGTGGACCTTTCAGTGTTTGAAGGGGCATGAGTTAGGAGTCAAGCTCTGGTTCCAAACATGCTTTGAGTAATACTTTGATTAATGCACATACTAAAACAGCAGAAAAGTGTTGTAGTAATAAATCAGTTCCCTAGTATACGTAAGACTTGGGTGATGAAATGTGGTTTTTATTTATCTTTGGTTTTTTACCACTTGCGGTTTTCCGGTATGCCTTTGACTATATATAGGATTTATTTTTGTACAGCTCTGTTGTAAAGTGCTGAACATAATATGCCCCAGAGCCCCAGCTGAAGCTTCATGTGATTTAAATGAACAGTGATATTCACCTTCTGAGTTGGGACCAAACGGTACAGTATTTCTGCGGTAGCGATGGCTGTGTTATCTTATTGGCCCCTAGGACTGATTAGGGGCCAGTAGTCCATTGATCGCTCCTCCTGGGCCTCTCTCCCACTTCACACTGGATTTGAAAGAGATACTCGATGACTTAAGAAGTAGATGCATAATCTATACATATATCAGTGGGAATGAAAGAATCGTTTTGGTTCAGACACAGGTGAGTTACTGCTTGTGTTGGCTCAAAGGATACCAGTGAAAAAGATTTCCCTAGAAAATAACTAGATGGGAAAAATGAGTTGGACTTCTGAGGATTTGAAGTATAAAATATGCAAATTACAAGAATTTGGCATACTGTCAGGCTTATACTTTTTCCCTTGATATACAAAATTTGCGTGATGTGCTCAGTCCAGCATCTTATTTGTCATATGTATTCTTACAATGAAATTTGCAAGTGTCTTCCTTTTTTTCTTTTCTTTTTTTTTAACGTGAGCATTTCATGACAGAAGTTTTAAGTCCACTTTGGAGTGTTATGCTTTAGACATCTGTCTCCTTAAAACTTGAGTGAAAATACAAGATGCCTATTTGAATAACACGGTGTCACCAACAGTGCTTGAAAGTGATGCAAGAGGTGATGGTGCTTCCTTATGGTTCTCTCGTCGTGTATCATGTAGTACATTTGTGCATGTATGTGGGTAGTTCTTTGAAGAAGAATAATAAACAGGTCCAAGATGTGATGTCAGATCTAGTTAATCAGTGTACTAGAAATACATTACCCTAAATCTTGGTAAGGAAAATAGTAATCAAAGTCTTGAGTTTCTTTTCGTTTGGGGAGACAGATGGCATATCTGCTTAACGGCAAATATCCAAAAGAATTTTTTTTAAAATCCTGTCTTTCAAAACATGGCAATCAGAATCATCTTGGAAAGGAACTATTAAATTTAATAAGCCATATGTTCAGTGAATTTACTTATTTTGTTCTGAGACGTAGACATAAAATTCACCTCTGCGTCCTTTTGTGTAAATTAACTGCCTTATTCTCTGCTACGCAATTAAGGTATTTAACAAAGTTCCAAATGTGCAACGTATTATTAGCCAAATGCGCCAACTAGTTTTCATGTTGCTAAAATAAATGCATTTAGGTGAGCAGTCTGCAGTTTACCAGAGTTTCCTCTGTGGAGTTCAGTGTGTTTGAAGATCAGATTGACTGGCAGCTTCCTTGGTATACATAAAACAGATCTAAAATTATTTCAAATAGAAATTCTCTGAGGATTGTATCATCTTTGCCGCTCTGTTGTACTGAAGATGCAGATGTGCCAGACTGTTCTGCAGGATTATAAATGCATTAGTGAAACTCTAATACGCTCTGTAACAAATATGCAGTGCAAGAGGTTTTCTTAGCCATCTTGTACCCACTCATTTTATTTATTTCATGTAATTGGCATGTTGTTCTGCTTTTATAGCTTGTTAAAATGAGATGTGAAAATGGCTGTAGCTAATGGCTGCTGGAAAATCTTTTCCCGTGGTAGGCAGGAAGAACATTTCAGAAAAAATGCCTTGTAGATTTTCAAGCCCAGTGCTCTCCCAGTGAGAAGCAGAGATTAAAAGGATGGATGTAATGCATTGGTATGTCTAGCAGAAGCAAGTTTTAATGACCTTGGATATATAAATTAACATCATGTACAGATGCCCAAGTGTTGAAACGTCATCTTATTGTAGGTGCAAGGATACTGGTGGCAGCCAGGGCTCCTTTGCACTGCGGTGCTAATAGTGAGGCATAGGTGTGCTGTGAAGAGTCTGGTGTTAGTGGAGTGGGTTTTTCCTTTGCTCCTTCAGAGACACTCTTAAGAGAATACCCGAAATGAGGTTTTCTGAGCATCTTCCTGTTCTGCCTTGCTGGCAAACAGAGTGTGTTCTTTGATTGCATTTCTCCCACCTCTCCTTCTCGGGTGCAAAGTCGGTGTCACCTGATGATTCCTTAAAAACTGGTCCTGCTGCCAGTCACTGGTCAGGTGTGATCCATAGCGGGAGTGCAGAAGAGTCATTTCTCTTCGCTTTTCTATGCGGTCTGGCCTATGTTCCTTTTCTCTGTGAATGTCACCATGTTGATCTGGTCTAGTCCTAGAGAGTTTGGTTTCTTGGTTTGCCAAGGGCTAGGTTGTTCAGCAAAGTTTGTGGTTTGGAAAGGTTTTTTTTTTTTTATTGCTGCAGTTTGTTTTGGTTGTTTTTTTTCCCCTGCCAGCATAGCAAAATTGGAAACATGCTGCACAGATTTTCTTTTTATCCTGCAAGAGTCCCTTTGGGTTGTTAAGACATGGGCTATTGGTGCATCAGTGAAACCTGCCCAGAAACTTTTTTGCTGAAGGAATCCATGAGAAACCCTGTAGGTTAGTGTTTTTAATAAAGTTATGTTTCCATACTATGGTGTCTCTCTTCTCTCCCTTGCCCTCTCTCTCATGTCCGTGTGTCTATGAAATGACCTTTAGCTGGACATTGACCTTAGCTGTTAACGTAGAATGAAGTTTTTCTTCAAATGAAAACTGTCACAGTCCTCATGATACCATTCTTCAGTCAACCAACGTATTGCTTCAGTTCTAGGGAATCCTTTCCATAAATTACTGTGGCAGTGAACTCCTTCAACTTACCAGATACGATGAATAAAAACATTTCTCATTTAGAGAGAGATAATTATTATGTAACATACTTTGTAGCGCTCTCTCCTTTTTCCTTCTCTTTAACTATAAATATTTCTCACTTCCTACTGTCAAAATATAAATCTATATGTGGTATGTGCAGAGAAAATCGGGACTCAGGATTACAGTAAAAATTGGAAGGTAAGAGCATCTAATTTTGCTTGCCAGCATGTCATCGTGTTTTAGCAAAAAGTACTGTAAAAGACTACAAGTACCACTGTATATATAGTAAACTGTACAGCAGCTAATTTGAGTATGATTATACTTCTTATCAGTCATTTGGAATTTCTTAACAATTGCTGTCTTTGTTTCTCTGTGTGTATAGTGCACTTGATAGTCTTGATGACTGTTCTGAAAGGAAAAGAAGGACCTGTGGCCCTCCAAAACTACAGAGCTCTCTGCACCGATGCATCTTCTAGAATAGATAGGTCCTGCCCCCAGGAGAATTTGTTCTTAATTCCTAGCACCAGATGATGATAATTTGCTAGCAGAAGCACGAAAAATAAAACGCTGTAACATATTTTAATAATGTGTAGCATAAACTGTATTTTAGCTTCACAATAAATTCAGAATAGCCTTAATAATGAATCTTCTACCATAGGATGTTTGCAGTTCTAGTTAACACAAGTTGTACCGAACGAATTCATTGCATCGGGACTCGTATGCAGTAGTTATCCCAGTGCATAGGCAAAGGCTACATAGGCAGAAACCAAATAAATTTTCATTGCCTTCCTCTGACGAGGCCACATAAAAGTGGCGTTATTTGTGATTCTTAACTCACCTAAATTAGACCTGTGCAGTCCTTAATATTTGTTAACAAAAGCAACTAATGAAAATAAGTTGTAAAATGAAACCAAGTCGATGTGGAATGTGAGGCCTGATAAACCAAGCTTCCTTGCCTGGTCGAACTCACGCTCAACAAAATGCAGTTGTTTGGCAGTGCCTCATTTCATACATTCCACGGTTCATTTCTGGTTTGGTGTTATTACTGTAGTGGCGGGGCTAATTCTGAACTGTAAAGCGCAGCCTTTACTGGAAAATAGCTCTAACATGGAATTCAGAAAATATAGGGCTTAACTCCAAGAAACTTTGCCAAGGTAAACTGGGCAGACAAGTACAACACCTCCTCCCCCAGAGTCAGGACACTCCAGCCCGTTGGGATGACATAAATTAACACCTTTTTATTCTGCTATAGCAATGAACTGGTGAGGCATGATTAGATAGGAATCCGTGCAAATGCCTGGTGTATACGTTACTAGTTTTAAAAAAAAGCTTTGTTGTTTTTCTCCTGGATTACGCTGTAGATACTGTTGGATTATTTTCTGTGATTTGAATTGCTAGCAAGAGAAATGGTCTTTCGTGTGATTCTTATCCAGTTAGTTTTTAAGCTATAGTGGCATTAAATAAAAAGATTACAGTGCTGCACACCATGATTTTAAATGGCCGTTTCACTCTTTAACAGCTCTTGGAAAAGGGAAGAGGATTGTAGTTTCAGGATTTCACCTGAGAAAGTGGAAGACAATATAGGAAGTCTGTTGTGGCCGTAGTGTTGTCTGTCACTAAGGGCATTCTGCTGGCTCATCGTTTGATCCGGAAATTTGCCAGATGGGGAAAATTTGGTGGTGCTGGTCAGTTCAGTGCTATGTGGGGCTGTTTTGTACCTGTTTGGGGAATAAGCTGCTTGTTCACTGCCCCAGGTGGGCTGGAGAGAGAGTCAGAAGGGGAAAAGTGAGAAAATTTGTGTGTTGAGATAAAGACGGTTTAATAAGTAAAGCAAAAGCTGTGCGCACACGCAAAGCAAAACAAGGAATTAATTCACTGCTTCCCGTCGGCAGGCAGGTGTTCAGCCATCTCCAGGAATGCAGGGCTCCATCACACCTAATGGTTATTTGGGAAAATAAACTCCATCACTCCCAATGTCCTCCCTTCCTCCTCCTTCCCCCAGATTTTATTGCCGAGTATGACACCGTATGGTATGGGATATCCCTTTGGTGAGCTGGGGACAGCTGTCCCGGCTGTGTCCCCTCCCAGCTCCATGTGGCCCCAGCCTGCTCGCTGGCGGGGTGGCGGGAGGAACAGAGGAGGGCTTGACGCTGTGTGAGCACTGTGCAGCAAAAGCTAAACCATCCCTGTGTTCCTGTGATAACAACGCTGGTTAGGCCACAACTCCAGAACACAGCACCATATCAGCTGTTAGGAAGAAAATTAACTCCATCCCAGCCAAAACCAGTACAATGATGAAGGGAAGAACAATTCTCAAGTTAACTACAGATGACAATTGTTTTGAAATACATGGAATAAGCAGTGACATTACCATTGTATGAAAAAATATGGTATCAAATGCTGAAAAGAAGCCATATTTAATGAAGCGAGCAAAAAATCTTTATATTGCCATGTGTTCGAGGAATCTGTGGTTTGTTTCATGACAGGAAGTTAAATTGGAAATTGGGAGGAAAATAAAAATTTCCACTTACAAAAAAAGCATACTTTGCAGAACACTGTTTTTCTGGCTTCTTGTACAAGAGGAAGGTTAATTTAGATACTTCAAAAAATAACAAAGTAAGAAAAGTTTTTCCATTATTAAAACATCTCAGAAGTTTCTGGGAAAGGGCTTGGTTTTTGTGCTGTATACCAATATCAATTTTTTAGAAAAAATATTTACAGGGTGGCATTTGATTTCTAGACAATAGCATAGCACCTGCTAGATGTGTTACAAAGAATGATCAACTGTTGTGTGCCTGTTCCAGTGTAAAACATTGGTAAGATGAAGTATATCAAACACATTTATCTGCTGCAAATCAGTTTGTCTCAGAAAAGACTCAGTTAAATTTTATGGAGCCTAATTTTGTTACTGATACACCTTCTGAAATTTATCTGATATACTGTGTTTTTCTTTCCCGATAGGTCAAATGAATCATCCTTTTCTTTCTCTTCCAGAATGGACAGTAAAAATAAGCCACCGTATGCCATTTGTGTATAACTGGCATGATTTACTGCACGTCTGAATATAAAATCATAAAACTTACAGGACATGGTTAATACATAACCATCAAAATAACAGAGTGCAATTCTAAATTTATGAGGCTGAACTTAACACTGAATATCAAATAAGAACCACATTGATTTCTGTAGCGCATGGCTTAAAAACACATTAGGTGGCATAACTGCAAGACAGTACATTGATTTAAGCGTAAAATGCATAGCACTCAATACTTCACCACCTAACGTTTCCCAGTAATGAACAAAGCTGTTGTATATTGATGAAAGGAAAATTATTTGTTTTGTTAGATTATGGTACTTTAGCAGATGCCTTGCTTTTAGACTAGGTAGGCATAATTTGAATCACGCTTAGTAACAAGTGACGTTGGACACCTTAAAGAGAGAGTACGCAGTGATCTCTGCATAATGTGTTTTAAGAAATATGTATTTAGTCTGGCCTTAATGTGAGTCTGAATTCAGGCACCCTCATTTCAGGGAGAGTGCTTTGGCAGGTACCGAAGATTCATTGCATTTTGGAGGCCTCTAATCGCTTTTAAAATGTTAAACATTTGCCTTCCTGAATCATGGCCAGAGAGTAAGTCTATAAATCTCTATCACCCTTGCTCACTGGGTTTTGCCAAAATTAACTCTGTTTACATCAGGAAACACACTTTTGCCTTCTTTGAGGCCCCAATACACAAAATGCCTCAGCAAGTGAAGAGATTCATTGACTTTAGTCTAAGCTCCCCAAAAGAATAATTGGACTGACACTGGCAATTCATCTAGATTTAATCTTAAGTAGAAAATTCTTTGCGGGGGTTGAAATCGGATCTGTTGAACATGACTTCCTCACAGTACGCCGTATCCAGAGTGACATCCTCGTCCTCTTTAACGCTCTGATAGTGCAAATGGGACCTAAAGCACCTCGGGCAGCAGCTTCAGGTAAGAGTGGTCCCCGGTCGTTGCCAGGAGCGGGGAACAGCACAGTTCGTGCTACCCTCCATGCGGTCCTGTGGGACAGCTCTGCTCCTTGTCTCGTGAGAAGAGTAAGGCAAAAATATGTTGGTGGTGAAGGATACAGCTACTTTGGACATACACACCTGTATACTAGATACACTTGCGCACACACACGTATATATCTATCTCAGAATTCTTCCATGAAGTATGCCTACCCCCACATTAGCTCCGTGGCATCTTGCAGGATGTGCCCTTCAGACTGTGTAGATTTCTTAGCTGAATTGAGCAGACAGCAGATCAGAGTCTGTGTTGCATTCTCAAAAATGTCATGGGGTGCTACTTTGATCGTCAGTGTTTTAGAAGCAAAAATTGGGTGCAGGTTGCATTTTAGTTTTGCCTGCGGTTTAAGTTACTTCTTTTTTTGTCATACAAAGTTTAAGGATTAGTCTTCATGACATGCAAAATGGACTGAGATGTTAGAGAATAATGTTTTTAATCATCATTGACATTTTCAGAGAAGATTAAAATTTAATAAAATTAATTGTCCATTTTTGAATGGCTCACTTTGCAGTTAATCATACACCTTTAGCTTCCACTACAGAGATATATTTCTTTCCTGCAGTGTTTTTTTACTTTGAAACTTAACTGCAGTAATTATGATAATTGATTAAATAGTTGGTTATAATTTTTCTTCAAATTAATGCAATGTAATTGTAAGTTATGCTTAGTGTGAAATAAACTGCTTTTTTAATGTTGTTGAAAAAGACCTTTTCTGAACTTCTACAAATATTTTTTCTTTTCCTTTTAAAGGAAAATCTCCAACTTACTAGAAGAATATAACTGACTGGGGGTATATTTAATGGCAAGTACAGAATACGTTGCTTTCACTGCTGTGCATCTCTAGTAATATAATTTGAAGTGCTAGGGCCCTTTGCATCCATTTCTGAATCTATTATTAGTTGATTAAATTAACTGGCTGGATCAGTACAGTGAGAAGAGACACAGTAATGATATTACAGAATTAGTATGCTATGATGAATTGTCAAGAAAAGTAACTGTGACAGCCCTGTGGCCATATGCACTTAGCCATGCAATTTATAGTCATTTGAAAAGCCAAGGACTTTTCAGTTTTGGTTAGGAATTTGTTCTTGCTTTTGACAGAAGTTGAGGGATATGTGTGTATCGAACAAGAGGGGGTTTACGGTGCCAACATGAAAAGAAATCAAAGGCTCTCTTCAACTGCTAGCATTTGGGTGATTTGCAAAGAACAAGCTACAGAAAAGGATGACTTTTATTGTAGCTGTGCCAGTTCTTTTAAATAGATTATGATATGATAGTGCATAGTATATGGTAGTGCAGTTCCTTTACAGTTGTAGAAAATAGTATTACTTAGGGTAAGATAAAAGTGAATGCAATCTTGTATCACAATTTTGGTAGTTATAGAGCACCACAAATTTTGGTACAGCAGCAGGGCCTTTTTAGGAGGACCGTAAATACAGCTGGTTTTTATTCTTACAATGATTTGAGGCTATTCAAAATGTCTTATTTTGCCTTTATGCAAATACTTGTAAGTAAAATAAAGATTGCCAAACACCATCAAAATTGCTGGTAGTTAGAGTAGGTAATCAGCATATAAAAATTGACTCACAGCCAATGTTGTAGCAATTCCCACTCTGTTCAGCTTGCCCTGCTTAGTTGCTGGACACTTGGAATTTAAATTTAAAATCTTGCCACTTTAACATTTACCATATTGTGGGTTGGCGCTCTCTGTGATATTCTCAATCATTAAAGCCAATTCTACAAATATATTTTCAAAGTAGTAACAGGCAGAGCCTGAATATAAAAGCAAGCAGACTACATGAAAAGACAACAGATTGTATAGTTAACTCATTCTTTTTGTGAGCTTAATAAATGGTGTGTCAGTAGCACTATGGATATGCAATCTTTGCTGAACATCTGAAAATTCTTGTTGAGCTTTATCAAGTGGAGTGTTAAGTCATTTTTGTTAATATTGGTTATGTCAGTTAAAACTCTTGTAAAGAAAAGGAAAAGCATTAGATGCTCTGTTATATTTTTAGTAGTTACATGATGAGATGTAAAAGGAATTCTTAATTTTATAGGTAATCACTATGTAATTGTTCATCCCTCCTGGGATCTTGTCCTGGTACACAGGTGCTGGAGACGATTCTTCAGACTTCTATATTTGCTACCTGGCACCCAGACAGCAGAACTGCTTTTGTCTTTGTGTCTGCTCCAGCAGATTTTTCTTTGTGCGTGTTGTTAGGCAGCTTTAGGAACAAATACAATTTTTCATTTTCATAAAACAATTTTGCGTTCTAATTTTAACACTAGCGAAACATTTTCATAGCTGTAGTCTGAAGCAGACCTCTAAAGATTACTTAGTCCACAGGCAAGGCATATCCGTTTATACGCATGATGAAGACCTAACCACTTCGAGTCATCTGGTCCTCTGTTTTGCTCTTCGTCATTAGAAAGTTTTTCTTAATGTTTAATTTGAGTCTTTTTTGCCACAGTTGAAGCCCACTCTTGGTTGCTTGTTTTTTAATGAAGAATGAATCGTTCCTTCTGCTTAAGATTTTCTGTCTTCATTTAATTATTAGATTCATTTAAAAATCCTGTGTTTGAGTCATGTATATGAATTTTTAGAGTTAATGCATTAAGCAAAACATGTAGTATAATTTAGTCATAAAAATAATGTCCCCACCAGAGTTTTCAGTAACGTGAACTGGCAACAGTTTTGTGGTTTTACTGGTAGAGGTCTTAATATTAGTGAAGTGCTAATGACTACTGATAATACTGGTGTTAATTAAGAAAACTATTTATACAGTTCTTCTGTATAAGCAAATAGTCCCTTCAATATAAAATAGCTCAAATACTCATGGAGTTAGTAGCATACATATGTATTTTTGTAGACTTAGAGGAAAGTATTTGTCAACTAACAAAATGAGCTCTCAGGGCTACGTGTTCTTTTGGACTGACCTGGACAGAATCTTCCTGAAGTTGTTACCTAATAATAATAGTGGTGGTTGCTGGTGTTTTGCTTTTGTTTTGTGTTTTGCCTTTACCTTTGTCATAGATATATTAAAAAATATAGTCTGGTAAGCTAGTGTTTCCATAATTATTGCATCTCTTTAGCTCTTGAGATGTCAATCAGGCCATGTTTCAGTGAGATTTTGGCTTGTTCTCATGCTTTATTCCTGTGAGCTCTGTGTCTAGGTAATGAACACTACAGTCACATAGTCGTTTCCTAATCTTCCTGATCTAGGTACTGATAACAACTAGTATTAAGTTACTCTTACTTATGTGCAACAGTAAACTGTAAATATGTTTAAAAAAAGCCTAACCAAACAAACAACAAAACCCCTCCCATAAATTGTAACAGACAATGTAATGCTTCATTTCAGTTGTTCTTTTCACCATATTTACAGCATCATTACTTAGAAAGACTTTTCTTGGTATTATGGTAGAAGAAGCTTCTTCTGAGAATAGATGATCAGAAGCTGCCCTTGTGAAATAAAGCAAACTTCTGTTGATTTCAGTGAATATCGGTGAGTGTAGGACTAGATCCAACATTTAAGCTAAGTAAAATTGAAAAGATACAGGAGATGAAAATAATTTTATTTTTTTATTTACCTTGCTGTATGTGGCAGGGAGTTTTTATGATTTGGGTGTTTGATCTGAGGACATGTTACACTTGGATGAACTGGAGTGATTAAATTTTGGCTGTGATCGCCGACTCAATACATAAGAAGATAAGCATTTAAGAACTTGCTTATATGTGTGTACACAAAAGCGCTTGGTCTATTTTGTAGTGTGTAATCGGGCTTTTGAATATTTGCGTTTGTAACTTTTCATAGACAGAGATCACCAGCTGGACTAAGCAAAAGATAATTTTTTTAAAAAGAAAAGAAAAAGCTTTGCTTTTGGTAGAAGCTATTGGGAACACGAACAGTGAAAAATAGGGAGCTGTGCTTCTGTAACATGTATCTTTTCCATATGGATGGATATTCTGTGCCTTGACCTAGAGAAGGGCCTCTCAGTTCTCCAGTGCCTGGACCACTATGCTAAACACTCCTCAGAAATAACAGCAAGTCAGAATGATCGGAAAAATATTGCCCAGGATATTTTGTCACCGTATTCTGTATTTGGAATCTAAAGAGCACTTAAACCTGAGCAGGATAACGATAGCTGCACTGAAGAGTCCACTCTTGCTACCCGTGGAAATGAATGCCTTTGATGTCCGTTCACTGCAGAGAAACGCAGTAAGCAGCTAAATGCCTTAATGCATTCTGCCACTGAGCGATCTAAAAGCTTCCATGTGCATCGTGGAGCTTGTGCAGTAAGGTTTTCACTGTCAGCAAAGGAAAATGAATGCCTTTAGCTTTAAAGTTTAAATGCCTTGCTCAGCAGGGAGCCCAGAGAGATTTGTTCAACTGAAATGAGCTTATAATAAGGCTTTCATCCTAAGATAAGTAAGGACAACATTCAGTAGCTCTGTACTCCCTCACCAGAAAATACAAATAGCTTTCTCTATGTGTTATGATGCTGTTATTGTCTTTCATGTGATATGTTGCAATTCATGCTAATAGACATTTTCCATCACAGACTGCAGTAAGGCCATGTTGTGCCTACGTTGTATTTAGAAATACAGAAAAATAGGAGTTGCGGCTTCCATATTAATTTGTTTGTTTGTTTTGCCCCCAAAAATGAGCATTTGGATAGTATCTACAGAAAGATTGGCAATAGCGAGGTATTTTAAAGCATTTAATTGTGCTCAAACTTTGCAGAGGTTCAAAATACATTTAGACAGATTCATAGCAGAAGAAAATCCATCGGTGGCTATTAAACATGAAACACCACTCCTGGCTTAAGCAGTCCCAGAGCTGCAGGTTGCTTGAGGCTGAGAGAGCGTGTGGGAGCTCTCACTGTGCTTGCGGCTGTCGGAGACAAGAAACTAGGCTGGATGGACCATTTGTCAGACCCGGTGTGGCCGCTCCTATATTTTTACTCCCCGATCTGCTGATTTTCTAGCCCCACCCCAATCATAATTATTTCTTACACAATCAAGATGCAGTTTTTGGCCTGCGGGTTTCAGTTGGGATTGTTAAAACAGAATTTATGACTAGAGTCTCTGTCCACTCTGTTGTTTTGTGTGGGGTGTTTGTTACAGGGTTTCAGAGTCCCTAATAAGCTGTTAACAAGCTGTCAATTATAGCGCTCATGCAAATTAGTGAAACAGACAGTGAGGGACTGATGTGTACAGTATGCTATCTCAGAGGATGTAAACTAAACCCTTCCAATTTTCATCACTGTCCTTGCCGACGCTGTCTTCTTAATGTCTATAAAGCATTCATCTTGTCTTTTCCTTTATAGCGTGTTTACAAATTGAATACAGTAGTTAAATATCAATTAGTACAGGTCATATTTTGTGTTAAATACCAGGCACCTAAAAATAGAACAATGACATTTAGTTACCAAGGACTTCAATGAATCTATCTTCATGATGGTTTAAATGTGTTATTTACAATTTGCTGTTTTTCTGTAGTTCGCTGCAATCTTCTTGTTTTCATTTCCACCACCCTCCTTTGTATTTTCTATTCAGTTGTTTTCAATAGACCTTATTTTTGCTTGGAAATCCATTATTTCTTGGACTCTCTTTTTTAACTCTTCCCCAAGGGTTGCAAGGCAGGTATAAGTCTCCGTACACCAGTCATCAAAACTTCCGTGGCTGCTTATTTATTTATTTTCTAAGTAATTCTCAGAAATGAAGTCTCATAGCTCATACTTCTTATCTTAGTCATGGTTCCCTCAGGAGCATGCCATGAACCTAATCTCTTTCAAATTCTCCATCAAAAGATCAACATAAATTTATTTGTGCCCCCCTTGGTATTCATTAACTCTTGGAATACTCACCCAATGTCATTTCATACCCCGTGTTTCTAGGTTTGGCTGCATAAGCACAGATCATTTTGACCTTACTGGTTCCAGTTAAAATTCAAATGCTTCTTTTTTGTGCTTACCACTGCAGAATTTTTTTTCATCTGTTTTGAGGAAGTGGAACAAAGTAGCGGTTGGTTGACTTTGCTGTTTGACCGTTAAAAGTGAAAGTACTGATGGAGTACAAGTATCTAACATCTGACTGTGATGTTTAGCAAGATTTCTATTTAGTAAAAATGTCTGGACGATTTTGAAGGGAGTCGTATAGAAGAAAGGCTACTTTTCTGGTGAATTTTAAAGCTGAAATGATCTTCAGAAGCCTTTTAACTTGTGAGTTTCTCTTATGTATGTATGCAGTTTTAATTGAGGAGGGGAACAGGCAGGTAACCCGTGATACAACGGTGAGCAGAGTTAAGGCCATTCCTGATTGCTTGCATCTCAGTTGGAAGTGTAAAGGTTTTATGTACCTGGGATTTTACAGAGAATTATGTTTTATGGGGGACTGCATAAATAAAACAAATCAGATTTCAAAATGCACAGTTCTATTCTAGCTTTTTTAAGTTCTCTTGAACAGCCAGTTCTCTTTTGTGGACTCATGCTAGGAGCTATCTAGATCTTTTTATTTATTTATGTTTTAAAAAGGCAATTGGTGTCCAGGGCTTAAGTCTTAGGTTGGAAGGAATGGCTGGAGATCATCTAGAGGTCACTGTCTTGCTCATAAAGTGCTTTATTCATCCTGCCTTGTGTTCTCTAGCATTGTACAGACTGTCTGCTGTCTTCAGCATGGTGATTGCAGAGGAAGGTCCTAGACACCTTCATACGGGAAATGATGCGCTTTCCTTGACTCAAGCCTGTCAACAGTTCTATGACAGCGGCATCAGGAGGAGGTGATCTTTCACGATGTAATGTTTGGTTCTTGAATTTAAAATATTTATACCCAATTTTAGGAGTCCACAGGCGTCTATGTAACTGGAGTGAAATACTCTTAACTGAGTATTCTGCAGAAAGTGAGTGGGTTACGTGCCTCCCAACTTGATTCTGTTGCATTAATATGAAGGATGGGTTTTCTTCTGTGAGCTGAATGGAATCAGGATCAAGCACTAAGTAAAGTTAACCAGGCATTCATATTCATTCAGGAGCAGTACAAAGTATGTATTCAACCTGGTGCCGTAATTTTCGTGTGATATCTGGTAAGCTTATTACTTAGCAAGAGCTATTAGATGAAGTTAGGCTCACAATTACAAGGAGACCCAATCAGGCTTTTGCTTCACGGAGCATGTATGACTGGAGGAAGCTGATTAGGATATTTGTAGGATATTAGTGGGAGGCTGAGGAGTTGTCATTCCCTTTTCTGAAAAGATGGATTTATTCAAAAAGCCATCTAATTGGATAGATAATTGATTATCTGAATCTGAGAAATAATATTTTCAACAAAAAGCTCTCACCAGTCTGACAAAAAGCTTGTCCGTTACGCATTTTTGGAATATAAGATATAAGGACAGATGTCTTCTGGTTATAATTTCCCAGCTGGAACTCTGTAAGAAACATAAGAGTTGTAAGAGAGCATCATACTGTCAGGATGCGTTCAAATTTACATATTTTTTTTTAAATAGTCAACAACAACTGGCTGCAGCATCTGGCATTACTGTAAATTTTTAGAATTGTTAATTCTACCAACTTTGGGAATGTTCAATCACATCTACAGGCAAAGGGTTAGAGGTTTTTGTTTTATTTTTAAAAATCTTTAATCCAAGCATTGTCATTAAGGCAATGCTTTTGGATTTCTTTTTCTATAAAACAAAGTGAAGAACAGGCAAATCTGCTTCAAAGAGAGAAAAGTTAAGGTTATTTTATTACCGTGTAGGTTAACCACATAAAATTACAAAAGTAGCATTGCAGACTAGAAACAATGCATCTTCTCATTGCTTTTCTTTTCTCTTGAAAACTTCCTTTATTTTTATTGGCTCAAAATGTTCTTTTTGTAGTTAAACAGGAGCCTTAGAGTTACTGATTGTATGTTTTGGGGCAAGTGAAGAGAACCAGATATGGTGATGGTATTGCTCGTGTGTAGAAAAGCAGCAGGGATTACGTGTCTCCTCTCCTCCCTCATGGATGTAGCCCCCGGAGGACTGGCACAGGAAATCAGTGGCAACGCTTTACCCTTATCTCATAGTACTGCAAAACTCTTGCTCACAATAGGAATGCGTTTAATTTTTACTGGTTTAATGTTCGCTCAACATCTTGAAAGGCTTTCTTCAATTATTATTACTCTGGGGTTTTGGGGGAGGGTGGTGTTTGCGTTTTAGGGTGCTGGCTGCAAAGATTGCAGACCCTACTAATGGTTTAGAACTGTACATAATGCACGACATACTGGAGTTAAGTCTTGTAGTACTCTACCAAGAAAAGTTCAAATAATGCTCTTTGGGTGGCATTCCACTTCTTTTTTGAGTAATCCAGTCTCCCAATCATGTCTACGATGAGTCTTTGGGGTACAGTGCTGCGTATTGTTATAAGTTACTGCGGTGCCTGGCTGTTTTTCATGCATATGCTAATACACATTTTCAGATTCAGCCATCAAATATGTGTATAGTTGGAGGCACAAATTGAAAGGCCGGATTTGAAAATTTGACCTTTTTTTTTACTTTTTTTTTTCCTGTTAAGCCGTCAGAGTTGATTTAAAATTTCACATGTAGAGTCTGATTACCTTGCTGGAAATCAAAAGTAGCTGCATTCAAATAAATGAAGTTGTGAACGGAGGTTAAAATAAGTAATAGCAAGTAGTAAGAATGATCTCAGAAAATGAACATTACAGAGTCTCCATCTAATTTTGTGTAGAAGAGTACTTATTTCTTAACCCATTTACAAAAAAAATGTGTAAAGTTAACTTGACTACATTGGGTTTTTGCATGTTTTACACTTCATGGACATAGACTAAATCGGTTGTGCTAAACATACTTATTAGTATTCAATTTATTTCCCAGCCTCTTTAAAGGAACCATGCAAATGTTTGGGCTTCTTATTTTGTTGTGATTTCTTAGTGGAAAATTGTATCCACGTAAGTAAGCATGCACTGAACAGCAATAAATCATTATTTCTCAGATGACCAATATCAGCAGGAACCTCATATACTTCACTGCTGGAGTTGATTTCTAAATTCATTGAATAATTATTGGTGCTGCTTTTCATATGTGACAAACATTGTTCTCTCTGATTCTGTTAAGTCTTACAATGATGTTCACGCACATGCACACGCAGCCCAACATGCAAGGGTTATTTTTAGGACGTGGGAAAAGGAAAGATAAGGAACCAACATACATTTTAAAAGAACAACTTATAATATATTGGGAACTTCGTACTATGTACTTTAAGGAAAAAATCTCATTCAGGTTATTTTCATAACTTTTTAAATTTTGTGTTTTATCTTGTCAAAATGCAGATATTTTATTGCAATGTTAATATTCATGTGATATCATGAACTGTTTCTGTCATGAAGAATAATGATGTCAATTTTAAATTATCATAACAAAAATGCAGTGGTACAGGATAAAGTGCTTCTACTGAATACAAAATTTGGTGAAGCTCTCGAGGTCAGAACAATTATGCAGACAGTACTGGTCAATGGTTCATGAAATTTTATCTTTTGCTGTAAATCTGACACCAATTATATCAGTGTATTTTGGAGAACAGCGATTGTTTTTGTAATTTCTGGATTAGGAAAGCAATCTGAATTCCTGCAGATCTGCTCTACCCGCCCAAGTTGTGCTGTGTGTCAGTGGGATTATTTACAGAAAGCAAGCAGATCGGGAAGTAAGGGTCTCTGGAGCTGGCGCTGAGAAGGCTAATTCTACAAGGATCTGAGGGATATTAATTCACTGTAGTCAAAGTTAATGTCAACTCATCAGCACCATTGATGCGATGTCAGGCAAAATAGGGAAAAAAAGTGATTGATTCTCAAAATAAAATTAAAGGGAAAGTTCTTTATAATTTAAAAATAGATCTATTACATATGTTAGTTAAGTCTATAACAACTTTGCCTGTCAGAACAGTACAACAAATTACTCTTTCATTCATCAAAGGGTTAATTGAATTTTTAAATAAAACACTGTTGAAATTTTCTACAGCGGTGAGACATCAATTCGTTAGAGGAGAGAAATCCTTTAATAGCCTGTAACTTAAATAGTTTGCCACCAAAATGAATTTATTGGGTATTGATTGGCTCCCAACTCAGTTTTAATACTGATTAAATATTACAGCTTCATTTCAGTCCCCCTGCTAGCTTTTATCTTGTTTTTCTTTTTTTTTTGTCTTTTGTTTGTTGTGTGTTTTTTCTCATATGGAAACCTGGGTAATTGGGTTCAATTAATTTTAGAAGTTAAGTTCTGTATAAGATAGATTCAGTGAGAAAAGCCCGTCTGTTTGCAATGACTTCCCTTTCTTGCATGTGAAATACTGTTCCCTTCTTAGCCTATGGCTGATGCCTTCCAACCAGAGATAGCAATTCTGCTAAGATTTCCTTTTCTAGAGGCTGCTGCACTTAAAATAGCTCCATATTTTTCCATTTATTTACCATATTACCTTTTGCTGGTATCAAAGCCAAATCTTTTGAAACCAAAGCAAAGTTTAATTTTCTCAAGGCTCAAAAATGTTGTACATTTCAGGATTTTAAATTTACTTCCATAAACTGAAATGTTCTGGAGTTGGTTTATCAGCAGTTAATGTGTCACTCCCCTGAGTGACAGAGCTGAAATGTTTCAGAGAATGCTGTTCCCTGGGTTTTCTTATCCCTCACTCAGCTGTAGAGCCTGTGTTGCTAGTATCACTAGGCTATATGCAACTAACTCATTAAACAGCAAAAGTTAATCTTACTGTATTTCTCAGATTGATTCTTGAATTTCCAAATGCAGCTTTCTAGTCACTCTTTGGGAACAAAGAGAGAGAAGAGAAGGTATTTACATACATACATATGTAATACATCTACACAGGCACATACCTGCCAACCTCAGGCAAGTTGTATCAATTAACAAAGGTGAAACTAATTCTGCTGTCGTACCTCCCGAAGCAGTAAAGCCCACAATGCCAAAAAGGTGAGAATTAGTCTCCGCGCTGCATGGCCAGACAACACAGTTGGTAATCCAGAAACTGGAGGCCTTACGTTGAGCTGTTAAGTAATGAAAGCATACTGCATCTCAGTATTGATGGGGTTTGATCTTACTAAGAAGTATGATTAAACTAGATTGAGCTGAAATTCTACCAGGGTCGGTAAGGCTGGTTAATGATCCTGCATACATAGAGTATGTGTTTTGCTTCTTCAAGCTTCCTTTGCACAAATCATCCTCATTTGAAACACTGTTTTGGCTACGTTATACTTTATTAAAAACCAGTAAGTTGGTTAAGTTGGAACTGAGCTTATTTTTCTTCCTTTTTATTTTTTTAATTATCTGTAGAAGGCATGGATGTGTTTATTAAGAAAAGCTGTAATTGTTAAAACATTAATTGAATCATACTTTAGAGCATTTGCATTTGATGGTCAGTTAGGTTAATAATGACTCAAAATGAATGTCGTTGTTTGTTCCTTGAGAATTCAGCATAATGTGAATGTATTTTTTTCTTCAGCTGCTCAGACTGCAGGATACACTTTTAGAATTACACAGTGGTTAAGGCTTCTGGTACAGGTGNAATGTCGTTGTTTGTTCCTTGAGAATTCAGCATAATGTGAATGTTTTTTTTTTTTTTCTTCAGCTGCTCAGACTGCAGGATATACTTTTAGAATTACACAGTGGTTAAGGCTTCTGGTACAGGTAAAATACCTCATCAACTGACTTACCGTTCATTTTAGAAGAGGGAAAGGAGAACAATGTGACCTAAAATTTGTTCTTTTTGCCCACAAATGATTGAATCTATCACCCTGCCTCAGTGTTGCATTCGCCTTAATAGCTGGCTATGCAGGGCTAGATGAGTTAGTGTAACCAACATCAGCTCGCTGAACCAGCTAAGAAGCTATATGAGGCAGCTAACAAAGTGGGGAGCTAAATAGTCATGATTGAAAGGGTCAGATTTAATGCTGTGCTGTGATGAACAGCAGTGTTTTACATCTCTAAGTGCTGTCATTCTGGGTGACTCTGTATTCAACAAAGTATTCTTGCATCTGGATAGTATGTGGAGGGTTAGCCCTTCTGGTTGTGATCACAGAGAATTTCTTTAAACTTATACTTTGAAGTACAATTACGTGGGAATTTTTTTTAAATCTTCAGATACATTGTAACATGCCTCTGCTTCTGCCCACAGTACATTCGTGACCCCATGGTGTTAGAAACTTGTATCTGTTTAATTTTTATTAGATTTAATTAAAATATCAGCAATTCAAATAGCATTAGCTTATACAATTTATATGTATGCATTTTTTTGTTGCTTTTTGCCTACGTTTATATGACTGTGCATTTCCATTATGCATTTAATACGTTACACCTAAATAATGCATTGGAAAGAGCTCTGAAAGAAAAGGTTAGCATAACGTCCAGCACCCTGCAAGATTTCCTAAAGAGAGCCCGCCTTCCCGGGCAAGGTCTGTTGCTGCTTCTTCCTTTGGCCTCACTCGCTAAAAAAGTTGTGGGATTTTTGCTTGTTTGGTTTGTGTGAAAGAGAGAATGAATATTTACACTTTCCTTTATTTCATGCAGGCAGATAAACATATGTAATGGCATTTCTTATCTCCTTTACATGCAGCCGTATTGCAGACACTCCATGTTCTTGGGGTGTTCAGGTTTGTGATACTTTTGGAAATAAATTTGGCAGCATTTCTTCGTACATCTTTTCCAGTAACAGCTGCAGCTTCTTTGCCTGTTGTGTTTTCCTTCTGTGATGGGTTGCAGTCAAGTGTAGTTATGGGAGATGGCTGCTTCCTCTTGCAAGTGTCTAAGCCAAGCAAGTTTGGCTAAGTTTTTGCTGCTCTTTCTCTTTCCTTCTCATTCTCTCCTCTCTTGTCTTTTTGGCAGTGTGCTGTGGGAGCAATAGCTATAGCAAAGTTGCTTCAGGGGAAAAGACGGAAGCTGCCGTTACTGAGTATTATACAGTTAATAGTGATGTACTTTTTTTGACAGTAAGTGAGCATTTCGCATGTTAGATCTGTCCTGCAATTTTAGAAATATTTGTGGGTTTGAATGGATGCTGAGGGTCCTTTTCATAGTCTCAGTTTTCTGTGGGCAGGACTAGATGCCCCGTAGTGGACACAGAGCAACAGACCTCTCAGATTGGTGTGTTTTGCAGGCTCTTTTCTCCATAGGGTGGGTGCCTCGTGCCACGGAGAGAGAGAGGGAGTTGGGAGCGAGTGTGACTGTGCCAAAGGGCTGCAGGCGTAGCCCAGCGTAGCGCAGGATGCTGGTGGGGACACGGGTGTGCTCGCGCCAGAAAGCTGTGCTGAATGCCTGAGCTGAGACTGGACGATGTGACAGCAGTGACCTTCAGAAGGGTGCACGGGTTTGATGGCTGGGTGGCGGAGTCTGACATTTAGGGCGATGTCAAGGTTGAAGGAAGGCACTGCTGCGGATGGTGATTTGCAGTCCCTGCCAGAAAGGGTACTTAGCTCAAAATTTAATATCTGATGCTTTTAGCTCTGGAGATGTGTAATTCAGCCATGTGTGTAAACCAGGATGATGACCTTCACAAAACCCTAAGCCATTAGTTAATTCAAACAAACGTAAATGTTTGACCAGTCATAAATACCACAAAGGTTGAATGGGTGAAAAGAAAGGAAAGGAGATGAGAAGCTTTATGTGTATATAGAAATCACCAAGTTTAGAATCTTAATGGTATTTAAATGATTCATTTACATCCAGATGGAAAGCCACTTCTTTTTTATGCATGATTATAAAGTTATTGCAACATACCAATTTATACCTGCAGGCACAGGTCTGACAGGCAGCACCAGGTTCATGGTGTTTTTCATTGCTAGAGGTCTGTTTGTTTTGGGTTTGCATTTGTTCACTTAAAATACAAATAATATGTACAGAAGTCTTTATCAGTGACTAGGGTGTCTTAACAATGCTACAGTTTGTAACCCAAGAATTAAGAAATCCAGTTGCTTTCTTTTTGCTACTTACGCAGTAAGCTAAATACATACATGTATTTATTTTTTAAATATACTGTACTAGAAAATATGAAATCAAGCTCACCTTTTGGTTCAGATTTAATGGTTTACATCAAGGTAAAATTTTCACAGGAGTTAAGTGAGATTTTTACATACCATCAGATGCAGATAGGAATTCCAGACTCCCACTAAAACTGATCTGTTTCCAAAATGAAGATTGCCAAGTCATGTAGGTGCTTCAGAGCATTTTGCCCTGTTCCTTCCCATATTTTAATTGTTCATGTGCAGTGACTTGCCTGAATAAATCCATTTGTGTAAGTTCTCCTCTTTTCCAGAAAGGTTTTTGTCAGAGCCTGTCTCTTGTTCAGTACCATTATTCCAGAGCAGCTTCCCTCTTCCCTGCCTTGCATAAAAAGGCAATATCTCCCTAAAACCGTAGCTCCGAAGGAGAGTTTTGGAATAACTAGTCTCTACTCATTGCCATTTTAAGGGGGGCAGATATTATAGTGATCAATGACTGGGAAAAGGCTGCACAGTTGCAATGATGAAGACCTCTCCAAATTTAAAACAGGACCCACCTTTTACCTGCATTACTCTTGAAGCTTTTGGCAATGTAGATTATGCAATTAGATAATGGCTTGTAGAAAAAAAAATAATTCTAGTGTTTAGGTTAGTGTTAAAAATTTGTCCCTGATGTCCTCTAACATCTGCCGTTTTTATCCTAGTAATTCAATTAATTAAATAAATTGTACTTCTTAAAATAAAATCTTACATATTAATATTCCTCTGCAACTAATTTTTAATACATGTTAAATATTTTCTGACTTCACAAAAGGAGCAGCCTAATGATAAGGAAATATCTTGAAAAACTTCACAGTATTTAGGAGTCATTACATTTTCAGCAGGCTGTTTTCACTATAATCGGTAAGCTACGTTCTGCCTTTGATTTCCTTTCTCTAACTACATTGATTCCTGTAGCCTAATATATATTTAATTAGCAGGGATGTGATTGCAACTAATATTATAGAGCTTTTAAAGGACAATAAATTCCAGAGTGTGTGTTATAGATTTTTATTGTTTTTTCTACTTCAAATATTTTAACTGCTGAGGGAAGATATAATTTATCTTATTGTTAGACTTCCATGCATTTTTGTTTTATTGTAACTCAGAGTTGCATTGAGATTGAGTGGTGTGTTCACATCTTCCGGAATATGTTCCAACATAGTTTTCTATTTGTAAACAGTTGCCCAATTTATAAGCTAATTAAAGGTTGTCTTCCCTTGAAATTCAGGCTCCGCATGCAGTTCCTAAAGCTCTGCATAGCTCAGTTGACTTCCAAAAGTTTGGGACGTACAGCTAACGTGGCCCTTCCATTGGGGGAGGAGAGGAAAACTGCAGAGGTAGTCGAAAAATAATTTGTCCTTTAGGCTGATGTTTGGGGTGTCACCTACAAGGAGGAGTTTATTCCCAAATCTAAACAATGGTCAGAGAAAAGTGGAGGGAAGTGTTGGAACTACACTATCCAGGACAACTGTAACCTATGTGGATATCCAAAGCCATGCCATAAGGGCAGGAGGGAAAGTTACTGCTTTGTAGAATGGACTCCACAAGCAGGCGTGTCATCTGAGACTGTTTCAGCATAGACTGCATTATTTCTTCAGGGATGGTGGTGGATAAGTGATTAACCTTTTTCTATCCACTCCTGCTCTCAAACGACAAAACACCAGGCGATTACACACAGGGCTGGCACGGATACCCTTCCCATGCCTCCCTGACATATGTTGCTGTCCACAGCCGTCAAGTGGAAGCGTGTAGAGAAGGTGAGGCCAGCCTGTTCTTCAAGGTGCAGAGCTGTGGGACAAGGTGCAATAGATACAGTTTGAAACACAAGACATTTCAATTGATAGAGGATAAATTTTGTTCAGTGTGGTCAAATACTGGATTAAGGGCCCAGATCAGAGTCTCTATCCTTGGAGATACTGAGAACTTACGTGACTGGACAGGGTCCTCAGCAGCCAGGTCTTACTGGCTGGGGGGGCTGAACTAGATGACCTCCAGAGGTCTCGTCCAATACAAACTATTCTATAAATCTAGGGTAGCTTTTGTACCAACCTACCTGTTTTGCTTAGTTGCAGAGTGAGATTTCGATTACCTTAGTTCTGGCTTGTAATGCTAGTCTTTAGTTTTGACTATTCACGCTGTGGTGGATTTAACAAATACGGTGAATATGGCAGGGTATAATTACAATTTTATAGAATTGTACTGAAATTTGCATTTTGTAATTCAGATGTCTTAGCAATAAGATAATGTATGCCTTAGATTGTAGATTCTCATTGTATGTGAATTTTTATAGCTGTGTTGATAAATAGCGTTGACGTAGGCTGAGTCTTTCCCTCTTAAATTCCTAAGAAAGGATAACCAAAAGAAAGTTAAATACCCCTATCTGATAGCAAGAGAGAGTTCCCAATTGGAGGAGTGAGAAGGAGTTTTGAAAGGAGGAGGTTTGTGATTTAGTATGACTAATGCTAATTTGGATTTATGGAAAGAGATGAGGAAGTCTACACTAAGCAGAGTGGCTGCACATGGCAAATGTACTAGATCAGTTATTGCCAAGTGTGGTAGAGAAAAGGAAGAAAAAAGAAAAAGTGGCTTAGAAATTTCTTTTCCAGTCTCTGCTTATCTACATGAAACATCTGCTTCAGCTGCACTGGCTCCCACTGACAGTCAACATTACTGATAGGGTGAAATTCCTCCTTACGTGCAACACAACACCACTACGCTTCCCTGAGCTGCATTGTAATAATTCATTATTGTGTGCATGTGACACAGGGTATGTTGCAGGTTAAGATGTAAATGGTTCCAGTGCACTTGGATGAGCATCACATATGGAAATTAGCATTGGCACAATTAATTTTTGTTTGTTATAGTCTTAATGTTGCTAAGCTACAGAAGGAAATGGATCATGCTGAGGAAATCTACAAGTTGCTGACTGTTTGCACAGAATCTTTTTAAATGTTACGCTAATCGTGTGCTATAGCTTAGCTTTTATTTAGTGTAAATAAAATGGGTACTTTTCTTAAAGCCACCATCTTAGTTTTCAAATATTCCTGCCTTTACTTGTTATGAGAATACTTGTACCTATAAATAGCAAAACAACTATGCTTAGATCAACTTCTTCGTCAGAGGAGCTTCTTGGTCAGACATGTACAGACGTGAATACGATCAACTCCTGTATTGTGTGAAAGAACAATACGTTTTTATTTAAGAATTGCAGTTACTTCCATTTATACCTCAATAAAGTAGTTTCACAGACAACACAGCCCAGGTTCGTACCCACAAATAAGTACAAGCTGAAATACCTCATGTTAATAATATTTTCCCCAAGTTGAAGTGCTTAACTTATTCCCCCCGTGAGTTCCCAGGGCAGCCATGGATTACTAGAGCTTGAAATATAAAAGTTAAGTGCTTATGGTTTCATAGGCTGATGAAATGGCTAACGCTGTTCAAAAGGAGAAAGGTGGAATCTTGACTTCAGGATGGAATAGAAGCAATCTATGAATTCTTGTTTCTGTATGTATCTTTCTCCACTCACCCCTCACCCCCACCCCCCAAATATCTTGTGATACTTGTGTAAAACTGAAAAGGGGGGCTTGATTTTCTTTGGATTTTTCTTCTTGCTTTCACCGTCGATTTAGTTTACTTGCATGAAAACACGAGACCATTCGATGTTAAAGAATAAAAACGTTTTAGGGAGGGAATAAGGACAGACCGTTGACGATATGTTTTTACTTAATCCTCGTTTGAACTGTTTATGAAAACATTACAAAATCTTACTATAGATAGCAGCATTTGTCATATGATAGTAAAAGAAGTTCAAATGCCTAATGTTTAAGAGTAGTAGTAAATGCATCAAATGTGTGAAATATTTTTATTGTTTATACTTCTGAAATCAAGCCAGATTTGAGCCTGGAAGTGTAGTACTTGTTCTGAAAACCTCTCGCTGTTCTCGGGTCAAAATTTCCAGCTTTCTTGTGCTGCAGCAACCTGTATCTTTGTAATTTTCTGTTGCTTCAGCTTACTTGGCAGTGCCTTAGTTTAGAGGACAAAGCGTATTTTGAACAGTAACATGCTTTTCACCTGTATTTCCTGAATAAAAGTTTAATTCTATGACAGTTCTAAGCTAATGAGTAAAGTATAATGAAATAGATACGATTGTGTTAAATTCTACAAAAGTATCATTATCAGACTTTAATTTTATATGTTGTGTAAAATATATGGGTTTCATTTCAGGGCATATTAGACGAGGTACTTAGATGGTATCTCCTCCAGACGTAATTAAAATTATACTTAATATTAAAATCATGTATTAATTATTTCTAGGCAAGGTACTTCATTCTAAAATGGATGCATTCTTTTTAGCAGTGGAAAGCTATTACTCGGCAAGTAAGGATTTGCAGTAAACTGAGTATTTATCATACAGCAAAGTATTACTAATCAATTATTTAAACTGTTGTTATATTTTAAGTCTATGAATATAATATCTTCTCAGATGATTTATTTTACGGATGCTTAGACATGCCATTCAGTATCACATGGGAGTTGGACTCAGAAATCAATTTGTGGCTCTTAAATATTAGATAGTTTTAATTTCCTAGAAGGAATAAGAACCCATATGTGCTAACAAATAGGTAGGTGAAGAGTTCTTGACCCTAAGGATGCAAAAAATCAGTACATGGTTAACACATGAGACGACTCAGTCAGCGCCAGTAATGAACCCACTACACACACCGCATGGTTTCAGTTACAGCTTTATACGACTAGACGGCATGGTGCCAGAAACAAAAGATTGAAACAATTTAAATGATTCTCCTCTTCATGGTTCAGATACTTGAGCCTCTGGTTTCTGTTCCCGTATTAACGTTCACTTTTATCTGTGCAGAACTCAGACTTGGAAAATAGGAATTCACTGCTTGAATATGTAGAATGTCATCTTGTTAAAGGACGCTATAGTATGATCTGCTAATATATCACTTAGTTAATTATTTGCTGTGCAATAGTTGCCTTCAAGGTTTATGTGCTCAAGGTCAAGAACTATTTCTGGAAATTGTCTAATTTGTCCTAGTCAAAATTAGCGAAGTTCTCCTAATAGACAGTTAGCAAAATAAAGGTTGTAGTCCCCTCTTCATACAATTTCTTAGCAGTTAAATCATTTACACCTCCAGCGGTGTCACCTCTTTGCCATCTCCACAACCTGAGGGAGGGAGGCGAACACTTGTGTCGCTTTGTAGGATACTGTAGTCTCTGTTCCTCTTGTTGAAGATGTCTCGCTGCCCAGTGCACCTCTGAGAAATAAAAATAATCATTGTTTTAGCATGTGGAGATCCACTGACCAACCACTTGTCGCAGGGTTCCTTGCTGCTGGCCTGTTGGACTGCTAGCTGACGCGCTGGGTTTAGGTTCGCCTCAGGTCAGCAGGCGGTGGCAGCAAGTTGCCGTAGTGCTCCATTTCAGCTACTGCCGATTATGTTGATGATGACTTATTAGAAAGCCTGAAATTGTAACGTCTTTGCAGGCCCTCTGCCCTGAACAACTAGCTTGTTCAAGCTTATACATCACCCCCTTCTGTCGGTGTGAAGGGATACTGAGGTTGCATAGCAACTGATGTGTTGGCATTGCCATACACTTTATGAAAGAGACTGCGTGCAGAGCCATCTGTCCTTGGATGGCCAACAAGGAGGGGCATCGTGGCATTCGGGGTGTGCAGACCTGTCCTACGGACCTCTTCTCTAGGGATTCATCTCTATTGCAGAGCCAATGGCCAAGGAATGGAAGGAGAATGAATGACTTTATCAAGCACTATTAAATATTTTCTAAAGCCTTTGAGCACACTTCTAAAGGAAGCGATGCTTTCTCATATCCTCAGGTTCATTCATTTATTTATTTATTTTAATACAGGCTGTTTAGGCATAATAGATTTCCATTTGTAAAGCTTATGAAAATGAAAGAATAATATAGTTAGGTTTCCAATTGCAACTCAACTGAATTATTGTTGTAATGATTAAGTGAAGAAGGAATTGTAGGATATTTAGTCCTTTTCTTAACATGAGGCGGTCTGATGCAATTGAAGGTACGCAGATGTGAGCGGAAGGTATGCCTTGGTGTGTAGGTTGCTTAGATTTTGTGTTAGGTATAGCTTATTTCTTTACACAGTTGCAGCAAATGAATAAAAAATTATTGAAAAGGTAATTCCCTACTCGTCTACCTGTTTTGGCATTTTACAGCATTTTGCTTTATCAATTAAGCTGTGTTGGCGCTCATTAAATCCAGTGATACATATTTGCTTTTAAAAAGTTGTATTACATTGTATGTCATCAAACTCCTTTTGTCAGTCACTTAGAGTTGCTTCTGTTTAATTGCCACCATCATAAAGGACTGCATCTTAGGGATTTTATAGGAATCAGTCGTGCTTTTGCCATATTTCCAAAGCCATTCTCACCATACATTCTATTAGCACAATTGCACCTGTTCGTCTTCTCATCCTGGAAGATTTGTCTGCCATACATAACCTATCTAGCATAAGCATTTGACATTTTTGAGCTAACCTTTTTTGACCAATTTGCATCTTAAGTCCATATAAAATGGTTCTTCTCTTTCTCCCAGAAAGTCTTTGTTCCTCAAAATACATTTTATTAACCTTGCAACATTATGCCTTCTCTTTAATATTGCCTTTCTTTTTCTTTTTTTTGTAAGGCCAGACCATAACCTCACATTTAATTTTTTCAGTCTTGATTTCTTCTGTTCTTCAGTTATCACAATTATTGATATAACAGTGGCTTGAATTCAAATCATGACCATCAGTTTCCTAGAGCTTTTTCAACATGTTTCTTAAACTGAAATCTATCATTTTTAAGTACTGTAAATTCAATTTTATATGAATTTTTCACATCTTGAAGTGTGGGATAAGCATGAGAACTCTGTTTCGTCTTTGTTAATTTAAACTAGATCCAACTGGTTTTTCTTGCTCTATGTTAAACATAAAATAAGTTATGTAACTATGCGGTTCCTTCCTTTCTGTAAAATAGTTTTGACTTCTGGAAAAGGTTGAGAGCGAAAATATGTAAGGTGAAGTGACTGGGAGGTCCTTGTGGAATATGAAGTGCTTTTGGACTTAAGATTTAAACCTTCACATCAAACATGTCTATACTTTCTACAGTAACCGTTCTTTCACAGTATTTATCACAGTCATGCAAAAAAGTTCTGCATAAAATACGTAATTCTCAGCTTATCTGTAACTTTGGGAAAAAAATCCACTTTAAAAAAACTTTATAAAGTAAATCATCAGTTTAATTTCTACTAGAAATATCAAATTAAGATAAAATGGATTCATCTGTACTTCCTAAAACAAAAGAGAAGAAAATAACAGAGAAACAAGTCTCTTTGTTCTGTGTGAAAGAGAATACTTAATCACACATCAGCAGAGAATTAAAAAACATAGCAATACATGAAAGTATTCTTTTTTTCTTCACTGAACAAATTAATTGCCAGCAATGGAAAAAACTACAAAGTGCTGTTTAAAAATAAAATATACATATCTTAAATTTAATAAACAGGAGCTAACACAGCTAAAATGAAGCTCCAAAAATCAACTAGCAACTCGCAATTGGTTTTGGGTCTCATCAGCTTGAAATACATATCAAACAACTTTGTTGCAAAAGCAAATTTGAGAGAGTAATTCTACATGCATGATTTTTCTGAGGCAGAATCATCGCAAAAGCTTCTGTATAAATGTCAAATGGACACTCTCTCCAGTTTAATTCATTTCATAGCTGAAATCTGGCCAAATGCTGAGGTCTTAAACCACCTAATAATATTCCTCCTAATGTTCCTCATAATATTATTATTATGCTTTTGTAAAATAGGTAGGAATAATATTCAGTATTCCCTAGGAAGTAGCATTTGTCTATCAGTAGATATGCTGACAAGTGTAGAAAAGGGGATAAAGGAAAAAAAATATTACCCAGTGGGTGAGAAGGATGCAGGATAATTACATCCTTATCCCCTTATTCTGACCTGTAAGAGGGCAATATGTTGCAGAAATATCAGGGATATAAGCTTATCTAGCAACTGGAGGTCGCGGAGAAATTGCAACATTTATGCTGTGTAGTCATACGCTTCTCCCTTTTTTGGTGGTAGGATGACCTTAAACATGATATTCAAGGAATAATCACTGAAATTAATTCTGTACTGCAGATATGTTAATGCAAGTCCACCTTTAAAAAAATACAGTGCTGGTTTTGTTTTCCAAGATTGTCAAAGTACCCAAGCCAAAATGCAACAAAAAGTATTTTCACAAAATGCAGGAGCGTGGAAAGGCCTAAAAGGTCCTGCAGGAAAAAAAGAATCCTTCAGAATTTCTAGTGAACATGTTGTTGGTATGTACTGAATACCCCCCACTTCCCGAAAGGGGACGATAATGAGAGAGGAGGTACAGCTACGGCACGTCTGGCCTCAGGAGCGGGGAGTGAGTGTAGAGTAACCCCAAGGGAGAACCATTACTGGCCCACACAAGCAGGGAGTTGATCTGCAATTTATGGAGATGAAAACTAGAGTTGAGTATTGAAAAATTCTGGAATTCGTCCTTTTTTTCTCTACCTTATGAATTATGTTGGGAGTAAGTTGTCAGTCACATTTGTCTGCTGGTTTTATTCAAATGTAGAGAAACTCTTTCAGTAGTAAGTTGCCCTGTAGTGTCTGAGATGTACATAAAAAAGAATTTGGGCTGCTGCAAATGTTCCCCAAAATATGAAAAACGGAGAAATGCACATTTTATTAACTTTCTCCTTTTTTTGTTGCTTTGTGTGGCTTAAGTGCTTATCTCTAACATGGTACTGGTATTTTTAGCAGCATAGTAAGGGGATTTTTACTCACTGTCATAATACACACAGTTCATCAGACTGTAATAGATTGGGATAGATCAGATCTAGCCGCATGACTAAAATTTTGTGCCAAGCGAGCCTATCTGAGATGGCAGTTTAATTGTCCTGAACCACCTTAATACTTGAAGATAGTAGTTTATTAAAAGAAAAAAGTATGGCAGACCGGAGCTTTATGTGTTGTTCACAGGCTGGGTGACTAATGGGGATTCACCTTTCTGACTATTTTAATCTGTTTCTCTTCACTGAGCAGCACCCATCAGCTTTCCGAGGTGGGTTTTTGTGGTCTTCTGTCAATATTATTTATAGCAAATCAAAATTTTATTGTATGGTTTAGTTTGAAGTATTTATTTCAAGTCAGCAAGTGGGATGGTTTTGACTTCCACTAGNAGATTTTCTCAGGAGAAAAAAAAAAAAAAAAAAAGATTAGATTACTGCTTAACGATGACGTCTTCAAAAGCCCCGGAGTGACTGAGGAAGATAAGTCCCATAGAAAATCAATGAAACTTAGGCTCCAAAGACAGTTTGGTGAGTAGAAAATGTTGCTCTAATGACCTAAATGTTTGTTCTCATGCTTTCTCAGTGGTAATATAGAGGAGAGAATGGGTCTGTGTAAAAAATATCCGGCATCTCTGAACATTTTTAGGCTGTTAAAAATCTGAGTACTAGATATTTGTCTGATTGCTATCACTTGTTCTTACCTAACTTAAGCAGCAATGAGCTAAAGCATTCTTAATGTAGAAACTGGGGGTGTGGGGGGGAACCAACCAAAAAAAACCACCCCAGAAAAGCAAAAAATACCCTCTTAAAGGAAGTAGTGGCTATTCAGATAGCAAAGAGAAAATATTTCTTTTAAACCATACACATTATTTGCTAGTTGTATTCTTTAAGTTCTTGGTTTTGTCATCCCTAAAAGCTTGCTCTTTGGTACTGATGCTCATTTCAGATGTGCATTTGATCTCATCAAACAGAGAGGACACGATTTTCTCTTGCAACTTGCCAGGCGTCACAGATTTCCAATTTCTAGGTGGTGATTTTCAGTTCAATCCCCTTAATCATTTATATGGTTATTAGGTTGCTATTCTGTGAACCCTTTTGGGAATCCGTTGTTCTCCTTTCTGGCCTCTTATGTAGCAAGAATACTTGTTTGCTGCTACTGGTCCGATGGCACAGCATTTCAGATAACGAGGAGGAGGAGGAAGGGGAAGGAGCTAGATTTCAGACCTGGTAATGTCTTTCAGGAGAGAGGTGATCAGCCACGCGTGCAATGCTGGATGGCAATACAACAGTTATGTTACCTTGGTGTTTGTCTCTGTTTCATGAGGTGTTCCTTGAGCCATACTCCTGTGGTACAGAAGTTGACCAAATCATAGCTTAGAGCCTTATTTTCTGCCTTATTTTCTTATTTCAGGTGGTATAGCGCAGTAACTGTTCCTAGTCTTCCGTGTTCTGCCAATTTCTGCCTTTTTCTTGTTTTATAAAGATCATATATTTTTGTACCATGTTGAGTTCCTATCATAACTAGTGGATATTTGAGAGTACATCAGCCAATGACTTACCTGACACATGGCTGTGACAAATCTGACACATGAAGGAGAAAATTAGTATCAAGAGATGTGGGAGCAGAGCCATCCCTTTTAAAGATGCCTAATCCTTTTTGTTAGCAGGCCTTGTAGCAATTAATGTGACTCAATGACAGAGTGACAGATCATTCAATTGAAGCTCTAACTTCAGACTCTGTTTAAGGCAAAAGACAAAGGACAGACTGGAGAAGTCCCACAGATCTGATTGCTATTCCTGTAACTGAGACGTTATCTGTAACCAAGGCAGATGTGCACACAGGAGCTCCATTTAGTGCGTGTCTGGAGCATGTGACATTAGAAGAGACACTGTGAGAAGTGGATTTGTTCTCCTCTAATAGAAGACCTTATTTCTGTTCACAACTGCCTAATGGAAGAGTGAGGGGGACAAACCTCTTCTCAGAGATGTACAGCTGCAGGACAAGAGGCAAGAGATGCAACCTGCAACATGGAAAATTCCAATTCAGTACAAGGAAGAAGTTTTTACCGTGAGGGTGGTCAAGTACTGGAACAGGTTGTCCAGACAGGTACCTCATTATCCATCCTTGAAGAAACTCAGAGCTCCGCTGGATGGCGTCCTGAGCATCCTGCTGTATTTGGACCCGCTTTGAGCGGCAGGGTGGACTAGATGACCTCTGGAGTTCCTCTTCAGTCTACAGGATTCTATGAATCTTTGGTATATCCATGTATTTGAGGAAGGTTAAAGTCTAGACTTACTTATACTAGGCAGTGTGATCTTTTGCTGCTTTGGGTTAGGTTTTTTAAGCTTATATTTGAACTCATGCTGTGCAATTTTTTTTTCTTCTGTTACAATGACACAGGAAAGCTCAGTGGGCAGCTGTAATACAAATTCATTGGTTTCTCAATAGGGTAAGAAACAAGGAGATGGGGCACTTGCTGAGTAACTAGCTCTACTGGAATCCCAGGGTTTGCAGAAATAAGAAATTGCCCATACATTGGGTGATAGTAGTCCCCATTGTGTGGTAGTTAAATAGCAACAAAATTAGTGAATAAATTTTCTTCCTTTAGTATCACTTTGATGCCGTTATTTTGAACACTTAGATTACGGGCTGGAGAGGGTGACAGAGATATGGGAAGAGGTTATTCCAAGGCTGCATAACGCTGCCATTTTGTCAGGAAATAAAGCTGGGAGTCTTGAATTCCAGCTGACTCTAGTGCTGTTCAGACCATCCTCTCTGTCCTTGGTTCAGACCAGCGCTATGACAGAATGAAACAACTGTAGTTTCTGATAGTTTTATGTATTTTCATGCTGAACATTCTGAAATGATCCTTCAAACAATAGAGGAAAGTGTGTGCAGCTACACAGATCAAACTAAAGGACTTGATGCATAAAAGTAAATCTTATCTTAATTGCAGCCTGCTTGTCAAGGATGGATGCTTGAAATAGAATATTCAATGTCTGTTCAGGCATCCTTTTTGTCTAGCTTGGTACATTGACCTTCTTATCCCCTTTGTTATGAATTCAAATTCAACTGGGATATGAATTGTAGTAAAGATTGCGATGAATTTCATGATCTTGACAGTAGAAATCATTCTGTGTCATTACCAGTGGATGAAAGCGTTATAATTCGTCATTTTAATCTACATACCAAGTCATCTTGCTATCAAGTCATATTAGCTATGATAAACTTGCTGGTTTTGCATTGTTGCCTTTCTATAAAGTTTTATATGCAGTGGTAATAAAGATACATGTGGTTACAGAAATGGGCACGAAGTGGAAAATAATTTTAAGGATTTTATTTTTTTATAAGAAATGCCTGAGACACTTCTTCCTGGGTTAAAATTTCTTTTATTTATGTTTTTGGGGACAAATTTGTTTGGGGATTAACTGCGGTCTATTGTTTTCGAAAAAAGGTGACTCTGGACAAATACTACTTCTGGTAAAAGTGGGGATTCCTCTTAAGTGAAGAATACAAAAGCTAACATTTGTTGAAATGTAATGATTCATTTGAATGACCAATTTCCTTAATAGTTTTTTTTTTACTAAGATCACAAAATGATTAATAGGTTGATCCAGCCTGCATTTATATTACATTCTAATTCTGCATTATATATTCTCCAATGTCAAAGAGCTAAAAGTTCAAATTGGACTCATTTTCATTATCAAGTTGGGGTGAGGAACTGTAAATTATTCACCTCCACTGAGGAGACCAGATTTATAAATCTGTTCTAAGGAAAGCGAAGAAAGGTCTAACGTGTCTCGGAGATACTAATTCGTAATGTAATTTCGGTATGTGGAGTTTATGGCCAATAGCTGTTTTCAGACAAAGGCTAGATATCCTTTCACCATTCCTGTGCCTTTCACTAGCATTAGCAAGAGACTAATTTCTTTCAAAGTAAATTCTCCTAAAATGTCTACAACTCTACTTTTGCAGGAAATATGAAAACCTATTTAAATATAATAAGAGAATCAGTATGGATACTCTGTGTGTGTGAGCAGGTCCCGTGATCCGTAACTTGAGCTTCTGTAATGGCACGCGTTATGGTTCTCATATGTAATGGTGATCATGTACCTTTCTGGGCTTTCATGTAGATATAGAAATATGTGCTGTGAAAGTAATACGAGGATAAGCCTCATTTTGACAGTTCATAAGTCCTTTTAAGTATGCCTGGTATGTGTGTGGAAGAGGAGAAATTAATTAAAACCAGAGTTTGTATGTGTTGTCCTTCATTTCCCTTGAAACATTTATCCTATTTTGTCATAATTAAAACATGAGTTAAAGGCTCTGCATTCTTGAAAATCAAGCAAGCGAAGCATGCAGATTTGTTTTTCACCATGTGCGTTTTCTGACCAACTGTCATCGTGTTTAAACTGCGCTTCAAGTTGGATTGAATTGGAGATTATATTCATACATAACAGTGAGATCACTTAGGCCGAATTGTGAGCTCAGATTTTCTTAAGACTTTGAATAATTCTGATGATTTAATGCAGAAAACTCAGAGGAAAAAATGGTCGGTTTACCTTAGACCACATGCGGATATAGTAGAATCATCCTTTGTCATATAGAGAAGATATTTAACAGAATTATAAGCTCTGAAATAAAACCAAAACAAAAAAGACCGAATTTTTTCGAAGATAAGGTGAGCTATGAATTTATTCTCACACGTGTGATATTTTAAATACCTGCCTATTCAGCTTTATGTGACTCACTTAAATGTTCTGTTCCAGCTTTGAATATCAATAATGACATGTTTCCTGACATCTGGGTTAAGGTGAAGCTATTGTATCTGTCAGTTAACCTCTTTTTTTGTCAGCCTGCCATGCTGATAATTTTGTGTATGTGGTAGAGTCATTAAAGTATTCTCTGTCCTCTGGCAGAATGAAAATTTATGTTTCCCATTCAGTATGAAGACATTTTATTTTCTACACAAATATGTAAGCTAGAATGCTTCTAATGCGTAAACTGTATCCCAAGATGCTCGATGGAGGCAATGCCAATGTAGAAAGCATAATCCCTTTCTCACAAGTGATTTAATTTTTGCAAACTTTGTTACCAAGTGCAGCAATAACTACTTATCTAGCAGATATTATCATGCAAAATTCATTACAGTGACAATGTTCATGAGAAGGGAATGCCGTAAGTACGTCGTGAGGTATTTCATAAATATATAAAAGACTTGTGTCACTTCATACTTGTTTTCAACATATTTCACTTCTTTACAGCTTGAATATTAAATTAGTGACATTTAAAGTGTGTTCTCCCGTAGCTTGTGGCATCTTGTAGGTTATTTGGTTTAAAGTAATTATGCTTCATCACAGATTGATGTTTTGGTCAGAGATTCAAACACCATTGAGCTCTACGGTATGTGAACGAACACAAAATTTCAGGAGAGGAGAGTTTTTGAAGGTGTCTGTGTGTTAAGTTAAATTTTTGAATTAATAGGAACATCAAAGATACAGCATCTGGGGCAGAGAAGGACCTCAGCAGAACTGCTGTTTGAAGCCTTTCATTCTTGACCTCCAGGACTGTAATAAACTTTTAAATAATTTTCAAGGGCACTTCAGATACTCTGTCAATTAAACTGCCATGCAAGCCCTTTTCCTGTTGGCCTGTAGCCATTATTTAATACAGTCATTAAAATTTAGTTTTAGGAGATACTGTATGGCACATGAAGTTTTTTCATCAAATGGCTTTCCCTACAAAAAAGCAAAAATGAAGGGAGGTAGAATATTTATTGTAAAAANTAAAAAAAAAAAAAAAAAAAGTGATTGTTTTGAGAGAATATACCTTGGTTACACTGTGCTTTTGTATTCAGGTGCTTAACCTGAATAGGTCACAAGTGATGAAAGGACGCAATGAGCTTAGGAGGACATGTAATACTAAAAAAATAACCACCAAACCCAAATTAAGAAACCAATAGTGAATTCTTTTGCCATTCTGGAAGTCCTCATGCAGGCACATGCAGTGTTGTAAACACAATCTAAGATGGGCCTGCTGAAGACTCAGTTGTTTTGAGATACATTTCCAGTATTAAAAACCAGAATATTGTGATGAAATGAGAATTCTGTCTTCTGAAAGAAAAATGTTTGAAGCGATGTATGCAGTAGTGAAGGGTAGAAGGAAGCATCGTCTTACAGGATGCTGTTGTAAGAAATGATAATGACCAAAGAAGAAGAGGAGGACTTGCGTGCCGTTCCTTGTTTTGTGACTGTTGTGACATTGGGGATATTTTTTAGTCTATTTATTTCCTTTTTTTCCGTTGTCTGGATTGTAGGATGGCAGTAATAGCAGTGATATCTGCTAACCACAAGACTGCTTTGAGCTGTAAGGCAGCGGTGTGTAAGTTTGTTCAGTGTCCTTCAGTGGAGCGTGCTGTGTATCTACGCAGTATCGGTGTTATTGGACGTAGCTAAAGGGCTTCAAATGCCGTTTGCCCGTGGGGCTGATGTGCTAGTTCCACTCCTAAGCCTGTAGTAGTTCTCTGCGATCTTGTAACTAAATCTTCAGTTCACCTTTGTCAGTAGCTGAGATTGAGGACACTATTCAAATAAAGAGGTGGGGACATTTGATAACGTACCAATAATGTTACCTGTGCTCTGCTTTCAGCAGAAATAAAGTTTTAATGGAGCTCCATGGCCAGATAGCTTGATCTAAACAGAGGTGGTATGATCATGAAGAGAGCGAGTAGTATCGTGGGACACATAGTTGAGATACATATTTCAGCAGCTGTTTTGTTGCTCTTCCTCTTGCCCTCTTGTGAGGGGGAACCAAAAAGACAAAGAAACAAGAAAAAAAGCCCAGCAAACAAACAGAAGCCCTCACAACACTGGCATTGTCTTGCTTTCAAACTTTAGCCTGAATTTCTGACTGCAGTTCACAGCATGTGTGAAGACAAGTCCAGCAAGCACGTACTCTGCCTTAGGATCTTGGTACAGTTCTTCACTTGAATTTAATGTTTAGTGTTTATGAAGGCCACGGTTTCTAAACTTTAAAATTAGAACCAATAAAGCCATTTGCATGCTTCTAAAATAGCAATACCTGATAGCCCATTCATTTGGGAACGGAAATTTTATTTCCTTCCCGGCTTTAGCAGAGCTTCAGGGAACTCTCAAACCCTAAACCCATTGCACTGATCTCCTTACGTAGTCTTCCAAGTTTAGGCCCCATGTTTTATTCTCTGTACTTTACACTTAAATTTGTCGTGTGGGATACCAGAGGACATACAGTCAAGATACCAAGATTTTTCTCTTATTGTTGTGCGTTGCCTCCCTCGCTCTCTCTCCTATACACAGAGCCTCAGATACTTAGATCCTACTTTCCGGAATAAGTTTGATCTTCTTCAGCCATTTGCTACACCACAGAAAATCTGCTTAATGCTGGATACTCCCGAATGGTTTGTTTGTTTGTTTGTCTGCTGCTCAGTCAGTCAATTGGTTGATTTTCAAAGAAGAGCAACTATGAAGAAGTGTCACTTTGTCCATATTTATACATTTATTACTGCAGGCATTAAGGTATTGCTTTGTTTAGTCTAGTTCACAGTAGTCTGTCTCTCCATGAAGTTCTCTTTCTGTAAGCGATTAGGTTCTGCGAGCCGCTGCTTATTGCATCTTGAAAAGCGTGATAGAAATTCGAGTCAGGGACATTGTTCTCTAGTTAAGGGACTGAGAGGATCGTAAAGAAAAATGAGAGCCATAGCAAATGTGTTTCCAATCTCTGTAGTACATACAATAGAAGGTTTCATTCTACAGTTGTGAGAGAGGATCTCATTAGAGTTCAGACTTTCCTGTTCCTGAAAAAGTTCTCATGTTGGGTACTTTAAAGGAAAGAGTTCACAGAGTTAAGATTTAAGGGCATAGGCTCCCTTCTAATACAGGGAACTGTGATCACAATGGACTGAAAAGTTCATAAGCTATTTTGAAGACAGTAGTAATATGTACAATTTGCTTTATTCAGAAGCTCCTTCATGATGCAAGTGCACCTGCAGAGCTGCAGAAGGAAAGGAATTTTCCATTCTGTTGTCATCCGTTGGCCTCCAAAGGTAGCTGGCTAAAAATAATGGACTGGATCAGCTTTAACTGATTTTTCTTNTTTTTTTTTTTTTTTTTTTTTTTTTTTTTTTTTTAAATAAGAAAGTTATCCAGGACAGGCTGAGGAACTTAGGAGTACAAAAACCTCCATTTGAGTAACCCAGTTGCGGGGAATTTTAGCTGTTGGTGAGTGAGGTGTCCGGAGCTGTCTGTTAACAACTGTCAGAACGCATGGGCTCTATGTTAGAGCCCCTCTCCAGCTGCTGCTGGGAACTTCCACTCGCCTCTACGCCCGCAGCCTCAGAGAAGGCTTCCACAGCCTTCCTACGGTTCTGCTAACTTGCGCTCATTGTATATGCCAAAGGTATTAATAAAGATGTTGTGTTGTTACATATTTTAGAAAACCAGGAAAAACTACTAGGGAAAACTGAAAAATCTGTGTTCGGATCTCTTGTTCTAATTCTGACAACTGGAATAAATAAATTGTCCCTTGGAACCGATCTCCCAACTGTGTTTCAAAGAGAAATAGGTGTCCCCAAACAGTACAGGTTAGAGTCCTTACAATAACATCTTGAAATGTAGGTTAGTTAATAAATAGATGCTTAAACCAAGAAGGGGAAAAGATGGTGGGAGTTCCTGNGATGCTTAAACCAAGAAGGGGAAGAGATGGTGAGAGTTCCTCGTTCAAGTAAGCTTCTAACTTTGGAAATTGCATTCTTCAATTTTTATCGTCGTAGTCTACTATTTTTTTCCTTGCTTTTCTGTTCTCTGTCTCTTCTATTGACCTGCTGAAATGGTTTATTCATAATACTTTTTCCCATTTTTTTAAAAGCTCAGTTTCCTCTTTAAAAACTTTATGATATAATTTTAATAGTTGGCATTATTAAAGCTCTCTGCCCCAAAACAGAGTCTCCTTTCCAAGGTGGGTGCACGTATGTTTTAGGGGGAAGATGCTTTTTGCTGGTGCCACTGTCGGAGAGAGACACTGTTCCTGGGAGCTGATGAGCAGCTTGGGCATCAGCACGGCCCACAGCCTCCCTGGGCAGTGCAGGCAGCGCTGCCAGCACATTGCCCGCTCCGGGACATCTTTATCTGAGCTTCTTGTCCGGGTTATGCCCCCACTAGAGGCAGAAACAGAAAGGAAGATGGGGGCTGCTTGCATTAAGGCAAAGGAAGTGCATGCTTGGTCTCTCTCTCCTAACACATTAGATTTTTTTTGGGGGGGGGGGAATTTCCTGTTAGGTTTTTGCTTTTGTCCCTATTGGTATCAGAGGTACTGGGCTCAGGGCCTATGGAGAGATTTACTAAAGGATTGAGATCCCTCTTTTCTATTTTCTGCTAACTTTGTTCTAAATTTATTGTTTGGAATTGGTTTAGATCATAACACAGCAAAATATTACTGGGCAAGCTGAGTAGCTGGGCCTTTTCCTTTAGTTTGGCTGTTCTTCCAAGGAAACCTTTAAAACGTCCTTTTTCTCCTAATCATAAGCAACCTTTTATCAGTATGGTGTTTATTTTTCTAAACTGAAAATTAAAATAAAAGCATACTTTCCTAATCTGCATATAAAATGAAACATTTTTAAATTGTACTTGAGATCTTACACATATTCCTCTTGAACTCGTTAAACCTTTGCAACAGATGAAAATAAAGTTTAAAAAAAAAAAAATCACCAAAAAACCCCCCCAAAACTTGGAATTGGTCAGATGTGGAGAGGCCTAGCTACCGGATAAATTAGCTTGAGCGTGACATTGTGAACACTTACCATATGTTTGATTTTAAAGAACATTTTGATAGTTTCCTTTATTTTAATTCACAGATGGGTATCATATATAGCCAGTGTGAGAATAATCTTTGAAAAATCTGTTGCTTTTTTCAAATCAAGTTTCTGAATTTGAAATATACTGACAACACATTAGACAGAATCCTGGAAGCTGTTCCCGGTAGATTAGGTCTTCTTGTTTTAATATGGACAATATTTTTGAAATTCCTGATCCAGTGTAATTTGGGGTAATTATTAAATGCTTCTTAGGCTTATAGTGCTGTATCTAATTATTTACTTGGAGACCACTTATAGTTCTCCTAACTGCAGAATGTTTTTCTATGAATTCATTATTTCATTGATTTCTGAAATTGTAAAAGACAATTTTCCCTTTTTTTTACGTGTTTGTTTTACTTACAATTTCATGCTATAATACCTTTAAAGCAACAACAAAATACTGCCTATTGGAGGAATGAGCTAAACTTCGTTGTTTTATGGTCATAGCTACTGAGGTGAGTTTTCCTGACTATGCAAACTAATATGAAATATGACAAGCTTAACCTGTGCTAGAAAGCAAATAATTGCCTCTGCCTTCTAGATGGTGTGAAAGCTGGATGATTGAGCTGAGCAGATTCTACTCCCCATTTCTAATAAACATGTGACAGTCTTCTAGGATATGTGGCTTGTTTTTGTCATGGGTGAAAACGGTTGCGTAAACTGGGTAGCTCTGCTGAGAGTTTTCCCTGTGTAAAATATGTACCTTATATATACCTTAATATACCTATCATTTGCATATAAAGACAGATGACATAAAGATCTTCCTTGCTCCACACTTCCCGATACTGCAGATTAGTCTTGAGTAAATACATCCTTTTAGCTAAAGAAATGAAGTCCCAGAATGTTACTGTAAACATTGTATTGGTCAGCAAGTATCAAACTCATTGCTATTGGAAATTACTTCTGTTGCTAATTACTAAATACAGAGAGAAGAGCCTGGACTGGAACCAAGATTGACAGTTGGTCTTAATAATATAATGAGGCTTTAATAAGCCAGTAATAGGCAGCTTCACAAAATGAAATGAGCAAAGATTACAAACACATAGATCAGTTCCTTGGATCTTAAATACATAAATTGTATTAATCTCTATTGATAAAAATTAATTGCTTATTTTATATGGTCCAGATGTAATTATAGATCAAGATAACATTTCTTAATAAGGCAACATTGCCTTTCAAATTTCAAACCTTATGAACTGTGCAACCATGACTTTAGGAGACCTGGAGCACAAGTTCTATTTGCTTCTTCATTCTGGCTTTTTTTCCTGCCTCTCTCCCTTCTTCTGCGGTGCCACTGCCCTTTCTGCCGTGACTCCATTTGTTCTGAACTGTTGTACTGTCTCTGGTGTCGTCATATTTAGGCCGGAGTTTGAAAGTCTCTCTGCACTGGAGGTTTATGTTACAGTGATGTGGTGGCCATATCAGGCCTACAGAAACTTTTATTTTCGAATTTAAGTTTAGTATACTGAGCATAGGAACAGTCCAATTGACTTTACTGCAACGTGTGTATAAATATGTGCAGGTTTATGTGCTCTGCAGACTCAAGTTTACCGCAGTCCCATCAAAGGCAGCGATACTGGAATTCTCCCTCACAACAAACCCGTGTGACAGGGTCTTAAATAAGCAGAAATAAGGAAAATAAAAACGTGAAACTTCTGTTATAAAGTACCGATTGTTACCTATTCATTTCTGAAGGTCATCTGTCAGGTTTTTTTAATGTTATTGCATCATACCATATTTAGTGTGAAATACAGAGGAGGACTACAGTGTGAGCTTTTAATTATTATTTTTAAATAATGCTTGATATTTTTTTTTTTTCTGGCCAAGAATCAAGTCTTCCAATACAGGTCTTGTCTGCTCTGTAAGTTTTTGGTTATCTGGATGACCACTGATGGGATTGCAGATGGGCTTATCATGTAAGTGTAGCTCTTGAAAAACTAAAAGGTCTTTTTTTTTAAAAAAAAAAAAAAAAAAAAAAAAAAAAAAAAA
>RSEF01000013.1:5113507-5124800 GCA_003993805.1 Himantopus leucocephalus | reverse complement strand
AAGGGTCAGCCCTCTTTCTTCAATGGCCGGCGTCCCAGGAGGACTCTGTCTGCCTTTGATCCCGCTCCTAAATCCAGATCCGTATTCCAGTTTCCATCCATTACCGAGTCCGGTCTGGGACTGCCCCAGTGCCAGCGAGAGACGTGACCATCATCCTGGGAGCCTGATACAGTTTTGTATGTATTTCATTATTTTCTTTTTATTTTCTGTTGCTCACCCCGTGGCCGATTCGGCCTAAACCATAACATGCTTTACAAAATGATGGCTTGAAGAGAGACAGCAAAAGGTATTTTTACTGTACAACTCAAATGTGGAAAGAATCTAAATGGCAAAGAAGAGTCCTGGAAAGGAAATGAGAGTAGATGTTCCATCTGTGAGGATTTTCTTGTTTGCCACAGCACTCTCTTGGGCCTTTTTATTTCTGATATTCTGTGTTTGTAAACTGTGGTAACTTTTTGCAAATTTTTCAGTTGAAGCAAAGAACCTTTTAGCCAATATTTGTTGCCAAACATCGAGAGCTATTGGTGACCTTTAATAGGTCCTGGAAAAGCATAAGCTGAGTGTGTGCTGAATGGCAAAGACACTGTGTAATGTAGTCGGGGTATGGAGAGAAAACGCGAAAGCGTGTGCTCCAAGCGTCTGAGCTACAGGACACCTACAGCGATGGCATTGTCTAGTCCCTGTGTTACTGTTGTAATAAGAGTTAAATCCAGGAAAACTGTTACTTGAAGTGAGCAGGAGAAACTCGGCTGTCATGAAGAAATGCTCCCTTGCCCCCATTGCCCTATTTGCCGGACTGGTGAAAGAGACTTTCATGTTGCATGAGCGCCGCAGTAGCAGCGCCTGGACACGTGCTCAATCCAGCTGACTAGTCACACTGTTCTCTGGCTTAAGTTTTTGTCCAGTGTAAGACAGTGTTCTGGGATCCCCAGCAGTCATGGGAAGATGTTCTCATTGTGCTCTTCAAACAAACAAACAAACAAAATGTGCGTTTACATGATGACTTTTACAGCTCTGTTTTCTCTTCAGCCTCTCAGAATACTGAAGTAATTACATGTTGAGGAGGCAGAAGTCCTCCTGTCTCTGCAGTCATAGATAATTTCTGTAAACACCACTGAAGACCACATTCCCTTTCTGGCACCTGGCTGTATTAGTGAACAACAAAATTGATAGTGAAGACACCTACTTGGGTATAGGTCTTCTCCATACATTTGGCTGCATGTGGAGATTATGGCTCAGTTTACAGCCTAGAGGAAGAGTTTGAGCATATGTATAATGATATGAGGAAANGCCTAGAGGAAGAGTTTGAGCATATGTATAATGATGTGAGGAAACAAACTAGATCTTAGCAGAATCAATGCCAAAAATAAGCTGTGCCTCCCAACCTGAGGAAGAGCACCGCGGTGTGGAGAACCCAGCCTGGAAGCACGCTGGAAATTTTACATTCCACTTAACGTGAAAACTCTGTCAGTTGTGGGAGTTGAGGGTTGCGGGGAGGACCTTCCAAGCAGGAAATCCACATATGGGTATAACCAGTGTAGGCATTATGTAGGGTGATCCCAAACATGTTACCCTTGCTATCTACAATAACACTCTGTGAATTTTAGTGCAATTAATTAATTTGAGCTTGAATGGCTGTGTTTGGATAGAATTGGGATACCGACTGGCACCTAACTATTTGAGCAGCTCTAAAGGTATGGCAATATTAAGACAGATGAAAGCTTGAAATGGAATGTAGTGTTTCTTTGCAAAGGGAAAGACGGACTCAGACGTAATTTATGTGTTTGTTTAATGGAAAGAACAAAGCATTTTTAACAGTCAGTGAATTAGTATCTTGTTTAGAACACAACTGTTTTTTACATCCTCTAGCTGGGCATGGCAGCAGCTTCTCCCACCAATATTTATATGCTAATAAAATAGTAAAATAATAAAACAAAGCCAAGAGTGCATTTTTAACTTATATTGCTCATATTAGATCCTGCTTACAGACAGTTAATGGTTTTTTCCCTCTCCAGCTTTATACATTGAAAAATAGTTATAACAATAATAAGAAAGCTTCCTTAAATTTGTTTTCAGTAAGTTATGTTCACCTTTTAAAAAAAATACTGTATAATTTGTTGATCTGTTTTCCCTGCCAAACTGGTTGTCTTATTCAACAATAAATTGAATAAAAAGCTTCCCCCAGGCAGAGAGACAGAACACCAACCCCTGAAAGTCTGGCAGCTTAATTGACATTTGGTGGTAGCCTTAGGCGGAAGTTAATTTCTACCCTGTTTATATATACACATATACTTTTCATAAAGCATGCAGGCAGTACTGCAGATAAATTAAGACTAATTCATATTGTGGTTCCCAGGTATACACTTGTTGAAATGACATGAAGCCATTTCATTTTATGAGTGAAGGAGTTCCTCACAATTAACCAAATCCGTCAGCCTTGTAGGAACAGTATGTTTCCAAGCGGTTGTATGAGGTTTTCAGAGCATTATTTTTATTCAATTGCCATCCAGCGAATACAGCGATCTCGAGAAGTAAAACTAAAGGTTTCAGACCTTATTCCCAGAAGATACCCCACCTACCTGAATGCTGCTATTCATGGCGAATAGTTACCAGACAGGCTGTTAGGGCAAATGTAAACTTTATTCATAAAAGCAGTGCAATGTATGCCCAACTCACGGTTTCATGTAAGTGCCAGGCAAGCCTCCTTAATAATGCATAATCCACAATCAAGAATAGAAATATCAGGCCATTAAAAGGTAATCGGGGGATTTATTTAAATTATCAGGTTTAAATTACATTTTTAATTGTGATCTGTTGCCTTTGTCCATGTAAATTGAAGTCAGTGAATGATGTGCAAGCTCCACTAGTAAAATTTTGGACTTTGCGAAGGAATAGTGTTTTGCTCAATGCCAGCTGCAGGTTGGTCCATTTCTCTTACTGTACCAGTCCTTCATATATATCGTGAGGAAAGTTCTGGCTTTGTAAGGCTAAGCCATTAGAGCTACTTGATTATAACTATCAGTGTTATAGGCAGAGAAAATATTTATGAAACTAATGATCTAAAGTGCAGTATTTGAAATGATGTATACGATTATAAAAACAGTATCAATCACCCTGGTAGGGGAAAAGTCTGTAAATCAAAGCACAGAGAGCTTTTTCTGTAGTCAGTGAGACTCTCTATGCTTCTGAGTACGGGAACAATGGGAGGGGGAAAAAAACCCCATTTTTTCAAATACTTTAATGTACATATCATTGAATATCACATTCCTAAGTGACAAGCAAGCAACAGCTTTGAATTGCCCTGGTTCTTAAAGTGAACTTAGTTTTTCTTTGATTTCACAATACATATTGTCTTGTTTTGAAAAAGTTCTATGTGAGAAAGCTGGTTTGATGATACAAATCATCGGCTACAATAAAAATCTTTAATAAAGTCGTCATGGGGTTTGGGGTTTTTTTGAACTATTCATGAATTACAAAAGGCAGGTATTACAGGAACTCAATAGGAGCATTACTTTTACCCAGACGCAAGTCATGGAGCTGAAAATCTGCTTGATGATCAGAAATTCAATAGTAGCAGCTAATTTCTAGCGACTTGCTCATAGGTAGTCACAGGAAATCGGGATGTACTTAAAGCATGTTTGGCTACAGTTTTTAAAACATGTTTGGCAACAGTTGGGGCTTGAGAGTCTCCCACTGAAGGATGTGGGACCAGGTGTCGTTCCACATGCAGTGTCAGGATCTCGGGTAAAAAGCGTTAACTGCATCATTACAATAAGTGACTAAAAGTTCTCCTTTAGTTCTTGCTTTGTATAACACACATATTCTGATTATCCTAGTATTTATCAGCATACCTTTGACCACTCTTGCTCAAAGATGGAAAAGAAAACTATTCTCTAAAGGTGGCATACGATAAAAAGAGAATTTTGGCAGTTACCTACAACTGATGCGGTGTCAACTGCCTTACTGTATTTCACGCTTTTCTACATAGGAATATATTGAGCAGGGTGGCACAAATAGGTTACTCTTCTGACTTCATGTCGTCTGTGGGTTTCAGTTGCTTGTCACTGATGCTGTTCATCAAGGAAATGTGCCAGCAGTGCCTGTGATAGCACGATAGATATATGGAGAACTACCCATAGCAAATCACCTGCACGTAATCTGCAAAAACCTTCTATGTTCTGTTGCTAAAATTAAGTTTATGGATAATTTATCACCTACTTGTCTCTTGAATAAATTACACATACAAATGAAGACAGAAAAACTATAACAAGTGTTGCTTTTGGCTCTGGCAAATAGGCATGTGAGACTTATCAAATATCTCACAGACTGTTCTATTTAGCAGTTCATGATTGTGAACAAGTGATTCATTCCTGTAGCTATTGTTTTTGCAGTACAAACATTAAATATTCTTTCACTGCCGTGACAACTTAGAAATTATCTATTATATTTGACATGTCAAAACAAACTCTGATTCATAAAAAAAAAAAACAAATCAGAATTTAGTTTCAGTGAAACTGTAGCTGTGGTTAAAAATTTCACAGTTATTTTGCTTTCAGATACTGTCATTTGCAACTTTCCGATGTATCTTTAATCTGAAGATGCTACTTTATGTTGTAAACATAATACTTGTTTAATAACGTGCTTTTTCCCCAGTTTCCACAGTTGCTTCTCAAAGAGGTATTTTCAGGTTATTTTTGTGGTCTTTTTCTTGTTTACAAATACTATTGTAGGTTTCTTAAACGTAAATAACGGCAAAGGAACCAAATGGAATGAACTAGGGAAATTGCCACGATAATAAATGCCCCATTGATTTTATATTAAACTACACATGTACACTTGGTAGTACTGCATTAATCAATAGATCTTCTTTTTTCATTTCACTTCTATAAAACCTTACTTCTTGTAGATATTCCTGTGCTGCCCCTGAGAGTTTGCTGTAACTCCTTGGCCCCGCAGTAGGCCTGTCATCTCTGTTGAAAGGCTGTTGAGGGGTCCAGGCCATGTTGAAATCTGTGTGTATTTTAGTCTTCCGCGTTGTAAGGATGAGAAACATAAAGAGAACGTCCAAGACTCTAGAGGTAGATAGAAGATTTGATCCTTTTCTTTGCTGAAAACTTGAGATGTTTTTCTTCAATTTGAAGATTTTAAAGATTCTTTAAAGATTATTTTTTGTTTGTTTAATTTTGATTGCCTTTGGCCAGTTCAGGTGTTTGAGCTCATTTTTTCAGGCCTGCTGGACTGATGCAGTTGCCCCCTGCAGTGCAACTCCACAATCTTGCTCCTTGCCCACCGCATGTGCAGTACTAGGGACTATTATTTTAAAGCTCTCAGCAAAGTTAGTACAGCTGTTCACCTGCACATTACCCTCCCACTCACTTATTTCATTCCAAAATGTCAAAAATCCTGGGGAGCTTTCAAAAAAACTTAAAAATAATGGACTGGGATTCTTGCTGTGACAAATACACAAAGTTAATGATTAGTTTCCACAAATAATTATACTGTTAATGGAGCAGAGAAAAAAAAAAACCAGCTTATACAACTGGAGCAAATGACCTTAGTTTTAAGAATGTTGATGTTCCTGAACTACCTCAAGCCATCATGATTTTTTGGGGGGGAAAAAACCCTCAACACCAAAAACCACTATTAATCAAATTCAGTTATTTGTGATTAATACTTACATTTTTAAGTGATTAATTTTCTTTTTCCTGTACATGATTTTTGTTTGCATTTTGCATTTTATTCTGTGTTTTAAGAGAAGACCAATTTGGTTTTTATTTCTTATTTTTAATTTCCTTGAGCTACCAGAATGATACTACGTTTAGGTTTGCAGTACAGCAAGGGAATCTCACCTAAGATGATTCTGTGTATCAAGCAAGTCAATCTTTTAGGTACCCCAAAGAATTCAGAGAGAGATTCTACTAATTCTCTTCACTTCATGAAAACAAGTTACCTTAAAGATAGATTATGTCTTTCCCTTTCTAAAAAGGTTCTTTTACACAAGTTTTCTGCTTGAATGATTCTGTCTACCCAATGCCATAACGTAAAAATGTTCTGCTGGTGGTTATGACCAGCCATAGGAGACAGCTTCCCTTCCCATGGTCGTATTGAGAAGATCATTCCTGCTTTTTACAACTAATCTGTTTATAGCCCTTTGAGTAGACTGTAAAGCTAGGTAAAATTAGAACTGTTTACATCAGCTTTGATGACTCAGTTTTCTGTTAGATAGACAGAAATAGAAATGTCAGGATATGAATACTTTTGACAAGCTATTTCATGGAATTCATTCAAATGTAAAAAGTGCATCATATTTTGAGTTTCTCATTTTGAATACAGATTTTATAATGTAGCTTAATTCGCAAGTGGATGAGTAGATAGCACATGATAAATAATCATGATTATTCAAAGTAAATATTCTTACGAAAAAGGAGTTGCAGTATCTTTGCGACAATATCTTTATTATATTTTAATGTATGCAGAAAACCTGAAATTTTAACTTTGTCATAAATCATACTTAAAAGGAATCTTAGGATACTACATTTTTCCATGACTTAAAAATTTCATGCGCTAATTATCTGTAGTAAAAAACTTTTGTTAGTACCATCTGTATGTTCAAAGCAAAAGAATGTAATTACATATTCAGTACATCATTCTCTTATAACACGTTCTCAAATACAGTGAATGTTGTAAAATAGATTGAACCTAAATGTACGCCATTTCTTTTCAGTATTACTAGAAGTTTTGTAAAGATTCACTAATTTGCTATATAGTAATAGTATCCTGTGTCTATTGGAATTTGAGAAGAGGAATAAAAAAAGAGTTAAAAAAAGAAACATTTTAATAACGAAAAGGTTTCCATGCACTCTGCTAGTTGGGGGGGGTGGGGGGGGAGGGTGAGACTAGCAGTTTAAAAGAAAAAAGTCCAATTATGTGTCATTTGTATTATTGCCAATATAATTGTTATGAGTAGGATTTGAAGCTGAGCCTTGTGCAGTGTGCTACAGTAAAATATAGCTAATATATTTACAAGGGAAAAGTATTCAGACAGTTTAAACTGTGCTGAGGTTGATAATCATAAAGTTTCTAATAAAAGAGGGTTCAGTGTGATAAGATTTCCTGAGCAGGAGTTAGTATAATACTTAGAAGTAGGGATTTGTCTGCTGAGGAGTTTGTGAAGCTTCTTCTACAATGTAGCTGTACTTCTCAAAATCATAGTAATCCACAAGTGTAGAACCATCTAGGATTTTAATAAGAAACATAATACTAGGATTAAATTTTGCTTGATCCTTCACGCAACGCATTTTCAAAAACAAATGAAAGGTAACCTGGTAAAAATACTAGTCGATATGATAGACCGTGACTGTGATCTTGAAAACTGAACTTTGGTGTGTTGTTTTCTTTCCTTTTTTTTCATGGTGATTCAAAGATTGTGTAAAGACTTGCGTAGCCGGTGTTCTTCCTTCTTCGTGTAAGGAGGAAGATTTCTATTATAAAGTATGTGGGGTTATCAGTCCTGTCCCTAAAAAATGTCCTGCCCCAAACCTGGATAGAGATGTTCTCTATCTGTGAAGTGCTCTAAGCTCTTTGGCTTCCCTTGGGATACCAAAATCAAAATGTATTCTACTAAGGGCAAAAGCTGCCATAAGATTAATGCAGTTGTAGCGTTGAGAAATTAAGCAGGTCACTGTTGGAGAATTCTAAGCTAATAATGCCTTCAGCCTTTAACAGGCACCATGTGTATCACTCTATCCTGCGTACCTATGCAATGTGCTTCTCAAGTGCCAACATTTGAGATGCATGAAATATTTTTGTTGCTTCCTTCTTAATGTTACAGTAAGTATGAAAACGTTGTAATTTTTGTCTTAACTACTGAGTCTGGTCAAAGGAGGCACAAGCAAGGTAAGTAATTTGATTTCAGTGTTATTTTTTTATTTAGGACTGTATATTATTTAGACCAAGGATTATGCACAGTTTTCAGAGAAACATGCTGAGGCAGTCATCTTGAATCAGTTTAAGGAACGGTATCAGTTTCATGTATGTACCATTTCTATCAGTCATCATAATTGGAGATTGAAAAAGTCTAGGCGAGGAAAAACTATAATTTTTGCACTTGTGGTTTTTTCCCCCTAAAATTCCGTTTGCTCACTTTTTCCTCCTAAATAAAGTAAAAAATCGCACTGAGAAATCCTGACTGTGGAATGCTTGAGCTCAGGTAGCTCTCTAGGTAGGAGGCAGTAGGCTGCATACATTTACTTACTTGCTGTATGTAGATAGTATTACGTGAACCAGATTGAAAATACATTTTTAAGGCTCACGACTTCTGTTCAAACCCTTCACCATCTGTGAACAGGAAAACCATCTTCTCTTTAGATTTGGTTAGGATTTTCTCCTTTGTCAAAAAGATCCAGGAAAAGGTTGCCCAAAAAGGGCTGGGGAAACCTCTATCCTTGCAGGTCCTCAAGAAGCGACTGGAGGAAGCCCTGGGCAGCCTGGTCTCCAGTCTGTGGTGAACCTGATCTGAGCAGCACCTCAGAGCAGATCATCTCTGGAGGTCCCTTCTAACCCGAACGGTTCTGCAATTCTCTTAGCTCAGTTTTGGCAACGGGAAAGCAAGAAAAAGGATAATTAAATAATCAACAATAAAATAAATCGGAACCCAAATCAACTGGAAACATTTCAGTTCTTTTACATTGCCATTGTAAGATGCTAATTGTGTGCACCTAGTGAGATCTGCCCTATCCTATCAATTTGAGTTTACAGTCAGTACTTTTCTAGGTGCTTCTCCATCATCTTGATGAACAAACCTTTTTATCTGAAATTGGTGACCTCTCCGTTACTAGTGATTTTTTTTTTATGGGTGCGAGTTCTGTATTTCTTTAGTTTAGATTTTTGTTATGCTTGCAGATACCTTCCTTGGTTTGTGCCTTTTTTTTTTCTTTTTTTCTACACCGTAAGGCATTTTGTAGCGTGAATAATATTGCTTTGCAATTCCTAGTCATGTGTCTTAATTTTACCTTTTAAAAAGCTATTCCATCACATAAAAATAACAATGCTGGGCATTCCTGTCACCTATAAAGACTGAGCTAGGGAATCAGATCACTCGAGATCCTGAAGTGTCTTCTGTCTCTTTAGACTCTACAAGATTTCAAAGGCAAAGAAAATAGATTTGCATGGGACTTAACCCTGTACACTCTCTTCCCAATTTGAGAGACAACTTCATTTCCTTTACCAAGAGAAATCAAAGAAACCAATTTCAAAGGGAAGTGGAGTAACAAACAGCTGGTTGGTTTTTTGGGTGGGTTGTGTTGGTTTGGGTTTTTTATTATTTTTTAATTTTGAGTGCACTGAGTATATTACAGCTGCTGCAGCCATCCCACAAGCTTTCCCAGGCCCTCTGGCCTGTCCAAGGCCATGCTCTTAAAGATGCAGTCTTTATTCCCCAGGAGGAATGAGGACAGTTTAACCATTTCACAGCCATGCCTTTTTAACAAAATGTCCTTGTGTTTTTGCCGCTCTGGGCCACTGGGGAGGCTGATCAGTGTGGGCTGTCATTGAGGGGCACTGGGAGAGCTCAGTCAGTTTTCCTGGATATCTTACCTGCAATTTTGTACAGTTATTTTTCCCACTTAATCACAAACTCTGTGATACTGACTTTGCATGCTGGATGGTGTTAGTTACCACATCTTAGTGTGAAATGAATCCATTACAAATCACTTAAGTGTATAGACCATATAATTTGTTTTCTATTCTTGTTATCAGTTCAGAGAAAAAGGACTCAGGCAAAAATGTCACAGAAAATGCGCTATTGTTAATGACATTGCTGTCTAGTTGTGGGAAGTGTGGAACCTGGAAAATCACTGATGTTGGTGAATTTACTTTAATGTCTCGTGCCCAAGGTCTGAAATGATGTGTGTATGACAGGTATGTTTGAAATGGAGCATCAGGTACGGGGTACTGATTTCTAGTATTTGTTCACTACAGTTACCCTTTTCTTATGCGTTGTAACTCACTCTTCTATCTAAGAAATAAAGCTGAAATATGGATGAGCAGGAGTGGTAATGGGAGTAAAGTGAAAGTGAAGAACATGAGCTGAGAATGGCAAAGGATTTAGAAGACTGGCAGCGGAAATAGTGGTCTGAATAGGCGCAGAATAGAGCTAAGAGATAAGGCAGAAAAGGAATGTGGTTGTGAGGCTGTTCAAGGACGGATTTATCTCACCAAAAGCAATGCTGTTTGTCAGTGTCTGTATTTGCTAAAGCTCATTCAGTATTCATGATGATATATGGAAATAATAGTAGAGGGAAGAGGAATACTTAGAATGTGATACTTTTCAGCTGTTTTTATTTCAATGAATGGGAAACCCTGCCATGTGGTAGACTTCTCAGAGGAGCTTCTCACAAATTACTTAGTACTCCATAACTTGGTACTGATGAAGTAATACTTTCTTTAAAAGCAATTATTCCTATGTATGAAAGTGTCAGCAGCTTGTGATGTACTATAGGCGCTTTTAGTGTACCGCTAATAGAAGTTAGCATACTAAATTAGCTAGGCAGAGCGGTATGCAAGCTGGTGTGACCTATTTCTGCATTTCTTGTGGGAATTAAAACAGAGGAATAGTTGTAAGCAAATCTTTGACCCCAGCATTGCTTTCCTAATCAATTCCCAAGTAGTGGGATACATAAAATACCAGCTCACAAGGAAAGAGAACAATAAACAAGATTTGTATGTGTCACTTGTAACCGTAGCTGTCAGGCATATTTTTTCTAATTTCATTTTGCTTCTCATTTTCAAGAGATTAAGTTGTTGTTAACATGTTGACATCTACTGCTTTATTTACTTTACTCCAGTATTTAAACTACAAATTTCATCTCTCCTTAGAGTCATAGAACTGTCTAGGTTGGAAGGGACCTTTGAGATCATCAAGTCCAAACCATCAACCTAACACTGCCAAAACCACCACCAAACCATGTCCCCTCAGCACCACGTCTACCCATCTTTTAAATATCTCCAGGGATTGTGATTCCACCACTTCCCTGGGCAGCCTGTTCCAATTCTTGATGACCCTTTTGGTGCAGAAATTTTTCATAATATCCAATCTAAACCTTCCCTGGCATAACTTGAGGACATTTCCTCTTGTCCTATCACTTGTTACTTGGGAAAAGTCACTGACCCCCACCACACTGCGCCCTCCTTTCAGGTGGTTGTAGGGAGCAATAAGGTCTCCCCTCAACCTCCTTTTCTCTGGGCTGAACGACCCCAGTTCCCTCAGCCGCTCCTCATAAGACTTGTGCTCCAG